>JASAUF010000532.1:0-68674 GCA_030180095.1 Magnolia changhungtana | reverse complement strand
TTATGGTTTAGCTTTAGGAAATCGGGTTCGGGTTCAAGATCGGGTTTTGTTTGTGTTTTCAAGTTTAGGTTTAGGTTTAGGTTTAGGTTAGGGAGTTGAGAATAGGATTATGTGTAGATTTAGGTTTAGGGATCCGAGAACACATTTAGATTTTAGGTTTAGGTTTAGGTTTAGGTTTTAGGTTAAGGTTATAGGTAGGTTATATGTTCTAGCTGTAGGGAATTGAGAATAGGTTAAGGTTTAGGTTTAGGAAATTGGGTTCGGGTTCGGGATCGGGTTTTGCTTTGGGTTTTCAAGTTTAGGTTTAGGTTAGGGAGTTGAGATTAGTATTAGGTGTAGGTTTAGGTTTAGGGATTGGAGAACACATTTAGGTTTTAGGTTTAGGTTATAGGTAGGTCATAGTTTATAGCTAATGGGAATTGAGAATAGGTTAAGGTTAAGGTTTAGGTTTAGGAAATCGGGTGCACGGGTTTGGGATCGGGTTTAGGTTTGGGTTTTCAAGTTTAGGTTTAGGTTTAGGTTTGGGAATTGAGATTAGGATTAGGTGTAAGCTTAGGTTTAGGGATTTTAGAACACATTTAGGTTTTAGGTTTAGGTTTTAGGTTTGGGTTATAGGTTATAGCCGTATGGAATTGAGAATAGGTTAAGGTTTAGGTTTAGGAAATCGGGTTCGGGTTCGGGTTTGGGTTTGGGTTTTCAAGTTTAGGTTAGGGAGTTGAGATTAGGATTAGGTGTAGGTTTAGGTTTAGAGATTTGAGAATACGTTAAGGTTTAGGTTTAGGAAATCGGGTTCGGGTTATAGGTTTAGGTTTAGGTTAGGTTATAGGTTAAGGTTTACGAAATCGAGTTTAGGTTAGAAGTTAAGGTTATAGGTTTAGGTTTAGGTTATAGGTTAAGTTTTAGGTTTAGGTTAAGGTTATATAGGTTTAGGTTTAGGTTTAGGTTATAGGTTTTGAGATTTGAGAATAGGTTCAGGTTAAATTTATAAGTTTAGGTTTAGGAAATCGGGTTCAGGTTCGGGATCGAGTTTGGGTTTGGGTTTTCAAGTTTAGGTTTAGGTTTAGGTTAGGGAGTTGAGATTAGGATTAGGTGTAGGTTTAAATTTAGGGATTTGAGAATACATTAAGGTTTAAGTTTAGGAAGTCGGGTTCGGGTTATAGGTTTAGGTTTAGGTTAGGTTATAGGTTTAGGTTTAGGAAATTCAGTTTAGGTTTTAAGTTTAGGTTATAGGTTAAGGTTTAGGTTATAGGTTAAGTTTTAGGTTTTGGCTAAGGTTATATAGGTTTAGGTTTAGGTTATAGGTTTTGGGATTTGAGAATAGGTTTAGGTTAAGGTTATAAGTTTAGGTTTAGAAATCGGGTTGGGTTCGGGATCGGGTTTAGGTTTGGGTTTTCAAGTTTAGGTTTAGGTTTAGGTTAAGGGGTTGAGATTAGGATTAGGTGTAGGTTTAGGTTTAGGGATTTGAGAATACATTTAGATTTTAGGTTTAGGTTTTAGGTTATAAGTGTCGGTTATAGATTTAGGTTTAAGTTAGGTTATAGGTTAAGGTTTAGGGATTTGAGAATAGGTTAAGGTTTAGGTTTAGGGATTTGAGAATACATTTAGGTTTTAGGTTTATGTTTAGGTTTAAGTTTAGGTTATAAAGCTATAGGTTTAGGGAATTGAGAATATGTTAAGGTTTAGGTTTAGAAATTAGGGTTCGGGTTCGGGATCGGGTTTAGGTTTGGGTTTTCAAGTTTAAGTTTAGGTTTAGGTTAGGGAGTTGAGATTAGGATTAGGTGTAGGTTTTGGTTTAGAGATTTGAGAATACATTTAGGTTTTAGGTTTAGGTTTAGGTTTAAGTTTAGGTTTAGGGAATCAGGTTCGGTTTCGGGTTCAGATCGGGTATAGGTATTCTCTAGTATTATCTACTATTGAACCTAGTATTATCTACTACATACTAGTAACATACAACCAATATTGGGGCACCATACCATAAGCTACAAGAATTTCATGTCCCCCTAAACAAGGTATCCTCCATTGATAACATATATGTATGTATATATATATATATGTATATATATTATAAGTTCTTTATTTTCATTTACATTTGCAAATACATTCATCATCCATCCAAGAAAATTTATATCCTCCATTGATATAAATGAACCTTGTCCTTTAACCAAGCTTCATCAATGTCTCCCATTCAATTCAAAATCTACGCATCTAGGTGACAGGGAACAAACATTTCACATACCTGTGCTCCAAGAAACTCGCACCATAACTTTCCCACTCGCTGATATCTCCCAATGCCGATACATGCAAAAAACAGGAATTGGGAACCTTGCAGATTAATAAGGCTAAAAAGAGAAAGGAAGCAGGGGAAAGAGAGTTTGCTAAAGGCTCCATTTCATGCATCACGAGTCTTCTTTCCCAAAGCACTCAATACTTTCTTTTTAACTTTAGCATAGTAAACAAACCGATGAGATTCCAATCTTCAAAACAATAAAAGATAATAAAAGAAATAAACAACTAATATGGGAAGCTGGCACACTTGCAAGCTTCACTGTGAAGAGTCCAAAAACTTGTGGGAAAATTCCTTGCAAAATGGCTTTTCGTCCTGCAAATAGTTTGAAGAAGCATGATTGGAACATGTAGAAAATAAAAAATTGAAAGAAAAAACATAATGAAGAAAATAATTTAAGATCATTTTAATGTCATGAAAAAAAAAATCTCTATTAATTAAGAGGGGGAAGGTACATGAGAGACCCGTTTTAATGGATACAGCTAGAAACAATATTAGCAAAACCAGTTATTACAAGAGAGAATAAAGGAGATCCTATCTACAATGTGGATACTAATTAAATAAAATGTAAAAACCTTATATAATTAAATAATAATAATAGTAATAAAGTAATTACTTTTCCAACATTAACTTAAAGTTTTCATGAACAAAGATAGGCAAGTAAAAATTTACGTCCGTAAACACCTCTCATAGCCACGCACGCCACGCATGCGAAACGTCATTTTCAAACCAAACTACACTCGCTATTTTCAAATCTCACACGGCCACTTCATTCCTCCACTCTCTCCCTCGATTTCCCCACTCTCACCTCTCCGTCTCTCTCTCTTGAAGCAAAAAAGAAGAAAAAAAAAATCTCTTTTATGTTTTTTCAATCCATCTTCCATTTTCTTCTTAACAAGAAAATTCACATTTACTAATATTCTCATTTTTCTATTTTTCAAAAGAATGAGTTCAGACTCCGAAAGCATTGGCTCCAACACTCGTATTTTCGGCCCAAACCCTAACCAAGGACTCCAAAATTACCAAGTACTCTTAAACATTCATTGCAAGCATTTTCTGTCTATGTGCATGACGACCATACTGTTAAGATCAATCATCTTATTTTCATTTACAGAAACTAGTGGATGACAAATTATGTGTAACATACAAAGATGGTTCAGCTACTTGTGCAATTAGGGAAGGTTCAAAAGGACATACATATTTGAAAGTTGGTCAAATCATAAACCGACGTATTATGGACGGAGACATTGTTTTCATTAATAGGCCACCTAGTACTCATAAAAATTCATTGTAAGCATTTGCTGTCTATGTGCATGAGGACCATATTGTTAAGATCAATCCTCTTATCTTCATTTACAGAAACTAGTGGATGACAAATTATGTGTAACATACAGAACTGGTTTAGCCACTTATGCAATTAGGGAAGGTTCAAAAGGGCCAGATTTCCACATCAAGCATCAGTTGCATACATATGATACAGAAAGACAAAAGTATCACCTTCAACATGATTGTCAAACAAGTTTCCTCACCAAAAATTCAAATCACAAACCATGATGGCATGTGTCCAATTTTTGTGGAAGCACAGAGTAAATGATTGATACACATTGTGCACAAGATGACTAACCTTGTATACAAATGTCATCTTCGTCCTCATACATTGTGCACAAGATGACCAACCTTGCATACAAAGGTCATTTTCTCAGCTTAATCCAGGGATGCTAGAGACAACTGAGAAAGACCTCTAAGGAACCTCATGAGCCTCCCCACACCTCAGATTGCATATGGTCATGGTTCAAATGTAAAATGGTAACACAATAACAAAAAATTAACATCACTATCATACACGGAATTTGAGAGAAGCAAATGCATTGCCATGAATTTGAGACCATCCAAGTGCTAAAGCAGGCTTTAACAGTAACCAAGTGTTTCAAATAAATGCAGTTTTTTCATATTAAGACAGAGAATATGTATACCATAGGAGATGAAACAAGAAGAATAGCTCCCTCAAACACCACGACCCTGCTAGACTGGAATGGTGGAACAAGATTCATGTGGCTGACCCCAATTAAATGAAATAAGGCTTAGATGATAATGATGATGACCATCATTGGCTTTGATTCTAAAACAATCTCAATGCCCAAATGGCAAAAATATATGAAAAACACACCCAGAAGAATATTAGAATTGAGAGGGATCAATTACTTCATTGACCGTTATGAGTCCTTTTTTCTATGATGGCGTAATCGGCCCCATAACATGTAACATTACAACCTTTACCATTATGTAACAGCTGCACCCATTAAATAACCTGTTTTGGCATACCATGAGCCGACCCCAATTAATTGGAATAAGGCTTGGATAATAATGATGGTGATGTTCAATTTGGCTTTGATACAAAACAATATCAATACCCAAATGGCAAGAATATAATGAATTATACACCCAGAAGAATATTGGAATAGTGAAAAATAAACTACTTCATTGAAATTGGAATTTCTCTACTTCCAATTATTTAAATGAAACCTCACAAAAGTCTGAAAATGTAATGCTTTCACCTCCTAGAACAACCCCAATTTAACAAGATTTCCAACTATTGAATTTATTAAATATCAATTGAATCTATCAAAATAGCAAGAAATGAATCTACAATGATGTTGCCATGCTGTAATGTCCTAAAAGAGCTTATGGAAATCCAGAGAATCAACCCCCAAGATCTTCAAAGAATTAGTTCAGTGAAAATGGTTATACCACAGCATTCCTCTAATGATCTCTCCCACATTCCATTTCCCCATAACAAGTAAATATCTGTAAAAAGGACCCATTCGGCGCTCCGATATGAACTCATTTTGGATTTTCTTGCAATCTCAAAAGTGTTCCATGCATGAGGTTTGTTCAAAATAGCTACTATGTTGATCCCTTCGCCAGGTTTATTCAGTCCCATGAACTGGCTATTAAACACCCTCAAATTGAAAGTTGTCTTTGAAATTCTCCACAACTGAATGCATAAAAAGAGCTTCTTTTGTTTATTCTTTTTTATTCTCTCTTCTAAAGTTCTTCATGAAACATAAGTGTGACATGAAGCACATTTCTCCCAACCCAACGGGCTGGGCCAGTTAGCAACGACTTTCGTTCCACCTCCATTCTCTGGTGATAGATACTTCCTTTGTGTAAAGGACATTAATTGAACTTGGGTCCCATCCTAACAAACATCAAGACCATGGATTATCTAAGATACCTCGTAACATGGATTTAAGTAGTGGTTTTGAACGTGGTCCAATTAGATTGCAAGAAGCATGATTTTCCTGGTTGTGGCAAGCAGAGGATTCGGTTTCCTTGTAGAGGTGTATGAAATTTAACAAAGGGCTTGTTTGTTTATTCATTTATTAAGGTAATTAATACACATGACTTTGTAATAATGGCTATTAGCTAGCGTTTGGTGTAGATTTTGAGTCCACTTGAAATGAATTACACTTGCGCATGGTCAGTGCAAGGGTCAACTCCCAGCGTAAATAGGCCAGCGTCCAACCCATAGTAGACTCTATGTTAGTTTAGCACCATTTTTAAAATGACAGTGACTGATCCTCCTCAAAAGTGGCACTCATGTACACTTATTCACATGCAAATTGTGAATCTCACTTGATGGAGCATAACTCTTAATATCCACTATGCTTTATTTACTGTTGGCCCAACAATTTGGATGGTTTGGTTGTGCAACAATCATGCCATGTGTGTGGTTGAAGAGTCTAAACCATTCTCTAATCTGCTGCAATCACACATCCCATGTGCATCTATTTATGATTTCAGAGAAAGTGAATGAGAATCCAAGTTGCAAAAACTACCTGACGTTCCATGTGCTAAATCTACTTGGATTGAAGGAGGGGAGGAATTGTATGATACAACCCGCAAGGATGTTCAATTCTGACAAGTGGGGGTGGGGCCCATTGTTTGGTAATCCATACCATTAGTATGTTGCATCCAATAGTGTACCTACCATGTTCCCCAAAATATGCTAATTAAATTGTTATAAATGACCAATCTTTAAAGTTGAATATAAACCATTATTATATCTCTTTATAAGTGTATCAATCTATTTGTAGGCCACACAATCAAATGTAATTTCAATGAATTATCCTTAATTAGGCCACACAATCAAATGCAATCCAATAACTGGAAAATAGCAATCCAATGAATTATCCTTAATTAGGGATTAAAAAATGGAAATCCCCAAAAACATGCAACATTGGAAAACCCTAATTAGGGATTAAAAAACAGAAATCCCCAAATACATACACCATTGGAAAACCCTAATTAGGGTTGGATATTCGACGTTGAAGAGAGAGGAGAGGAGACGAGAGAAATACCTGCTGCAATGGCCCCTTGCTGCTGAAATGGCCGCAGATGTGCAGATCGGTTCGGGTCCCACCCTTTTTTGGATCGAGAGAGAGAAAGAGAGAGAGAGAGAGAGAGAGAGAGAGAGAGAGAGAGATGACGGGCCCTGATGAGGGCACCCGAGAGAGAGAGGGGATGGAGAGGATTAGAGAGAGAGGGGATGGAGAGGAATAGGGCACGAGCGAGAGAAGGGGGATAGAGAGGAATAGAGAAAGAGAGGGTCGGGAGAGCGTTTATGCGCTGACGCTCCTCAAGCTCTGAGTTGTATGAACGGTTTAAAGAATGTCAAAGTTACATGGGCCCCACTGTGATGCGTGTCGGCCATCAACACCGTGCATTTGATGGGCCCTCTTTAAATTATGGGATATTCCAAAAATCAGCCGTTTATGGAACTTAGGTGGGCCATACTATCTAAAATCATGTGAAGAAATGGCTCAAAAATATAAAAGCACTTGGTGGGGCCCACATGAAATTTTGATGCATACGAAACTTGGTCTGACTCCTCGTCCAAGTGGGACACATAATGGATGGTTTGGATTTGTGAACCACATCTCGGTGGGCCCAACAAATGATTATGAATATTTTAATGGTGGGTAACCCCTCTCAACTTTTGCATGTGTTGTGGCCCAAAAAAGTCATGAATTGTCTTGATTTTTAAGCCTCAGGCCCATCATGGAATGATACATCTGATTGATGCGGTAGATGTTCGACACCAGTGACCAAGTCTAGGAGCCCCACTATGTTTTAATTACAAAATTCACTCTACTAATCAAATTTTATACTCGATGTTAGGTCTTGAGGTTAAAAAAATCAACTAGATCCACAAATTAAATGGGCTACACCACATGAAATTATGTAAATGGGATGTCAACCATATATAGGTTTGTTTGTGCATGGGCCACCATGTGGTATATATTTAATCAACTCCATTAATCAGGTTTACATTTCTAGGAAGCTCTTTCACAAATTGTGTTCAATCCAATCTCCACCATAGACATGTGTGTGATCTTGATCGCAACTAATTAGTTGATGAGACCATCTGGTTAGGCTTTCTTGTCATGAATTTGGCGAGGGACACAATTTGAGGTACCACCATAGACATGTATGGTTCATCTCAGGTACTGGGCCATGGCCCAACTCTCTTCAGCATGAATGGCTAATCGTCTTGGATGTAGCACATATACAGTGATTATAATTTTTGGTCTGGTGGACTATAGTTGCCCTAATTGCCTGATATGTGTAAATTTTTTATTTAAGGAAGCTGCTGGTGATTTTCTCAAGGACTGACTTGACCCGATGATCTTTGCAAAATCTCATTCTATGTGAACGGGGCTTTGGTGGATCCTTGACTATGGGGTGTGGTGGGCCTCACATTCAGGGATCTACCTAATCCGTGTCCATTCTCTGTGCATCTTTTTCCTTGAGGAAGTTGCCGATGATTTTCTTGTAGTATGGTTGGTCAAAAGGACACGTTCTTCGCTTGACTTGCCAACCTTTGCATGAAAGGATATTAAAAATAAAATAAAAAAATAAAAACTAAAAGAACTCCCTTCCTATCTAGGTATATAAACAATGATACACTTACAATAATTTACAAGTAGTGATATAGACAACCACCGATGGGTAGGGCCCACCGAAGTTGGGAAATGATAATATCTTGCTAGTTGCTATCTTCTGAAATTTCCAATATCTCATGATGAGATGACTATGTACATTTTTGCCAATTGGCATAGCCTACTAGATGAACATACTGGATCACCACATGCACATTTAGCACCAGAACATGGACCTGACAAGTTACAACATTTTTGGATAGATGCCATGGTGATCATAGCCATTGTTTGGAGCCAATTTGAATGGAACTAGATGGACAGACTAGATGATCATAGCCCTGGCTCGATTACTTTGTTCTCACGTTTTAAACTACAGGTGACAATGTATTGGGTCAGCTAGCAGGTTAACAGACCCGAGTTGTTCCTAATGGAGGTTGGAGTAAGCCAAACAGGTATGGATCTAAGTAGGGTTGAACTATATCTAACCTAACCCAACCCAACCATATAAATAACCAATGGGATGGGCTAGATGAACCAATCAAGTCTGGACCATATAGCCCAATGTTCCATTAAAGTTCGGGTCTCACTATTTTCATTCTCATTGTTTCCCCATAGTATGGCCCACTTCGACAATGGATCTATCTCATTTTTTAGATCTCATTCTATCATGGTTCGGAGAAAATGATGGACGGAATATATTTTACACTATCATCATAGTTACCTCACATTAATTCATATCTTCTTGTGTTTTTTTTTTTTTGCATTCATATCTTCTTGATATTATGAACATGTTGGATGTCAAATAAACATTACTATGCTCCCAAGGAAGGTATCAATGGTGGAAATCATTATTCCACACTATTTCGTGTGGCATGGTCCACTTGAGTTTTGGATTTATCAAAAATTCAGAATCATTGGCTTGTTCATCCACTTTTCAATATCATTTTAGAGAATTATCCAAAAATTTATTCATATCCAAAGATTAATTAAATGAACCATACCACAAATAAAGGGAACAAATTAGCTTCTCCCCTTGACACCATCCAATGGCTTGTGGTTGAGCTCTGTGGGCCCTTCCCTGGCGTATGTGTTTAATCCATGCCGTCCATCTATTTTTAAAAATCATCATACGACATGAGACAAAAAATGAGGCATATCAAAATATGAAATGGACCACATTAGCAGGAAATAGTGTTCAATGAGCGTTAACCATTTAGAATATTTTGGGGGCCATAAAAGTCTTAGATTGAGATGATTTTTGTTTTTCCCCTTTATCTAGGCCTGTATGTCCCAATTAACAGATTGAATGTCAAATAAAAAGTAAAGTGAGCCTTAGGAGGGTTTTAATGATGGATAACCAATTATTATTGTTTCTATGTGGTGTGGTCGGCCAGATATCTATTTACCTGGCAATGGCTGGTGGTCGGTGCTCTGTGGGCCCCACCATGATGTATGCGTTTCATCCACGCTGTCCATTTATTTTTATAGATCATTTTATGATATGAGAGAAAAAATGAGGAATACCTAAATCTCAAGTAGACCACATTACAGAAAAAAGTGTTGGATGAATGTTGACCATTCAAAACGTTACGGGGGCCATAAAAGTTTTGAATCAAGCTGATATTTACTGTTTCCCTTCATTTGGGTCTTTATGACCTAATCAACATATTAGATTTAAAATGAGGCCTTAGGAGGATTTTAATATTGGATATCCAATTATTATTAATTTTCTATCGTGTAGTCCAGTCAAGATTCATATACCTATCATTTTTTGTACTAAGCCCTAAAATGATTTCTAAAAATAGATGAATGGAATGGATCAAACATATACATCATGGTGGGGCCCACAGAGCACCCACCACCAATAGCCAATCCGCCTCCCAAATTTGGGCGCGCGCTCAAAACAGAGCCGCGCCCAAAATTTGGGATTTCATACGGTTTCTCTCTCTTCTCTCTCTCATTCTCTCCATTGCATTTTCTAAACCCTTCTTTCCCTAATCCTCTGTCTCCCTCCCGACCTCTGCTCCATCTCTCTTTCTCCTCCCTCTCTCCAATGCCTTAGCCGTGAACGCCCTCCTCTCTCTCTCTCTCTCTCTCCATTGCAGCAGCCGTGAATCTCCTACCGAAGAAACTCACGCCGGGAAAGCTCCTCTCCATTGCAGCAGCCGTGTACCGTGCCATGCTTTGTCAGGGTTTCTTGGGTGATGACTTCAAAAGCCAGGGATCACATGTTGCATATAACGTTGCAGATTTCTCCACACAGGCATGTTTGCATTACTTGTGGTTATCATGATGGTCTTACTAATGCATTTTTGTTGCAGATCGATGAATCTCTCATTCTCTCTTGCCTAGAGAAATCATTTGTAGTTATGATCTCTGTGATGTTGCCACTGATATTCTGATGCTTGCATGACAAATCGGCCTTTATGCATTTTTGTAGCAGATGATGAATCTCTCATTCTCTCTTGCTGAGAGAAATCATTTGTAGTAAAGATCTCTGTGATGTTGCCGCTGATGTTCTGATGCTGGCATGACAAATCAGCCTTTTCTTCACTAAACTAATGCTGAAAATTTCCTATTTTCTTTCATTCTGTTTTTATGTAGATAGGCATTTCTACAGTTAATATGCTAGTAGTCATTCTGTTTCATCAACCCAGCTCCTGCGTGTGAGCGAGGCTTTGTAGATAACCCCAATGTCCAGAGCTTCAAGTGCTTTTTCCCGGCAGATTAAAAGAGCTTCCATCCGATGAGAAGCAAACAGATGAAATAGCAGTCTTTTCTTGCCAACAACCAAACTCACCTGCCTGAAATGAGATATTTCAGAAGCCTCATCTATTCATGTAATTAATGTCATGTAAGTTGCATTATGTCTTATTCTAACTCAGCCTCGGTGTGAAATTCATTGAAAAAAATGCACACCGCCATCCTTCGCAATGTTCCAACATGCTTTAAATAACACTATCATAGAAGAATCTGCTTGAATAGCCTTATCACTACCAAGAAGAGAAACCTGGACTCTTTAATTCCTCTTCCAAGGAGCAAAAGCCATTTTGCCAGAGGAAATCCTATCCATATATGGTCTAATGGCTGACACTAAAGTTTCTGGAAGTTGCTCCAATTAAGAAGATAGCTCTTCCATAAGATACATCTCTTTGATTTTACCCTTATCTTTAAAAAGATGGCCTTTCTCTCAAACGGACAATTGCAATTTCTTCAACTAGCATTAGCCATGTGATGAGAAAATTGAGGCATTCTTCTAAGCAAGCTGACATGGGTGACAGGAAGGTCGACATGCATTTAACCAACTACACCTTGCCTTTTAGCATCATAATATCACTTAAAGTCCAAGCAAATTAGCAGACATCTCCTTAAGCCCCATCTTTTAATACAATCTGACACATGCATAGAGCCCACTTCCTCCATAAAGTCAACTGAAGCAATCTATTCAGGAACCTCATCCTTCCAGCTATTGTTCCAAATTTGAGCATCTTCCATTCCTGGAACTTCTCTTTATAACTTTTGTTCCTTGAAAGATAGATCTTTTGTTTCTTGCAGGACTACAGTGCCAAAATTGTAGTCAAAATTTCTCAGCCAATCAGGGCGGAGGCCTTGAATTTTGCTTTGAGGCAGCAGCTCATCTCCAAGTCATGAAGATCCTTGTTAATTTCAATCAGTTCCTAGCTATGGTTGATGACGATTCCAAAAATGTTATTTCCTGGATCGCCTCTAGAAAATTCCCATGGAAGGTAACAGATATGATCGAGGAAGCAATGCATTAGAGGTAGAAGCAGTCAGGTCCTCTTCATGTTCACCCCAAGAAAAGTGAGTGAAGTTGCATATCATAATGCCAAATCCAGTGCACTTACATCAGTGTTGAATATAATTGATAGGCGAGCAGTGTAATTCCTGCTTTTGGTTGTTTGCAATGTGCCATGATGTATTGGTGTTACTCATCATTGTACTCTATTTTCTTTGTTTAATAAAAAAAAATTTAAGTGTCAACTGCACACCAATATCAATAAGAGTTTCAACTGGAAGTGTCAACTACACAACAAAGACGAATTAACAAATCGAGACAGAGAGAAGCTTTAGTTAACAAGATTTAACTAATCATCAGGTGAAAAGTCAATACATGCCACCCCAGTTGATTGTCAATTCTTGCTATAACGCATTTAGTTACACATTTTAACCAAAAGTCACATTAATTAGTTCTTCTGTTTCAATTCATCAAATCACACACAACCCTTGTGTTGTCATCTCTAAAATAGGCAGAGATGTATCGAAAGTGAGTCCTAGCCTTCCTATATGCTTGAAAAGAAGAAACTACATGAAACTCACAAGAAAAAGGTGAAAATAATTGAACAGTAGCCTCTAATAGGTGACATGTAGGAGCGTATCAGGACTAACACAAGCCGATGTCGTGTCGTGTCATTTGGCAAGGGAAGGTGTCGTCTAGAAATGCCCATATCAGCCAATAAGGGACAATTTTTCAATCCTTTCTTGGTCCACTTGTGGGCCACCATGTATGTCTTAGTTAGGGACTTCTGCAAGGCTTATTGTTCCTTTCATTAGGAATTCTAGAATAGGTAGTATAAATGACTGAGATTTGTTTTAAATCAAGGGCTGAAATTTAGTTTAGGTCCTTGGGTTATCAGTAGTATAAATAGTTCTCATGTTAGGTCTTTGGAGAGATCGGAAGAACAGTAGCTGATTTTTTTATATATATATTTTTTCTTTTCAAGATAAATGTACAGAATTGGAAATTTGGGGCTTGTAAACATTCATTTTCTTAAGTAGAAGTTTCTTCTCATGTTAGTGCTGGCAAGTGCATCTTGTATTTGTTGAACAGTTTCTCTGATTACTGGAATCGTACATTGACTGCTGGAACCTTTTTTTTTAATGCTGAGATCATTTCCAACTTGCTGGAAAATTCCAGCTATTTGCTGCAAATCATTTCTAACTGCTAGATATTGATCCCCACTTGCTGAATAGTTGTTGAACTTTTACTTCGAAGGCTTGGTTCATTGGATGCTTCACAAATACTTCATATTTCGAAGTGTGGACTGTCCTATAACGCTTGAATCAAGTGGCAATTGATTGGGTCCTAACAAACCTAGATTGACCTATATAAAAAAATGGACTCGATAAAATCTGGGACATCTTTCTAGGAAAAAGGCCTTTGAGACAGAAAAGGCATTCAATAAAAGCTTACCTCACAAAAATTAGTGATGGAGATAATTTACCTATATACATCAAGTGGTCAATGAGCCTATTCACTTACAAAATCCTGTTGATGTCCTGGAAAAAGAAGAAGCTTAAAACTCTTCTTCTTTCTTTTTTTTTTTTTTTTTGGAGATCTTAAAAGTTCTTTTTTCTTTCAACTGTAATTGAAATTTTAGATATTTAAACTCGAAAAAGTGAAATCGATAATACATAGGCATGGCAGTTATGAGAGTGTTTAATGCCATTCTTGTTGGCTGGTTTTACTTCTCCACATAGGCACCCTTGAGGAAATGATTACAGTGGCTTAGTCCAAGTCACTTTAGATGTGTTTGAGATGCACCTTTCTGTCTCACAGGGTTATGGTTCAATCATCAAGGGATACACCCTCAATGGTGTTCTTTTGGGGCTAGCAAGAGGATTGTCATCCCTTGGAAGGTACTTGATGCCTTTGTAGAAATCCTTGACCTTCTCAATGTCTTAATACAGATTGTTTAACGGTTAAGGTCTGAGGAAAGGCAACTCCTTGGATGTCAATTTTCCCTAATTTCCCTCATCTGGCAACCTCATTTCAATATGGTGGTCTAAATACTTGTTTATGACTAGTGGTGATATGATTCGGCTGAATAATGTATCCTACTTAGCATTTTTGTCTTTCATTTAAGTGCTAACAGGCCACATTAACTCCCAAGCTACTTGTGAATGTGATGACACTGATCATTTGGTGGCAGCTTGTGTTACAGTTCATGATAAGAAAGAGTATGCTGTTAATGCTTCCGCTTGTGGCAACATATTCACTCGGCATAGATTTGAAACCTCTTCAAAGTCCAGTTCTTCCAGGATCACCAATATATATGCCCCAATTTTTAACTATATCCCATTTCATTAGGTGCATTTTATACATTCTGCAATGCAACATGCTTGATATTGACAAGTGTTATGACATGACTAACTCTATACTATAGATAAGTTGCGGTGATATTTGCCCTTCTACTTGTTTGACTTTAGAACTGATAGTAAGCGGGAACTATTGGTCATAGGTCAGTGAGTAATATCATGCCGTATGAGATATCTACAAGTTAGTAATATCCCTTTGCATGTGCTGTAAAATCGATATGAAAAAGGCCATAAATCTCACATTGAAGTAGATTGGTTTTTTTTTTTCTTTTCAATGATTTGTATTATGGCTACTATCTTGCCTAAGGAGTGCTTTACTTTTTATAATCTTAGGAGGGACTGTTTACGTTATGCCAGTTGTAGTTTTTCTGCTCAGCATTGTTGCTCTAGTGTGGTGGTGCAGCCACAGTTAGGATTTTGCACCTTCCCTCATAAAGTCCCTTTTGTTGGAGCATTCGATGCACATTGTTCTTTGTTGAACTCAACAAACAGCTCCCTTAGTCGGCAACATCATTGAGGTCAGTCTTCATTGTCAGATCAAAATTTTTGAAGGAAAATGCATACATTTTCTTTTTTTATTTCATTTGAGTAAGTTTTGCTTCTTATAATACTTGTACTAAGCTTTTAACTATGATTGTTTCCCTTTGATAAATCAGGTTATTTGCAAATACTGTGCCGAGTGAGAAGGACCCTCTGCTTAGAGTGAATTTGGAGAAAAATGTGGCTTTAAAGTAGGATGCAGCCCACGGTAGCATTTCAAATCCCAACTGTATATTTGGAGTGGATCCACGCCAAACCTCATTTGTTTCAGAGAAGAAAAAACCCATGTTTCTTTCTAAGATATGGAGAAATCTTCTTTGCAGGTGTAATGCTTGCACATAATTCTATGTCCAACAGAGCATGGCGGGCTATCTTTAAGCTTGGTTACAAGCATGTGCAAGATCACTTTCTTTTAACCATCCATTTTATAGCCATCAAATGCATGGTTAGGATTTCTTGGTGATCAGTGTGATTTTGGAGATTTTCTCTATCCACAATGTGCCCATCATTTGGATGGTTTTGATAGACGTACAAGAGTGCCCCATCCATTTTCCTATTTCTATCTTTGAATCTTACTCTCTCTTTATCAGGTGGTGGAAAGAAATGGACCTTGTATCAAAAAGTAATCCTGTTTCTAGGATAACCAGTGTGGATGATGCCTTTATAGAGGTACTAATAAAATTAAAAAATTACTTAAGTTTTATGGTAATTATGAATATCCTAATAACTTGATTTACAATGTTTTACCGTTGATTGGTTCTGACAGTAGAGGGTGAATGTGGGGTCTAGGTTGCTCAATAAGAGATCCTAAAAATGCAGTGAGTATCTCTGGCTTTATGGTTTTACTTGTAGATTCCTGTATTGATTACTCAAGCATGACGGTTATACGCATTCTTTCAGGTGGATGTTGCATGTGTAAGGATTGGAGCTGCATATTTCAGATTCAAGCATCTGGTACGTCTCTTGTTAAGAATGCACATGATTGGAGTGGCCTGGCCATTTGGACAGGCCGTATTTATGTATTTGCTCGAAATTAATGGAGCAGACCCGGATGTGCGTCGGAGCTATCCGGAAGAGCGGGGGTCCCTGGAAGGTGGGAACCGCTGTTATGACCATGATGAAGCTGTCCATTTCTTATGGACGGCATTGGAGGGGCTTGGCCATTTGGACAAGCCGTGTTTATGTATTTGCTCGAAATTAATGGAGTAGACCCGGATGTGCGTCGGAGCTATCCGGATGAGCGGGGGTCCCTGGAAGGTGGGAACCGTTATGACCACCATGATGAAGTCTGTCCATTTCCTATGGACGGCATTGGAAGGGCCTGGCCATTTGGACAGGCCGTGTTTATATTTGTATTTGCAGGGACCACACCCGAACCCATTCTCAAATCCTATAACCTATAACCAAAACCTATAACCTATAACCTAAACCAAAACCTATAACCTAAACCTAAATCAAAACCTATAACCTAAACCTGAACCCATTCTCAAATCCTATAACCTATAACTTTAACCTAAACCTTAACCTAATCCTATAACGTAAACTCAAATCCCTAAACCTTAACCTATAACCTAACCTAAACCTATACTTATAACTTAAAACTATTCCCAAATCCCAAACCTATAACCTAACCTAAACCTATACTTATAACCTAAAACTATTCCCAAATCCCAAAACCTATAACCTAAACCTAACCTTTCCCTAAACCTATAACCTAAACTCAATTCCTAAAGCTAAACCTACACCTAATCCTAATCTCAACTCCCTAACCTAAACCTAAACCTAAACTTGAAAACCCAAACTTAAACCCAATCCCAAACTGAACCCGATTTCCTAAACCTAAACCATAACCCATTCTCAAATCCAAAACCTATAACCTAAACCTAAACCAAAACCAAAACCTATAACCTAAACCCGAACCCATTCTCAAATCCCAAAATCTATAACCTAAACCAAAACCAAAACCTATAACCTAAACCCGAACCCATTCTTAAATCCAAAAACCTATAACCTAAACCAAAACCAAAACCTATAACCTAAACCCGAACCCATTCTCAAATCCAAAACCTATAACCTAAACCTATAACCTATAACCTATAACCTAAACCAAAACCTATAACCTAAACTTGAACCCATTCTCAAATCCCAAAACCTATAACCTAAACCTAAACCATAACCTTAACCTAATCCTACAACCTAAACTCAAATCCCTAAACCTAGACCTATAACCTAACCTAAACCTATACTTATAACCTAAAACTATTCCCAAATCTCAAAACCTATAACCTAACTCAATTCCCTAAACCTAAACCTACACCTAATCCTAATCTCAACTCCCTAACCTAAACCTAAACCTAAACTTGAAAACTCAAACCTAAACTTGATCCCGAACTCGAACCCGATTTCCTAAACCTAAACCTTAACCTATTCTCAATTCCCTATAGCTATAACCTATAACCTACCTATAACTTTAACCTAAAACCTAAACCATTTCTTAAACCTAAAACCTCAATGTGTTCTCAAATTCCTAAACCTAAACCTACACCTAATCCTAATCTCAACTCTCTAACCTAAACCTTAACCTAAACTTGAAAACCCAAACCTAAACCCGATCCTGAACACTGAACCCGATTTCCTAAACCTAAACCTTAACTTATTCTCTTTCCTGAACCTAAACCTTAACTTATTCTCAGTTCCCTACAGTTATAACCTATAACCTAAACCTAAAACCTAAACCTAAAACCTAAACCTAAACCTAAACCTAAAACCTAAATGTGTTCTCCAATACCTAATCCTAAACCTACACCTAATGCTAATCTTAACTCCCTAACCTATACCTAAACCTAAACTTGAAAACCCAAACCAAAACCCGATCCCGAACTCGAACCCGATTCCCAAAAGCTAAACCATAACCAATTCTCAATTCCTTACAGCTATAACCTAAACCTAAACCTAAACCTAAAACCTAAATGTGTTGTCAAATCCCTAAACCTAAACCTACACCTAATGCTAATCTCAACTCCCTTACTTAAACTCAAAACTAAGCTTGAAAACCCAAGCCAAAACTCGATCCCGAACCCAAACCCGATTTCTTAAACCTAAACCATAACTGATTCTCAATTCCCTATAGTTATAACCTACAACCTACCTATAACCTAAACCTAAACCTAAATGTGTTCTCAAATCCCTAAACCTAAACCCACACCTAATCCTATTCTCAACTCCTTAACCTAAACCTAAACCTAAACTTGAAAACCCAAACCTAAACCCGATCCCGAACCCAAACCCGATTTCCTAAACCTAAACCTTAACCTATTCTGAATTCCCTATAGCTATAACCTATAACCTACCTATAACCTAAAACCTAAAACCTAAAACCTAAATGTGTTCTCAAATCCCTAAACCTAAACACACACCTAATCCTATTCTCAACTCTCTAACCTAAACTTAAACCTAAACTTGAAAACCCAAACCTAAACCCGATCCCGAACCCGAATCCGATTTCCTAAACCTAAACCTTAACCTGTTCTCAGTTCCCTATAGCTATAACCTATAACATAAACCTAAAACCTAAACCTAAACCTTAACCTGTTCTCAGTTTCCTATAGCTATAACCTAAACCTAAAACCTAAATCTGAAACCTAAACCTAAACCTAAACCTAAACCTAAAACCTAAATGTGTTCTCAAATCCCTAAACCTAAACCTACACCCAATCCTAATCTCAACTCCCTAACCTAAACCTAAGCCTAAACTTGAAAACCCAAACCTTAACCTGATCCCGAACCCGAACCCGATTTCCTAAACCTAAATCTTAACCTATTCTCACTTCCCTAAAGCTATAACCTATAACCTATAACCTTAACCTAAACCTAACCTAAACCTAAACCTAAACCTAAACCAAAACTTATAACATACCTAAATCAAAACCTATATCCTAAACCTTAACCTATAACCTATAACCTATAACCTATAACCTAAACTTATAACTTATAACCTAACCTTAACCTAAACCTAAACCTATAACCTAAACCTATAAACTAAAAATCAAACTTAAACCTAAACTTAAAACCTAAATGTATTTTCAATTCCCTAAACCTAAACCTACACCTAATTCTGATCTCAACTCCCTAACCTAAACTTAAACCTAAACATGAAAACCCAAACCCGGTCTTGAACCCAAACCCGATTTCGTTAACCTAAACCTTAACTTATTCTCAATTCCTTAAAGCTATAACCTATAACCTATAACCAAAACCTAAACTTAACCAAAACCTATAATCTTAATCTAAACTTAAACCTTAACCTTAATCTAAATCTAAACTTATACTTATAAATCCTAATTTATTTGATAAAAATTCATTTACGGTTAAGTTATTTTCTTAATAAGTTTATTGCCTTAATCTATTATTTACGAAATTGCAAGATAAATTTGAATTGGATTTGAGTGTTCCACACATTTCTTTTGTCTTAATCTATTATTTTTTGTATTTTATTTATGATGTTAAACTTATATGTATTTATGCATGATGTAGTTTATGTTTGAATGAATTTATTTATGTACTTTGGAGTTAAATGGATGTGAATGTGAATATGAATATGATGAAATATATTACATAATAGGTGTATATCAAGAATTTTGTTAGGAAAAAAAAAAAAAAAACTCTTACCTACGAAAATGTTCGTAGGTAAAAGTCTCATCAAAGTGTTTACCTACGAAAATTTTCGTAGGGAAAAGTCTGATCCAAGTTTTTACCTACGAAAATTTTCGTAGTTAAAAGTCCAATCCATGTTTTTACCTACGAAAATGTTCGTAGCTAAACGTTGTGCAATTAGTTTTATAAATACCTTTTAGCTACGAAACGATTGGTAGGTAAAAAATGTTTTCAATATTTTTAGTTACGAAAATATTCGTAGGTAAAAAGTCTTGTAAAAAGTTTTAGCTACGAAATTGTTGGTAGGTAAAAAGTGTTTTAAATATTTTTAGCTACGAAATTGTTGGTAGGTAAAGAGTCTTGTAAATATTTTTAACTACGAAATTGTTGGTAGGTAAAAAGTGTTTTAAATATTTTTAGCTATGAAAGTTACGAAATTGTTGGTAGGTAAAAAGTCTTGTAAATATTTTTAGCTACGAAATTGTTGGTAGGTAAAAGTGTTTTAAATATTTTTAGCTAGGAAAATATTCGTAGGTAAAAAAATCTTTAAATATTTTTAGCTACGAAATTGTTGGTAGCTAAAAAGTCTTGTAAATATTTTTACCTACAAAATTATTCGCAGGTAAAAAGTTTTGTCAATATTTTTTCCAACGAAAATTAGCGTTGGTAAAATGTTTTGCCTACGAAATATTTCGTCGGCAAAAGTCTTACCTTTGCCAACGAAAATTGTTATTCGTAGGTAAAAGGTTTTCCCCACGGACTTTTAGCAAGGAATTTGCCAACAAAAATTTTCGCGGGTAAAACTTTTTGCCTACGAAAATCAGACTTTTGCCTACGAAAATTTTCGTGGGTAAAAGTGGCTTTTCTTGTTGTGTTGGAAATGGAAACCTTGGGTTTCAAGGATTAAGAACTTGGGCCGGTTTGCCTCCTTTGCCTTCTCTGTAATTCCCAGGGAAGGTAATGGCCCAGCTGATGCCATGGCAACGGAGGCTAGCGGGGCTCAGGCGTCAGCTGTGTTTTCTCTTTTTGGGGATCTCCCTCCCAAAGTCCGCAGCCTTCTGTTTCTAGATAAGGTTGGCTTAAGTGCTATTAGAGATACCCGTGTGAAGATGTAAAGATTTTGTCTGTTTGGTGGTCGCCTGTGACTACCTTTATGATAGGCGGCCCTATTTTTTGTCTCAGGGCTGCCCGAAGCTACATCGCTGTAAAGCTCTTTTTCTTTAATGGATTAAAGGATTTCTTTTTTTTTTAAAAAAAGCGATTTAAGGCTATACTCTGAGATAAGTTGTGATTATTTTTTAAGCTATTGTGCATATTTAATATTCCTTTTGATAGCATTATTCTATTGTGATTTTGATCTACATTCCAATCTCATTTAGAAAAGAGGAACTTGTGATATTCTTTCTTCTGGGATCAAAATCAAATAGACCTTGCTCTTCTTGATTTAATCTAAAATCAATTAGACATAGAACCATTCTTTAAGTGAGTATTGGACATTGAACGACGTATCATATATCTACTCCGATTGGTTCTACTGGGCTACTTCAAAAGGAGATCCAGGTATTTTACTTTGTAATTTAATTTCTTTGGTTTTGTTTGAGATTTGCTAGAAAAATCTCATTGTATTGGTTATCTGAGGAGAGCCAGAAAACTCAGATTGTGGGGGTTTTTGGATTGTGTAAGCCCGAGATAAAAAGACACAATTGTGAAGGTTTTGGGTGAACCTGTGAAAACCTATTTTTGAGAGTGAATGCTAATATCCCCTGTGTGAGGATATTAGGAGTGAAGTAGCATTCTGTGTGGCTGTTGGCTAACAGTTGGTGAACACACAGGCGAACCACTATATATCATTGTGTTGTGGATGTGCTTGATTTCTTTATTCATTTATTCCTTCAGTATTGTGGATTGCTTTTGTGGATGAATGTTGTAATTTTCATTTCAAGCAAGTGTGGTTGAATGGTGTAATAACTTAGGATTTATTTCTGTAAGTTATTCTTGATTTATTTTCTATATCATTTGTGTTTGCTAGATTGTTCTAGAAATAAGGTTGTCCTACCATAAGCCATTAGTTTTTGGTGTAAGGTTGTCCTTAGAACTGATTTAGTATCATTCTCATATTTCATGTGCTTTGAAATTGTTATTATTTCAGCATTGTTATTTATATCTTTTATTATTCCGCTGTTTTAAGTTTTATTTGGCATTGCCCTATTCACCCCCCCTCTAGGGCATATAGCTAGGCCCCTTTCAAGTGGTATCAGAGCTAAATAGCTCGTGCTTATTGCTTATTTATTGGATTTATTTCCTGAGCTAACTATATAAGCTATATTAAGATGTCAAATTTTGAAAGCCTATCTGTCACTAGGCCACCACCCTTTAATGACACAAACTATGCCTATTGGAAAGCAAGGATGAGAATTTTTCTCAAATCCATGGATGAAAGTATGTGGCTAGCCACAGTGAACGAATAAAAACTACCTATCACTGAAGTAACTGTTGAAGATGGTTCAAAATCAATGAAAGTAATATCTTATGCCCTTTGGACTACACTTCAGAAAAGTGAGAGTAGTGCCAATGCAAAAGCACTAAATGCAATTACTTGTGCATTGTCACCAGATGAATTCAAAAGAATCATCTCGTGTGAAAATGCTAAACAAGCATGGGATCTTTTAGAAATGACACACGAGGGTACATCAATTGTCAAGAAATCTAAAGTCCAACTCCTCACAATGAAATTTGAAGAAATTCATATGGAGGAGAATGAAAAGTTTATGGACTTCTACACTAGATTGAATGACATTGTAAACTCAATGTGGGGTCTTGGTGATAGAATCCCAGAAAGTAAAGTGTGTGCAAAGATACTACGCTCACTTCCTGAACGGTTTAATTCAAAAGTAACCGCGATTCAGGAACTTCGTGATACGGATAACATGAGGGTTGAGGAACTAGTTGGTTCTTTACAGACCTACGAATTGAACTTTAAAGCTCCAAAAGGAAAATCAATTGCTCTCAAATCATCTAAAAATATTCCACAAGAGAGCACTTCAGACTTTGAAAATTCTGAAGATGATATGGCACTTTTTGTAAAAAGGTTTTATAAAATTTTCAAAAATAAGAAAAAAATAGATTTTCAAAAATCAAATGATAAGAGACAATCTAAACCTAGAGCTCAAAAATCTTTAAAAGATAGTCAATGTTACAACTGTCAAGAGTATGGGCACTTGACTAACAAATGTCCTAAAAAGGACAAATTAAAAAGGAAGAGTATGTTGGCTACTTGGGATGAATCATCTGATTCGGAATCCTCTTCGAAATCAGAAGATTCTGAAAATGAGTCGGGAGATGATATTAAAGCCCTTATGACTCTGGCCAAAGTCACTTTTTCATATTATGATGAAGTAACTAGCGAAGAGAATCTGAATAGTGATTGCGACAATGAAGATGATCTTCAGGATGCATACAATGCCCTTTATAAGGAGAGTTGTAAAATTGCTGTCAAGCTTAAATTACAAAAGGAAAAATTTTCTAAACTTAAAGAAGATTATGAGTCTCTTGTTTTAGAAAAATCTCATATTTCTGATTTTTTTGAAAAGACCAAATGTGATTTAAAAATCAAAACCTCCCAAGTTGATGATTTGAAATTCGAGGACGAGAAACTCAAAAATGAAGTAGCTTCTCTTTTGAGTTTGAAAGACACTTGGAGATATGCCCAAGGTGATCCTAAATTAGAAAAATTGTTATCCGGATCAAGAAAATGTGGCGATAGATCCGGGTTGGGCTATGATAAGAATACTTCTCCTAAATAAAAGAATACTGCTCCTAAGTTTGTGAAAGGAGAGTCTTCGAACTCAAAAGTAAAGAATACTTATCAAGGTTTTCTAAAAAATTCAAGGAACCTTCAAAAACCTAAAAATAGCCATGCCAACTTCAATCTTCAAAACCGAAATCCTTTGGTTAAAAAGATTATTGATCTTCTCAAGGAGCTATTGAAATTTAACTCTATAGGTCATTCATATAACAACAAACAGAAAAAGTCCAACTACACTCCTAAACCCAAAACAGTACTGAAATGGGTTCCTAAAGTTGGCTGCTTGGTTGCCCACACTGCTTTCAAAGCTACAAGCCATTCAAAGTGGTACCTAGACAGTGGTTGCTCCAAGCATATGACAGGCGACAAAGCTTTATTCACCGATCTAACAGAGAAGACTGATGGGTCAGTCACTTTTGGTGATGGAAGCAATTGCAAAATCATTGGCCAAGGTATGGTTCAGCTTTATAACCTTCCCTTATTTGAAAATGTTTTATATGTTAAGGGCTTGAAACACAACCTACTGAGTATATCTCAGATATGCGACAACAACCATAATGTAAAGTTTTCTAATCAAGGTTGTGAGATTATTAATAAAGAGGGTTCTGTTATATTAACTGGTCGCAGAACTTCCGAAAACTGCTACATCGTTAGTGATGCTAACTCATCTACTCAATCGTGTTACATGGTCCATACTGATGAGACTAAATTATGGCATAAATATGACTTGGACATGTATACTACCGGAACTTGTTTGGATTGAACAAAAGAGAACTTATAAGAGGTCTACCCAAATTACAAAAAGTAGACAAAATATGTGGTGAATGCCAGTTGGGCAAATAGATTAGGAGCTCTCACAAGAAAGTGAACTCCAATACCACATATAGACCTCTCGAGCTTCTCCACATGGATCTCATTGGACCAACCAGAACGGAGAGTTGAGGTGGCAAAAAATACATCTTGGTTATCGTAGATGACTTTACTAGATTCACTTGGGTATCATTCTTAAAAGACAAAGCTGAAACCCTAGATGAAGTAAAGAAGATCATCAAACGAATCCAAAATGAAAAAGGTTCTCAAGTTTATAAGATCCGTAGTGATCATGGATCTGAATTTGAAAATAGTAGTTTTGAGAAATTCCGTAGCGATCAGGGAATATTACATGAATTCTCTGCACCCAAAACTCCTCAACAAAATGGTATAGTTGAGAGAAAAAATAGAGTGCTTCAGGATATGGCTAATGTCATGATGAATAGTAT
The DNA here is from genome assembly GCA_030180095.1 of Magnolia changhungtana. NCBI lineage: Eukaryota > Viridiplantae > Streptophyta > Magnoliopsida > Magnoliales > Magnoliaceae > Magnolia > Magnolia changhungtana. Next base: position 44,074 of record JASAUF010000532.1, on the reverse strand, counting down.
GAAGCTCTCCAGAAATCTTTGGGCTGAAGCAATTAATACTGCCTGCTACATTATTAATCGTGTTTATACTAGTAAATCTGAAAATAAGACTGCATATGAGTTATGGTTCAAAAAGAAACCTACTGTCAAATACTTTCGAATTTTTGGTAGTAAGTGTTACATTTTACGTGATCATGAAAATTTGGAAAATTTTGATACGAAGAGTGATGAAGGTATTTTTCTTGGATATTCCTTAAACAGTCGAGCCTATAGGGTTCTAAATAAAAGAATAGGTGTGATTCAAGAGTCCATCAATATGGTCATTGATGATCATTTGAATACACTTGCTCTGAGTTCAGATGATGATGAAATTCTTATAATCGACAAACAATCAAGATACCTCTTCATCTCAATCTGAACCTAGGACTGTCAAAGATCATCCAACCAATGAAATCCTTGGAAACCCTCTCACTGGAGTTCGTACACGCAAACAACTTGAAAACATATATAATTATGTTTGTTTTACATCCCAAATAGAACCGGTCAATGTAAAAGAAGCTCTTTCTGACGAAAATTGGATAGTAGCTATGCAGGATGAACTTAATCAATTTGTTCGTAATGATGTTTGGTATCTTGTTCTTAGACCTAAAGATAAATACATTATTGGAACAAAATGGATCTTTAAAAATAAGTCTGATGAACTTGAAAATATTATACGAAACAAGGCTAGACTGGTTGTACAAGGGTACACTCAGATTGAAGGCATCGATTACGATGAAACCTTTGCTCCAGTCGCTCGCCTTGAATCTATCAGACTTTTTATTTCCATCGCTTGCTTTAGAAAGTTTAAAATTTATCAGATGGATGTAAAGAGTGCCTTCTTAAATGGTGATTTACATGAAGAAGTTTATGTAGAACAACCCTCTAGGTTTGAAGACCCCAAGCTTTCTGATCATGTATTTCGTCTCAAAAATGCTCTCTATGGTCTGAAACAAGCGCCCAGGGCATGGTATGAAAAATTGACTAAATTCTTACTTAGTCATAGTTTTCAAGTGGGTAGTGTCGATAAGACGCTATTTGTTAAGAAACATAATAATGAGATTTTAATGGTTCAAATCTATGTAGACGATATTATTTATGGATCAACTTGTTCTAACATGTCTATTAAGTTTGCAGAGTTGATGAAATCAAGATTCGAAATGAGCATGGTTGGTGAACTAAATTACTTTCTAGGGTTACAAGTAAAACAACAACCTGATGAAATCTTCATTTCTCAAACCAAGTATGCTACAAACTTGGTTAAAAGGTTTGGATTTGAGAATGGTAAAAAATTTGATACTCCAATGGGTACAACATTGAGACTCTCAAAAGATTCTACGTGTAAAGATGTAGATCCAAAGCTATATCGTAGTATGATTGGTAGTTTATTATATCTAACTGCTAGTAGACCTGATATCGCTTTTAGCATTGGTATTTGTGCGAGATATCAGTCTAATCCTAAAAATTCACATCTCACTATTGTCAAACGGATTATTAGATATGTCGCAAGTACAACTGAGTTGGGTCTTTAGTATCCTTTTGATACTAATGTTAAATTAGCTGGGTATTCAGATGCTGATTGGGCTGGTAATATTGATGATAGAAAATCAACCAGTGGTAGTTGTTTTTACATTGGAAACTGTTTGGTTTCTTAGTTTAGTAAGAAGCAAAGTTCAATATCGCTTTCCACTGCTGAGGCTGAGTATATCGCAGCAGGATATGCATGTACTCAACTCGTATGAATGAAACGTATGTTAAGCGATTATGGAATTAATCAAGATTCAATGATCTTACATTGTGATAATTCTAGTGCTATCAATATTTCCAAAAATCTAATTCAGCATTCGCGTACTAAGCATATTGACATTAGGTATCATTACATTCGTGAATTAGTTGAAGAAAAAGCTATCTCTTTGGAATATATTCCAACCGATGTCCAACTTGCTGATATATTTACTAAACCGCTCGACAAAAGCAGGTTTACTAAAATGAAATTTGATCTTGGTATGTGCATTTTAAATGGAATATATTTATCTGCATGTATCATAGTGTACTATATTTTAAATTTTTATATGTATAAATTTCAATTTTTGCATAAAAATATTTATTTTTGTCGATGCTCGACTGGTCATGGAGATCGTGAGCATCTTATAATTTGGGAAAAATCACTTTGTTCTTCATTTCCTCTTCTTCCTTCGACGAGTCGTGGCTCGACCAGTCTTGAGAGTTTGTGATTTTCTTCAAGATAAGTCATTTTTCTTCATTTTTATTGAAGATTTATGCTTTCTATGCTTTGATTTATTTCTTTCATAAGCTAGATCTCGTCTTTTGTTGATTTTTTTTTGGGTTTTCTCTCTAAAATTCTGATCTAGAGAAACCCACCACTTCTAGTGTTCTTTGTGCTTGCTCCTTGGTAAATCTTATTGAAAATGGATGTTAGAGGGAAAAAGAAAACATCCCGTGGTCCATCTTCATCTAGATCTACTTCTATAACAAAATGGCACCTTCGGTCACCCGAAGATGATCCCAATGATGTACGGGATTTACGTAGCCGTAAAGTTATTGTTGAGCGTCCTGTAAGTATCAATCGCATTGAACAATTTGGGATTGTCCCTCTCCTTGAATTTGTTGGCTGGGCTAATATTTTGTTTTGGGGTGGGCCTGCATACCAATCCATTGCACAATCTATGGTTGCATGTATCTCTGATTTTTCCCTTGATAATTTAACGTTCTCAATTGCTACGAGAGAAGGGAAATTTCTAATAGATCGACATTTGATTTCAGGTATTATGGATATACCTGTCAAGGATGAAGGTATTCCGATTCATAAATTATATGATAAACCATCAGAATTGGAAAAACAAATGTTGACAAGAGTACAATGGACGCACAAAGGAAATGCGCTCCCCTCAAAATTTTTATTACCCAGATACAGAGTTTTGCACCGGATCTTCATTTCAAACTTGTATCCTCGGTCTGGCAATAAAACCGAGTTGACTGCTTTCATGGTTCGGGTTTTGCACTCTGTTGTGTCCGGCATCGTTGTCTGTTTACCTTCTTTGATATGTCATTTTATCATTCAGTTTCATCTTCATCCGGGTCATAGTGATATTCCATTGGTTATCTTATGACTTGTTTAGCCACAAATATGCTTGTCGCTTTACCTGAGAATGAGGCACCAATTCATCATCTTTCATTCAATAATACTAATTTAAATAAGATGAAGTTGGATTTGCTTCCTGGTCAATTCTATGAAGGTGGTGGTGAAGGTGCTGAAGCAGAAAATGAAGGGGAAGCAGCTGATCTTCCTCCACAGGCGGATATAAATATGGATGATATATTTGAAGACATTGAAACTGACTCCCAAAATGATCCTGATTATGATCCCTCTTCTTGCTATGATGCACGACTAAGTGCATTGGAGGAGAAGGTTGATAACCTGAGTGTAGCCCATGATATGCAATTTAAATATATGCGAAAATATCTTCGCCGCATTAATAGGGGCTTACTTCAGATTGATCCAACCATCCCTGCCCCTTCATCTGGATCTGATTAGGTGGATTATCCTTTTTATTTGAATATGATGGATTCTATATTATTATTACGATTGATGACTTTGGATGTATATTTTGGATTGCTGACATTGAAGTGTTGTACTAATTTGATAATTAATCTTGACTTTTCATATGGTGTTCTCTTCTCTCCTTTGGCCTTCCCTTGTCATTCTGTGACAAAAAGGGGGAGTAATATGGAAAGGGGGAGAATGGGAGAAATGGAGAGAGTGAGTAATTGAATATGGTTGATTGTTTCTACTCACTTAGGGGGAGTAAAGTATTTTTGATGACTTTGATGGCTCATGATTCTTTCTTCATTTTACTCTTATATTTATAAATGTGTTTTGTCAGAAATTTGACAAAGGGGGAGATTGTTAGTGCTATGATCTCATATCCCTTAGGTTGTCAAATTTTGTAGTGCCAAAACCTATGTCTTGTACTTCTTGTGTTTCTTGTTTGTGACTACACACTGTTTCAAGACAAGATCATGAATGAAGAATGTTTTCAAGACAAGATCATAAATGAAGAATGTTTGCAAGACATGTCATGGATGAAGTCTACAAGAATAGAAGACTTCAAGTTTGCTTCTAACAAGTTCAAGATTAGAAGACTTCAACAAGACAAGTCAAGAATGTACCAAACTCTAGAATGTCGTTAACTCGATTCAAGCTTCTACTTCAAGATCATCTGAGAATATAGACCTTCAAGACTTCAATGTTCATCTCACTTCAAGGTTTGTTTGACCTTAGATTGACCTTAGGTTGGTCTGTATGATAGGTCATTCTGGATACATAATCTGAATATTTTAATATGCTTGGTGTGACTGTTCTAAGACCAGTCCTAGAAATCTTAAGACCAGTCCTAGCTCTGCTTCGACCAGTCTTAGGTTTCTTAGGATCAGTCCTAGGTTGTTACAGATTTTTAAATTTTCCTGGTTGTCCTTCGATCAGTCCTGGACTTGCTTCGACCAATCCTGGGAAGTCCTACGACTCATCCTTCGACCAGTTGTAGTCCTACGACTCGAACTCCAGCGACCTATCTCGAGTCCCACGACCAGTCGTAGGTGACTCACGACCAGTCGTAGGTGGCCCACGACCGGTTGTATGTTACTTAAGACCAGTCGTGAGTACAGCTAATCTAATCCCGCGGAAATCTTTCAAAATCTTTGATGCTATGACCAGTCCTAGGGATCCTAAGACCAGTCGAAGATGGGATTTTTTAGGCTATAAATAATGCACGAATTTCAGAGTTTATTCATTCCATTCCATTCAATTCAAGTGATTTAAGGCTATACTCTGAGATAAGTTGTGATTATTTTTTAAGCTATTGTGCATATTTAATATTCCTTTTGATAGCATTATTCTATTGTGATTTTGATCCACATTCCAATCTCATTTAGAAAAGAGGAACTTGTGATATTCCTTCTTCTGGGATCAAAATCAAATAGACCTTGCTCTTCTTGATTTAATCTAAAATCAATTAGACATAGAACCATTCTTTAAGTGAGTATTGGACATTGAACGACGTATCATACATCTACTCCAATTGGTTCTACTGGGCTACTTCAAAAGGAGATCCAGGTATTTTACTTTGTAATTTACTTTCTCTGGTTTTGTTTGAGATTTGCCAGAAAAATCTCATTGTATTGGTTATCTGAGGAGAGCCGCTCAGTTGTGGGGGTTTTTGGATTGTGTAAGCTCGAGATAAAAGACACAATTGTGAAGGTTTTGGGTGAACCTGTGAAAACCTATTTTTGAGAGTGCATGCTAATATCCCTGTGTGAGGATATTAGGAGTGGAGTAGCATTCCGTGTGGCTGTTGGCTAACAGTTGGTGAACACACAGGCAAACCACTATATATCGTTGTGTTGTGGATGTGCTTGATTTCTTTATTCATTTATTCCTTCAGTATTGTGGATTGCTTTTGTGGATGAATGTTGTAATTTTCATTTCAAGCAAGTGTGGTTGAATGGTGTAATAAATTGGGATTTATTTCCGTAGGTTATTCTTGATTTATTTTCTATATCATGTGTGTTTGCTAGATTGTTCTAGAAATAAGGTTGTCCTACCATAAGCCATTGGTTTTTGGTATAAGGTTGTCCTTAGAACTGATTTAGTATCATTCTCATATTTCATGTGCTTTAAGATTGTTATTATTTCAGCATTGTTATTTATATCTTTTATTATTCCGCTGTTTTAAGTTTTATTTGGCATTGCCCTATTCACCCCCCCTCTAGGGCATATAGCTAGGCCCCTTTCAGGAATCTCCTATGCTGGAAACTTAGGTGGGGCCTACTATGATGTTTGTGAGAAATCCTCCCCGTCCAGCCATTTTTTGAGCTTATTTTAGGACTTGAAACCAAAAATGAGAAGGAAGCAAGACTCAAGTGGGCCTCACTAAAGGAAAAGGTGGGTAGGGAAATTCTTATCGTTGAAACCTCCCTGGGCCTACAACGATGTTTACATGCCATCCATACCGTTTGTAACGTCATTACTACCGAGATGAAATGAAAACACAAATATTAGCTTAATTCAAAACTTCTATGGCCTCACGAATATTTCAATTGTGGATGTTCAATCCTCACATTTTCTGCCCGCTTGAGAATTGGATGCGGCTCATTTTTTGCCCCATGTCCTAAAATAATCTCAAAAAACATATGGATGAAGTGGATTTCCCACCTAGGTTTCCGATACAGGAACTTTATGCGAAAGACTTTTGCAGAAAATCCGGTCCCGTTGAAAAAGACTATCTGCACTCAAATAGGAATCCCCAAATGGAAGGACGCAAATTGCGTCTTACCCCTGCCCGGACTGTAATCCGTTTAGGCAGAGATCTGTGGGGGCCATTGTGATGTAAGTGTTTTATCCATGCCGTTCATCATTTTTCTCAGATCATTTTAAGGTATGAGCAAAAAAAAAAATGAGGCAGGTAAAGGTCTTAACTAGTTCACAAAGTTGGGATTGAACATCCAATGTTCAAAACTTCTTAGGAGCTGGAGAAGTTTCAGATCAAGCTGATATTTGTTTTTTCACTTCATCCAGGTCTACATGACCTTCTGAATAGGTTGGATGGTAAAAAAACATCATGGTGTGTTGAGGGTCAAATATTGCATATTAAACCCCAGTTATCACTTGGTTTTATACACATGATAGTGTTTAACGTGCTATTTTAATCATGTTTGTGTTGCAAGGTGAATTTAGAAGCTTGGACTAAAAAGAGTGCTAAAAGCATAAATCTAATACTCAAAAATCACCAAGGCAAGAGGTGGATCTTAGGATACTGAGATTGAAGAATTCACACGCCAAAGATCCGAGAGAACCAAGTGATTGAAGATAAGGAAGCCTGAAAATCATCCTGAATGCAAGATCACAGGGTTCCCACCATCCGTTTGACATGAAACTTTATATCCGACTTGAGGATCATAAAGTAACCTTACAAGTAAAATTTTAGCCCTCAGATCTTTGTGGAAGTGGTTCAACGAAAAGATCAGCCATAAATTACTGATTTGGGGCCTCACCATTATTCTTTCTCAACTACTTCGACTAAAGGGATAAGATAACAATATTAAGGTCCAGCTATCCCTACCATGACAGAGAGTATCTATCTGATACTCTTATAAATTCAAAAAAGACGTTAACAAAATTAAGGCATTGTCTTCTTCATTGATCTTCACCTCCACACTTGTTAGATTGCAAATCTATTTATTGAAGGCGTCAATTTCCTTAGAGAGATTCGACCCTTCTGTCCCATTCAAATTATACATAAGTCTCTTCAGATTTAGATGATTGGAGAGTGATTTTGTTATGTAAATGCTCTTAAACTTTACCCATATGTCCAAGGTAGTCGTCTCATTAATAACATTATAGAAGACCTCATTGGCGAAGCACAATTGAATTACACTAATCACCCTCAAATCAAGTTCATCATAATCACCTTCTTTCATCGATGCAAAACGTTTGGCTTTGCCAAAGAGTGTTTGCTGTAGCCCTTGGTGAATTAGGAGGGTTTTTATCTTTAACCTCCATAATTCAAAATTATTTTTACCTATGAATTTTTGTCTCGAACTTCACATTCGATCCTCTCAATGTCATGTCTTAGATTCAATATGAAAACTCAACGTTTGCTTTGATACCACTTGTTGGAAATGTAAGAAGCCCTAACACGATTTGTCTGGCGTGAAAGCAACCTCAGACAAGATTACACAACACAATAGGGAAAGAAAAATTCAAGCAATCATAAAGAACACATGAATTTTATGTAAAAAAATCCTTGCGAGAAAAAACTATAGGCCAAGTGACAAACAATCTACTATAACAAGAAAGTTACAAAAGATTTAACAACTTATTGATGAGAAATCCTAACTTCGCCCTTCAAAACTCTTGAAAATATGCTAAGCTCCTTCATTTTCTCATAGTCACCTTGATCTCATATTAACATAGTTTATATAACCTTTTAAAGAATTAGAAACAAGAAAACCCGCACTTACGTATTTTTCTTGGCCAACTGAGATATCGACAAATTCTCTCAGTCAATCGAAATAGATCTCAGTCAACTCAAAATATCACAATGTGATTCGGTCGACCTAAGAATTCCTCGGCCAACTGAATGGCATGCCCCAAAGTAGAGGCACTCTATCGTGATCAACTTTACCAAAAATCATGATCAACTCTACCAAAAATCAACATATGACCAGTTAACCAGATAAGCCATGAGTTATTTGATACTCTGCCAATTGCAAAGGTTGACATACATGCACATAATATTAGTAAATATAGCAAACGAATGATTATACCATTAGAACGGTGGGAAGATTGCAATAGATAGGCCAAAAAAAAAACTAAAACGTAAAATCATAATTATTAGAGAAAGCTACTATCTAATTGGAAGATAATTGCTCGTAGATATGAGATGGTTGACTATTTTCATTTTAACCATTTATTAGATGTCCACTATTTGTCCAGATAGAAAACTAACCCATTGAAATTCTTTATTGCCATTTTTACAAGATGAATCCTACGAATTCAACAGTTTGATTCTCACTGCAGGTGCTATAAGACTCGTATCCTAGCCCGTACTGTTCCGTAAGCTTCTTTGGTCCTCCCGGTCCAATTTTGGTGACCCGCGATCTTTTATCGGCAGTTGCGTGCGACTCTGAGTCGTATCCCGTATTCCAGAGTCAGCTCAACCCGAGACTTATACCAGTGCAACCGCGCCGTCGCCGTGGTTCCGTCGCCGCGTCTCGCAGGCTGAGGCGATACCCAGCCCAAGAGATGTGGGCCCGTGTTCAGTTCAAGGAAACACCGCGCGTTTGCAAACCCAAGAGAGAACATGTCAAATCAATCTCATCAATCACATCAATCACCACATCATGTAAAGTAGAACCACCCCTCCCCTTAAGTCAACTCTCTCTTACAAACCCATCCCTTACATGTCAAGTACACATCACCCACCACTCACACGGATCCCTCTCTCTCTCTCTCTATATCCCATCCTCTCTCTCTCTCTTTACATCCCATCCTCTCTCTCTATCTTCCCCATTTCCAAGCAAGCTAACGTCCAATCATTTTCCATGGGAGAGGAAGAGCTATGTGTAGCCCACCTTCCTACCATTCAATCCCACCCTCTAAGCCTCATCTCAACCATTTGATCACACTCTTTGGAGCTATAGAAGGCGTTATGGAAGATGGAAGAAGAGATCTTAAGGTGGGTGCTTCTATAGGCTAGTTTTCATATTTTTATGATGGGCCAAGTGAGACCTACCGATCAATGGTGTGGATCTCACTTTGGACCCTAAGATGTGGCCAATGGCCCACCTTGATCCTCATGATCATTCCATGATGGGACAATTCTCCATGGACCCCAACATAATGTTTATTTTCCTTACATGGATAGGGTCATCTAGACCCTCCATTTTGGTGGAGAAAGGATCTCCACCGTTGATTTTGATTGGTGGGCCCATATGAAATGGGACCCATTTGATGTATGTTTTAAATCATGCAAGGGAGGGCCCATAATGTCGGGGTCCCTCCATCGCACATCTCTCTCTCTCTCTCTCTCTCTCTCTCTCTCTCTCTCTCTCTCTCTCTCTCCCTCTTCCTCTCTTTTTCATTTGTTTTATGTGTGAACATGTGATTGTGTGGCCCACCTAATGAGTGTATGTGATGTCCCAAACCGTCCATTAAATGGACCCCACAGCCGTCCAAGCTATGTGGGCCCTACCCTATGGCAATAGGAAGGCACAAATATCATATTAATCAAGTGGGCCATGCCTATGTGGGACCCACCTTGATTGACAAAGGTAGACAGTCCGTCCAGCGTCCTCGGACGCTGGATGTCTTCACAGAAGTGTGAACAGATAGTGGGTGTACTGATAGTAACCAAAAGATTATATATATATATATATATACACACACACATATATATATATATATATATATATATAACTTTAGCTTGGTTTTAGGTGGGCCACTTATACAGGCCCCACCTTGATGCATGTTGTTAATCCAAGCCGTCCATTCCGCTCCTCAGATCATTTTAGGTGTTGAGCCGAAAATGAAGCTGATCCGAGTTTCTAGTGGGTCATAGCATAACAAACAGTGTTATCGACCGTTGGAACCCAGTCTGATGGTTTTATGCACCGAAATACGTTGAATATTGGGCTTGATGGATCTGTCTTGAGCTACTGAAACTAATGGCTAGGTTGGATTCCACTGACGCGGGCCCCATCTGTGAAAAACCACAGAAATACAATAATTTCAAATATATATATATAAGAAGGCAGCAGTGCCTGCTGCTGCTGACACAAGCAGCAGCGTGCACTGGAGGCAAGCGCCCACCGTGGTGTATGTGTTATATCCGTACCGTCCACTGTTTGGACGGTGGGACCCACCATGATGTACGTGTCCTATCCACGCCATCCAGCCATTTTTCTGGTGGGCCCACATCAAGGAAACAATGTTGATTAAACGTCCACCATTATGACCCAACATGAAATTTGTTTTTTTATCCTTTTCATCAGGTCAGTGTAACCCTGTTAACGGGTTGGATTGCAAATAAACATTGTGGTGGGCCCCAGGTCTATGTGACCGTACCAACAAGTTGGGTGGAAAGTAAACATTACAGTGGGCCGGGTCTGTATGACCTTACCAACATGTTGGATGAAAATAAATGTTATGGTGGGCCACACGTATGGACCCACCTTATGAAGCGTAATGGCTGGCATGCCGCACACCAGCTATACAACTGGTGTATGTGACGTCACCAAGCTATGTGGGCCCCACCTGTTTCACCCTCGTCGTCCATCTACGGGACCCACCATGATGCATGTGTTGCATCCAAACCGTTCAACCAATTTGAAAGCTCTTTTTATGGCAGGAGCTAAAGAATGAGTCAGATCCATGGTTCAAGTGGACCCCCACCATTGAAAATATATAGTGGAGACAATGACATCCACCGTTCAAAAATTTTAAGGGCCACAGTAATTTCTAGTAAGTTGATATTTGTATGTTAACTTATGAATGGGTTGGAATGGTGAACTACAGATTGGTGGGCCCAATGAATGATTATGAATGTACCCCTCAACTGATGTGTGTGGTGTGGCCCACACAAGCCACGGATTGACTTGACTTTTATTTCCCAGTGGCCCCACCATGATGTGTGTATTATACCCACATGTTCATTCATATAATTAGGGTCGTGGGTCCCATTATCCTGAGAGGCTCACCCTACTTATTGAAAGTGCACCAACTAATGCCCTGGTTTGTCAAGTTACGTGAATGGTGAGTCAGACTGGCTATAGAACTCGATAGGAAGATTATTTCAAGCGTCTGCCTCAACCGGATGTGTGGAAGCTCGCAATAGGTAAATCATAGCCTCACATCCCATCTTCTAAAACACCAGGTGATTAAAACCCTTAAAACAAGATAGACATCTTAGGGTTTTTGTGGTGAGAAAACTTTTTCAAATTAGGAAAATCTCTATGTTTTTCTCGCCTTGTCGATCTTATCGAAACACTCTTGATATGATCAACCTGTTCTGTTGATGTCCTCGATACCTTAACGATATTATCGATAAGAGGACCAAAAGTGTCCAGCAACTAAATATTCATCTGGACGGATTTATCGATGTATCGATACACATATCGATATCATCGATATAAGTACAAATATGTCCAGCAACTTCATAATATATCTGGACGAATTATCGATGTATCAATACTAATATCGATATCATCGATATTCAAATCTCGAGTCCATCGAGAGTAGCTCGATAAGATCGACAGACAGTTTCCTGGCGCCCCTGTTTTTTAAAGAAAATCTCAAAAGTCTTCGATAGCATCGATGCTCTTCCGATATGATCTGAATTCAAATGTCGATAACATCAGAAGTCCATCGATGATATCGATCGTAGGCGCTCATATCTTACTGCAGATATTTCAGGTTGTTCTTAACTATGATCGGGGGCCCTTCAATAGAATCAATATTCAAATATCGATGATATTGACACCAGATTGATTGCATCGAACAAAGCCATAAATTATCCAGCAAGCTCAAGATAAATCAGCTGGATTTATCAATGCCTCAACTTTGATCTCGATATCATCGACATTCAAATTTCAATGATCTCGATGGTTCCCCGATCAATCTTGAAATCTTGAAATATTTCAAAGTCAAGTCTCTCTCATTTTTCAAATGCCGATGGATTGATCCTGTCCTCGATGGAATCGGAGTTCAAAATTCGATAACATCGACCATGGTCTCGATTCATCGACCAATTGGCAAGAAGTTTCAAAAATGTATGACATCGAGTCTGAGTCATCGAGCAAACCATCGATGCTATCGAGAGTATACGCTCGATGATATCGAACCTGCTCGATGATATTGAACTCTGTCATAAATGTGACTGTTTTATATCCATTGGAGCTTTTTGCCTATATATAGAGGACTTGTCCTTTGTTGTTGTAAGAGAGAAAAGAGAGAGGTTTTGTGTGTTTCAACTTACATCTTATACCCTAAGCCCTTTCTCTCGAGGGAGTTCATCCTCCAATCCACCCTCACCATTGATATTCAATAGAGAGGATTGCGGAATGAACTTCTGCATTCAAGGATCCTTCAGCTACTACCTTAATGACAAATCATTAAGCTGGGATGCCTTGAATGCATAAGATTGGAACTACTCTACCTTCCTTATAGGAAAACCTTTAGAGAGTAGGATTCCATCTTAACCTTCACCCGACCCTAAGCCTAATCTTGGTATATCTTTTGTGTTGCGAATCAAGGAAGCAGAAGACTCTTCGTCAACAAGGAGGAGGAGATCTTCGACATTGTGCTTAACGAGACTCATCAACTTATCTATAAGTATCCAGAGTCCAAGAGAATACTTGCGATCATTCCTTTCTAGGATTGGGTCTTAAGTGGTTCTCACCTTTGAAGTCCTTAAGGAGGCCTCCGGCGGGAGTGTACGTGGTGGGTGCGTTGTGTGGACCCTTGCTCTGTGGAAAGCATAAACATCTGGTTAGGAGTGAACCAGTGAAACTCCAGGGTTAGAGGTGAACCGAGTATAAACCTCTGGGTGGTTGTGTGGACCCTTGCTCTATGGAGAGCATAAACATCTGGTTAGGAGTGAACCAGTAAAACTCCAGGGTTAGAGGTGAACTGAGTAGAAACCTCGGTGTAAAGGTTGAAGGTGAACCTGATTTAAAACCTTAGGTTTGAGGTGAACCCTGGAAAACCTCCTTAGTGAAATCAGGTACACTCAAGGGTTGAGTGTGGCAGCTGGGAGTGGAGTAGACTTATCATCGAACCACTATAAAATGACTGTGTTTGAGAATGCTATTTTTATGATTGTGTGATTTACTTTAATACTTCCTCATCTGAATATCTGATCACACCACACACACCTACACAGTCATATCCATCATAGACTATAACTGCTTCATGCTTATCATTTGAATAGTTCTGTTATTGGATCCTCTACTGGGCTTGAAAGCCAGTAGAGTTACATTTGAGTAATCCTAAAAATTGCATACATGATAGGATTAGAGTAATAGAATTTTTAAATAACTCATAAATCTTTAAAAAGTCCTATTCACCCCCCTCTAGGACATATTGACATATTCCGACTTCAACTCAAGCGGTCTTCACCGTTATTTCAATTGGTATCAGAGCAGGTCTCTCTTCAAGGGCTTCACCGCCTAGAGAGTGATCTTGACTGAAGTTGGCAATATGGCCAAAGGAGAGGGCTCATCAGTCACTAGACCTCCAGTACTGACGGCTCAAACTATGCATACTGGAAGGCTAGGATGCACTACTTTCTGAGATCTTTGGATCATGATGTTTGGGATATAGTTGAGAATGGATATGTGCTGCCAATAGATCAAGTTGTATTAGATGGTGGCACAACTATCACAAAACCAAAATCCAAAGAGATGTGGACGGCGTTCGACAAAGATAAACAGACTGCGGAAGCAAAAGCTATGAACGCCATCTACTGTGTCGTGTCCCAAGATATTTTCAATCAAATAAGCATATGTGGGACATCTAAAGAAGCATGGGATTTACTGGAAACAACCCATGAAGGCACAAGCACTGTAAAGGGATCCAAACTTCAACTATTGACCTCACAGTTTGAAAGTCTCATAATGGAGGAGCATGAGACATTTATGGAGTTCTTTAAAAGCTAAATATCATTTGCAACTCTATGGGTGGATTGGGAGAGAGTTTCGGTACCGAAAATTTGTAAGAAAATTCTAAGATCCCTACCGGAACGATTTAATCCCAAGGTAACAACAATAGAGGAGTACAGGAACATAGACAAGATGAAAGTAGAAGAACTAGTAGGTTCCCTACAAACTTTTGAACTACACTTCACTCAATCCCAAAAATCCAAAAACACTGTCCTAAAAACTTCAAAGAAAACAACTCATGAGGACAATGAAAGTGAAAGAGAGGATGATGATGAGGAGGTGGCTGTGCTGGCATAAAAATTCAAAAAATTATTTCAAAAGAATCGTGGTCGGCCTTCCAAAGGAAGAAAGGTGAACTATAAACCTTCTGCAGGAAAATTTGGTAAAAGAACCAGAGAACCATAATGCTATGCCTGTCATGAGTATGGACATCTATCTACCGAATGCCCAAACAGAAAAACCAAGGGCAAGGCAATGGCTGCCACGTGGGATGATACAGATGAGTTAAATTCATAATCTAGTGACTCAGAAAGCAATGAAGATCAGAAATCATTGAAAATTCTCATGGTCTCCACTGCTTCGATCATTCCCACTAAATCTGAGAACGAAAAAGAACAGCAAGCCACGGAATCATTTCCAGATGATGATGAAGAAACTGGAAATGAAGAAGAAATAGAAAGGGATAAGTTGCAAGATGCTTACAATCAACTCTATACTCATAGCATCAACACTCTTAAGAGACTTGGAATCTCAGAAAATAAGAAGGTACTACTACAAAAAGATCTGGATAAAACACTGGAATCAATTCACACCTAATTAATGATCTACAGCACTATTATGCAGATAATGACAAGTTGGAAAGAATCAACTTATCCCTAAAAACTAAATCATCTAAGCTTACCAAACAAATTGAATTGTTAGAAGATGAAAATAGGCATCTCAAGAATGAAAATCACACACTCCGCTATGACTTAGAGAAATCTAGAAAATTCGCTGAAATAAACTATAAATTTTCTCAGAGTGGTGAAAAGCTTGAAAGGATCTTAGGGATGGGAAGGCCCGGAAAGGACAAGAGTGGCCTAGGGTATGAGAAAACTAAGAAGAAAATAGGAAATGCAGCACCAACAACTAAATCATCTGGTGCTTCGGGAAGCAATATAAGAATCTCTCTAGTTTGTCATTTATGTGGTGATACAGGTCATTATGAGGTTGAATGCCTAACACCTAGACAGACTTCACATAACTCTGGACAAAATCACATTGGTAAATTCAAACCGATCAGAGAAACACAGAATGTCAAAAGTCCGCCTAGGAGAAACACTCATCTATCACCACCTAAGATGAAGGACAGGATAAAGAAGTCTGTTTCAAAATGGATAGAAAAAGAAAAACAAAATTGCCTTATGACTAATCTTCACACACCCTGAAAATCCAAGCATAGAAGGACAAGTCCAAGTAATGCATCTAGACTTGGATATTTTCTGAAATGATGCAAGTTTTGTTGAGCTTTAAATGATACATCTCAGGTTCCTGACCTCAATTTTTGTATATAAACATTTTATATGTTTATAATTTTGTAGTGTACAGTGATTGTACATAATTTTGCCAAGTATACTGTTGTTTCATAGAAATATTAAGAGCATACTTGAAGGATCATCTGAAAAATACAGAATCATTCATCGGCGATTGGACTATCGATAGGACATTTTCGATTAAATCGGTAGAGGGTCGATATTATGGACGATTCCTTAGAATACAGATTGACAGGTGACCAAGAATGATATCGAAGACAGACTCGATGGTATGATAAGCAATCTCTCGATATTATCGAAACAACGATCGATCATATCTAAAGATGCCGCCCGATAAAAGTGAGTGAAATGAAAAAGGGGGTCATTGTTTTTCAAAGGGTTTCACTGTCACTCCCTTTGCTTGATTCTCTCGACTGAATCAGTTGGAGCCACATCGGATTGCTAACATCATTCCACAAATCGGGTAATACCCTTCTAACACGTCAAGAGTCCATTCCCTTTTGGGTATTTGTCGTTTTGTCAATTTTTTTTGTCGTCTTTTCCAAATCGTTTAATACTCTATCTATCACATGGGTAAAGACAAAGGTGTAGCATCCGGTCTGAGGGAGTCTTCAAGATCTACCCGACAAAAAGTCCTCGCCTCTAGAGAAAGGGCGAGGGCCCCGGAAAGTGAGATCCCCACTAGCCAAAGATCACAAACTTCCCGAGGTGGGTCCCAAACCGAATCTCCAGCACCACCTCTTCCGACTGGAGCAAATTCACGACCACCAAAATATATGGGCAGGAAACTTATTCAAGAGAGAAGGGTTGACAGGGAATGCCTTAAACCATATAAATTGGAACCCCTGTTTGCCGCAATAGATTGGCCGCCCGTTCTGAATTTTGGTGGGCCATGCCAACTTGAGAGAACACGAAATTTTCTTGCCGCGTGTCATTCACCAGTGGCTGATCCTCCTTCCTTCATGGTATCATTGGGAGGTGATGATGCATTTATCACACCAGCTACAATAGCTGAAGCCATTGGACTCAACATGGCCCCAGAAGGTATCCCAGAAATGAATCTTGATGACATGGACATTCGATCCAAGGTCACAAAATACCTCTGCAATGGTAGGGACATCCCTTGGTATCAAGGGAATGCATTAAAGTCCAGGTATATGGAACCCAGGTTTCGGATCTTGCATGGTATCTTCACAACGAACATCTATCCTAGAAGTACCAACAGATTTGACCTCACCGGGCTTATGACCATGATCGTCTACTCAGTTGCCAGTGGGTCAAAGATCAGCCTTCCATCTCTGATTGTCTCTCAGTTGGTAAATGCCATCCACACATCTAGAGACCTCCATCTGCCATACCCCTGGATTATCAATATGATATGCAACAAAATCGGGTTCCCATCAACTATTGATCTAGTATTCTCGCTCTAAGTTTTCAATAAAAGAAATATCCAGAGAATGGATTTGGAGTTTCACGAATATAAGGAGAACCCGGAGGAAGAAATCCAGGCGGAAGAAGTTGAAGGTGAAGGTGGTGATCCCATGGAAGGGGTGAAAATGGCTGAAGATGCACCTCCTGGACCTGATCCAGCCCCGTCCACGTCATCAACCGGGTATGATAAGAGGTTCAAAATGGACAGAATCGGGGCAATCCAGCGAGATATTCATTCTATACTGAGCAATTGACAGTTTTAGAGCGGGTCGTCCAGAAAGTACAGCAGTCTGTACAACAACTAGTGGATCTGCTAACATGCCAACGGGACGACACGATGGCATCTCATTCTGCTCCGTAAGGCTGGTTCATGCATGCTATCATAGACACCTTACTCTTAACTCGTGTCTGAACATCAGTATCTTTTTAATGTTCTTCGCCAACATTGGTGTGCATGACAGCTTTCTAGATGTGCATAATTTTCTTTTAGTTGTATACGCCCAAAGCTAGGCTAATGTTGATGGATGATTGTTGGGTGCCCATATGTGGGCTTGACACTTTTTGGTTATTGCTGTGTGGAGCAGTATATTCTTTTTGGTTGGACTGAACAATTTTTAATTCACTGCTGTCTAGGGCAGTTTTGGTTCTTTTATGGCTGAATAGAATGCTAAATTTTTCTTGCCATATTTGTCTTCTCCCCTTGGTTTATCAAAGTCTTTGATATGAATTGCATATGACTTTATTGCTTATCTTCTTTGCATTCATATCTTCTGAAAATGATGTATGTTTTGAAATGATTTCATCTTTATACATCTCTATCTGCTTAGTTCTCCCATGCAATTCACTCTTCAGTCAATATCACTTGCTATTCCTTTGCCAATGATTGACAAAAAGGGGGAGAACAGTTCAAAACACCCCAAGCGGAAAATCGTGTATCTATCTATGTTAATGCAGGTGTTAGGGGGAGCAGCTGTAGGAAAGGGGGAGTTTTGAAGTAAGGGGGAGCAGATACTACTGGTTGTGTACATGGGGTAGAAAAATTGTAAAATTGTGTAAAGACATGTACACACAATTTAGGGTGTGTATAGAAGTGTTCTAGGGTGTTTTGGGTATTTTGTCACGTAATTGATAAAGAGAGAGATTGAAAGTGCACCTACTAATGCCCTGGTTTGTCAAGTTATGTGAATGGTGAGTCAAACTAGCTACAAAACTCGATAGCAAGATTATTTCAAGCGTCTGCCTTAACCAGATGTGTGGAAGCTCGCACTAGGTAAATCATAACCTCACATCCCATATCCCAAAACACCAGGTGATTAAAACCCTTAAAACAAGATAGACATCTTAGGGTTTTTGTGGTGAGAAAACTTTTTCAAATTAGAAAAATCACTATGTTTTTCTCGCCTTGTTGATCTTATCGAAATACCCTCAATATGATCGACCTGTTCTATCGATGTCCTCGATACCTTAACGATATTATCGATAAGAGGACCAAAAGTGTCCAGCAACTAAATATTCATCTGGACGGATTAATCGATGTATCGATACACATATCGATATCATCGATATAAGTACAAATATGTTCAGCAACTTCATAACATATCTGGACGAATTATCGATGTATCGATACACATATCGATATCATCGATATTCAAATCTTAAGTCCATCGAGAGTGGCTCGATAAGATCAATAGACAGTTTTTCGGTGCCCCTGTTTTTTAAAGAAAATCTCAAAAGTCTTTGAGACCATCGATGCTCTTTCGATATGATCTGAATTCAAATGTCGATAACATCGGAAGTCCATTGATGATATTGATCGTGGGCACGCATATCTTACTGCAGATATTTCAGGTTGTTCTTAACTATGATCGGGGGCCCTTCGATAGAATCGACATTCAAATATCGATGATATCGACACCAGATCAATTGCATCGAACAAAGCCATAAATTGTCCAGCAAGCTCAAGATAAATTAGTTGGATTTATCGATGCCTCGACTCTGATCTCGATATCATCGACATTCAAATTCTGATGATCTTGATGTTTCCCTGATTAATCTTGAAATGCTGAAATATTTCAAAGTTAAGTCTCTCTCATTTTTCAAATGCCGATGGATCGATCCTATCCTCGATAGAATCGGAGTTCGAAATCCGATAACATCGACCATGGTCTCGATTCATCAACCAATTGGCAAGAAGTTTCAAAAGCGTATGACATCGAGTTCGAGTCATCGAGCAGGCCATCGATGCTATCGAGAGTATACGCTCGATGATATCAAACCTGCTCGATGATATCGAACTCTGTCATAAATGTGACCGTTTTATATCCGTTGGAGCTTTTTTCCTATATATAGAGGACTTGTCCTTTGTTGCTGTAAGAGAGAAAAGAGAGAGCTTTTGTGTGTTTCAACTTACATCTTATACCCTAAGCCCTTTCTCTGGAGGGAGTTCATCCTCCAATCCACCCTCACCATTGATATTCAATAGGGTGGATTGGGGAATGAACTTCAGCATTCAAGGATCCTTCAGCTACTACCTTAATGGCAAATCATTAAGCTGGGATGCCTTGAATGCATAAGATTGGAACTACTCTACCGTACTTATAGGAAAACCTTTAGAGAGTAGGATTTCATCTTAACCTTGACCCAACCCTAAGCCTACTCTTGATATATCTTTTATGTTACGGATCAAGGAAGCAGAAGACTATTCGTCAACAAGGAGGAGATCTTCGACATTGTGCTTAACGGGACTCATCAACTTATCTGTAAGTATCCAGAGTCCAAGAGGACACTTGCGATCATTCCTTTCTAGGATTGGGTCTTAAGTGGTTCTCACCCTTTGAAGTCCTCAAGGAGGCCTCCGGCGGGAGTGTACGTGGTGGGTGCGTTGTGTGGACCCTTGCACTGTGGAGAGCATAAACATCTGGTTAGGAGTGAACCAGTGAAACTCCAAGGTTATAGGTGAACCGAGGAGAAACCTCTGGGTGCGTTATGTGGACCCTTGCTCTATGGAGAGCATAAACATCTGGTTATGAGTGAACCAATAAAACTCAAGGGTTAGAGGTGAACCGAGTAGAAATCTCCATGTAAAGGTTGAAGGTGAACCTGATTTAAAACCTTAGGTTTGAGGTGAACCCTGGGAAGCCTCCTTAGTGAAATCCGGTACACTCAAGGGTTGAGTGTGGCAGCCGGGAGTGGAGTAGACTTATCGTCGAACCACTATAAAATGACTGTGTTTGGGAATGCTATTTTTATGATTGTGTGATTTGCTTTAATACTTCCTCATCTGAATATCTGATCACACTACACACACCTACACAGTCATATCCATCATAGACTATAATTGCTTCATGCTTATCATTTGAATAGTTCTGTGATTGGATCCTCTACTGGGCTTAGAAGCCAGTAGAGTTACATTTGAGTAATCCTGAAAATTACATACATGATAGGATTAGAGTGATAGGATTTTTAAATAACTCATAAATCTTTAAAAAGTCCTATTCACCCCCCTCTAGGACATATTGACATATTCCGACTTCAACTCAAGTGGTCTTCACCGCTATTTCACTTATGTGCCCCAATCATGAGCCGCCTTAGCAAGCCCACCATGATGCATGTGTTGGACCCACTGTCCATCTATTTTGCCCAATCATGGGCTGCCTTATGAGGCCCACCTTTGATGTGTTTATGGCCCGTCCATGAGGCCCATATTGATGTATTTGTGGCCCGTCTGTTGAGGCCCACCTTGATATATACATGAGGCCCTTGTGATTAAGCCCACTTTGATGTATTTTGTGGCCCACTCGAGAGGCCCACTTTGATATACTTGTGACCCATCGTGATGTATCTTTGACCCATGAGTGGAGCCCACCTGTTGTGTATTCAAGGCCCGATGTAATGTATTTGGGGCCCATAGGTTGAGGCCCATTGTGATATATCCAAGGCCTTTGGGCGTGGCCTATCGAGATGTATCTGAGGCCCATGGGCGTGGCCCATTGTGATACGTTTGAGGCCCTTGTAGGAAGCTTAACGCGATATATGTAGAGGCCTATGAATGAGGCCCAATGTGATGTACGTGTGGCCGTTACGTTGTGCATAAATCCCTTATATACGCCACTCCTTAGGAGTAATGTCGGTTAGATGTCCACATTGATGTGCAATGATGGTTTGATGTCCTCATTGTGACCTTCCCATAGGCTTTGTTAGGCCCATTTGCACCATTCTCTAAGTGGGTTAACCCAAATAAGTGGGCCCCATTCGTCATAGACGGATGGCTCCGTGCTATCGGATTTGATATAACCACGGCCAAAAGTCGATCCTTACATTACGGTTGATTGGTTGTCCATCTATGGACCCCGCCTTGTTTATATATACTGGTTGTCGGTGCCGATTATCGATGCTGATCGTCGGTGCTGATTATCAATGTTGATTATCGGTACCAATTATCGAGGCCGATTTCGATTGTCGAGGCCGAGTATCGAGGCCGATTCCGAGCGTCGATTTCGATTGTTGAGGCCAATTTCAATTGCCTAGGCCGATTGTTGAGACCTATATAATGTATATGCGAGCCGTATTTAAGGCCTATTGTGATGTATTCATGGCCCATGGGCAAGGCCTATTTTGATGTATTTGAGACCTATGGGCAAGGCCCATTGTGATGTATTCGTGGCCTATGGGCAAGGCCCATTGTGATATGTATTAGGCCCATGATGCATGACCCATTTGATGTATTCAAGACCTATGTCTAGGGCCCACATGTCATGTATTTGAGGCCCATGAGCAGGGCCCACCTGTTGTTTATATGTGGCCCTTGAGTAAGGCCCGTGGTGTTGTATATTAGGTCCTTGTGTGAGGTCATGGATCCATTATATGTTTGGCTCTATGTAGGCCATTCCTTGGGGGCAATGTTAGTTAAATGTCCACATTATCAAGGTCGATCGTTGATATTGATTATGAGTATGTGACATCATAGTATCATGATGCATTCCCATACGGAGCATCTGCATGTTTGTTACGAGATGTGATTGACCATTGCATATGTCATTGGGCAGGATAATATAAGACTTCCTGATAGGGGGAGGCTATCTCACGTGAGCGCACAACATGCGCAGGATTGATGCATGACTGGATTGTATGACTCATGCATCTTGCATTGTGTTGTGATTACTGTATGCCCTAGTGACATTAGGGCCGTAGCCTCCACAGGCATGTCGTGGATGGCCAGACGGACACCAAAAATTTATTCTACCATCGAGCTGCCATAGATGGCCCTAGGTGAAAATTCCTAAACCCTCTTAATACCAGAAGACGCCTCAACGTCGTGACCGAGTGGATACATGAGCGCCCAAGTGCCGAATACCAGGAAGTCGCTCTCCCACTGTGTCGTGGTCGGTTGGGAGGGGGTGTGACCTTACCTGCCTGAGTGAGGAGGTAATGTCTAGGTTGAGTTTGACCAGCTTGAGGAATGAGTCCGCTATCGACGAGTCGGGCCCGATATTGGCAGGTGGATAGTGAGGTCTCTTCCCCTTACCCAGTTGTGCACTCGGATAGGGGCGACAAGCTGGTGTAGAGTGTAATAGACCCCGGTGATGATCCCAAAGAGGAACCGTACTGATATGTGGACTTATTGAGCAGGATTTGCATACTCATTTATTCATTCATTCACTATCAACTCGAGCTGGTGGTGCGCAACTATTTGTTACGTGTGCCTTCGAAATGGCCAGGATTTCGATTGGGGCGCATGACTAACCTGAGATCAGGAGTCTACCACATTGAGTCTGACTATCCAAATTTAGGTATGGGACTGGTTTGGATAGAAGTCCCTTGTGATGGACCTTATAGCCTGCGATACTATGTACTATCATCCCGACTTCACACTCTAGCATGGTCATTCCATTCACACCGCATATATATTGCATTACATCCGCGGCATATGACATTTTAGGTTATTGTGTTTCTGCATTTATATGGTCTAGATACGGCTGACGCTATTCATGAACTCATCAGAAATTGTATATTGCATTGCATCTCCGACATCTAATATTTGACTCTTTATGACTCCTCATTTGCATAGCTAATATGTATTACGCACAATGATATTATATGATTCATTGACTTATCAGTATTTTCACTTTGTTATCGTATGATTTATGATCTTGTCAGTATTTTTGTTTACTCTGATAATTCCTGATTTCTTCAGTATTTTTGCTTACTCTAATAATTCATGATCTTGTCAGTAGTTCTGCTTATTCCGATATTGTACGATTTATGGATTACCAGTATTTCCGGTACTATATGATGATGGCATTGTATTAAATACTTGACACTTACCTTGTGCACACACTTACACCACCCTCTAAGCTTTCTATAAGCTTATGCACTATAGATGCGTGCAGGTGATGTTAGGTCACAGCAGTGTTGAGCTTGGAGCGTGCAACGGTCTTCTGGAGCTTGATTTTCAATTTATGTATTTTTCTTTCAGCATTGTACTTAAATAATTACATTAGTGGATATGTGATGATGATGTTGCCTTTGTGAATTGGGTAATCTTATGGTTATGCTTAATACGACTTAAATGTACATAAAAAAAAATCCTCCTTGTAGGATCCCAGGATCGGAACCTGGCGTATGGACGCTAAGAGTCGAGAATAGGGTACTATGGAGGCTGTCGGCACCGAATTCGGTGATCGGGATTCCTGTGAATCCGATTTCTGGGTTTGGGGTGTGACAGGTGCCCCTTTGCACGATCCTCTGAACCTATCTCCCGTTTGTGTTACAGTGCCAGGGAACTAGAATCCAATTGATCCCCTTATCGTCGGGTCGACCCAAAGTGTAAGCATCCCTATTTCAGCTCCTCCAGACCCTGCAAATGTTTGTGTTATTGACGCTGAGATCCAGAAACTGGTAGATGTCACTTTGGACGGTACGACACTATGTGAAATTACCCCCACTCCTGCCCCACCAGTCCTTACAGATAGGCCGGTTCCTCCTACTACTAGGGAAGCTGTCCCCACAAATCACCCTCAGGAAGTTACTGATGAACACCCAACCATGGAGGCTTTCCCCAGATAACCCTCTCCCTGTTGTACAGTGTCCACTCCCCAAGTGCAGGGTTGTGATGTAGTAATAAAACTCGGTAACACCGAGGTCGAATCTACAAGGACTGCAACCTGTACGTAATCTGAAAGTAACCAGAATCAGAACTAGAGCGAGATGTAATCTAAATCAAATGATTATGAAGATAATGATGAAGGTAATTAATCTAAAACTGTAAAATTCAAAGGTAGGGACCAAGGGATTCAGAGGGAGAAAACTAGGGATTCAGAGGATCCACTTGTAGAGATCAGGGAGAATTACACTTAATTCATGAAAATCAACTGAACTTCCTTTGATATAGTTTTAAAGAGATGAAAGGTATATGAATTAGAATGGATTCCATCACTGAACCATGTCCAGTAGACAAAGTAAACAACAGAATTAAACTAATTACCAACCAATCAACATGCTATAAAGGTTAGGAAGGGTACCAACATCCAATCATGCCCAGGAGACGATGGTGAACAACAGGGCCTCCTGACGTCATAAACATAAAAAGGGAAAAGAAATACTCCAAGCCATCGCAGACCCATTGTAATTTCAGTCACAACAGACCATTAAAAACTGAAAATATTTCCATCAAACCAAAATCAAATTCCGTTCAATAATTAAAATTAAATTAAAGGCATAGAATCTCCCATCATGCTACAAGCCTCACCTCTTGGCCCTAGCCAAGAGATTCAGCCCGCCATGAACGGGCTAGGACTTAACAAAAATAACAATAAGAAAACAAAAAAAACAAACTCTACTACTCTACTCCCTCTCACGTCCAAGCCAAGCCCCGGATACCTTCACGGCTGCACCCCTGTCCCTGACTTCCCTTCCGTCTGTCTCTTTTTATACCTGTAAGGGATGGTGGACCAGTCGATTTGGAGAACCAACCTTGCTTTTGCAACCACATACGCAGTTGAAAAAAGTAATGATTGCATGATCCGATTTTTGCAGATTTCATGGAGATCCATCACCATCAAGACCGTTCAGACTCCTTGGGAATGGTCGTCCACCCCATAACGTGAATTTGGGCGGTTCGGATTGTCTAACCAATCAAAGATGGTGGGCCACAATTTCCCCGGAATCCCGGATTTCACGGGCACGTGAAATCCTGCTGCGTAACCGTTTTACGCTGTTGAAGTCGGTGGGCCACTGATCAACGCCATATGGAAAATCCAGTCCGTTCACTGGATTACCCTCGAAAAACCGGTCGGACATGAGTAATTTTGAGTCAGTTTCGGTGCGGCCCATTGAGTTTTTATTCAGCCGTCCGTTTCACATTTGAACGGTAGAAAACCGATCTCCGGTATCTTCTTCAAATTTGCTCTCCTAGGTCTGCATTAGCTGGGCCGTTGGAGTCTACTTAACGGTCTAGATCTTCTTAAAAATTCGAGATGGTGGCCTAGAGGAAGGGACCGCAACTCCCTGTTGCGATGAAGAAAACGAGATTTCCTGTTTTAAGAAGGAAGTCGGGTCAGTGCCTGCTAACCCGACTTAGTTGGTTCGGTGGGCAGCGGCCCTTGTGTACATGGTCTACACGTTTTTTAACGTGGGGTCCACTGAGATGTTTTTTAGAAATCCTCTCCGTCCATCTTCTTTTACAGCTCATTTAATAGGTTGATACCAAACTTGAAGTATATCCAAATATCAGGTGGGCCCCGGATTGAGATTTATGGGCTGATCTGTCCGTTGGGCTGCTTCCGCGATGATCCGATGAATGAATTTCAACGTGTACGGTTCATTTAGAGTCCTTTGGCCCTGTATAGAGTTTTGAGCTGGTCAGATGGTGAGAACCCTGTGATCTTGCATTCTAACTTACTTTCAGGCCACTTGAACTTCAATTTCTCGGTTTTCTTGGATCTCTGGCGTTGATCTTGGTCCCCTGGAGTCTGGCCCTTGTCGTGGTGATTCATGAATGTTAAATCCACATTTTTAGCCTCCTATTTCAATCCAAGCTTGTAAATACGTCATGCATTACAAATACAATTAAAACATGCCGTCAAACAGTATCATATTCATAAAATCGGGTAATTACTGGGGTCTGATATGCAATATTTGACCCTCAACACAACCCCTAACCAGCATTTTGCTGGTCCCGAGCAAAATATGCGAAAAATAAGTTGAGAATTACATGACAATTTTTTATAGACTTAAGTGATTTTTTTTAATTTTTTTTATTTTTGAAAAACAATCCAGATCCTAAAATTTTAAGATTTAAGAATGTTGGGTATTTCTTTCTCCTAGACTCATGCGCACAGTAAAGTTCATAATCAAGATCAAGGTATTAATCCATCAATTAGAAAAAAGTTCCAAACATTGAGTTACATGGGTGTATAGTGTAATCTTGGCTTATCGATCATTAAGATTCAATCTGTTATTTCATGATATCATTGGTAACCAATAAGAGCATTCAGGACACCCAAAACCTAAACTAAAAGGTGTCTCACAGATCATCCTTTTTCTTTCTTCCAACTTTTGATTTTATTTTTTTTCATTAAAAGTAATGTCAAGGAGGGGAATCAAATCCTTACCTATAGGGAGCAAACCTATGGTGAAGATCGTACTCCCAACCCTTTTCACATAACATCCATGGAGAATTAAATCTACACCTATAGGGAGCAAACCTATGGTGAAGATTATTCGCCCACCCCTTTCCAAAGGCATTTATATTTTCTTTTTCTTCAATTGATCATGACGGGCAATTTTTCAGCTTAGTGATTACTAAGTTAATCCTTCAATATTAAACTGAAACTTTAATGTGTAAGAGAGATGTGACATGTGAAATCATGACTCAATCAATGTTTACAACTTCTAATCATGGATTAATAATTCAACCTTAACTGTGAAATCTAACGGACAACTGAATCCAAGAGTAGTAAATCACCAACATTCCATATCCTGGAATTCTAAATCAAAGATGGTCGTCAAATCACTTCAAATTCACCAGAAAGTCCAGAAAAAAAATTTAAAAATTTTCACAAATTTTGCTCAGGACGAAGAAAACACTGATTAGGTAACCTAATCTCCCACCCCCAACCTAAAAGCTACATTGTCCTCAATGTAAAAGATATGAGCATGGAATGCACATGGGACAACAAAAGTAAATGTGAAGTGATGGGAAGATAGTACCTGGATGATGAATCGTGAGAGACTTTCCAAGAGATTGCAACATGGAATCCAATCAGCACGAGAGAGAAAGCAACACAAAACTAACAAAAATAAAATCCTACCTATACCACTTTCGCAGGTGCTCTCAATTGCATTTAGTGCATGCAATAAGCCTTTAAACCCCTACGTTGCCCCTAGTGGACGAGTTGTAGTCTCGTGAGGGTTTGTAGCAATGTTACCCACAAACATTGAACTAACTAATTAAGAAAATGGAATGGCATGAAAAAGCTGGGTTGCCTCCCAGGAGCGCTAAGTTTACCGTCTATCCTAAAACAACATAAAAAAATACCCTAGTCCTAAGAAAATAGGAAAAAACTACTCAGTCATGCCGCAAGGTTCCTCTTCTGGCCAGTATCGTGATAAATTTCTCAGTAGGTTTCTTAACAGGATCATCCAAAAGAGCTTTTTGCAATAGGCTTTGATGCCCTGAAGCATGAATGGCCAAAGAAACTTATGTACCTCTGCAAAAATTTATCGTTGATTCGCCTGAGGTATCCAAAGTATATATGATTCACCTGTGTCAGAAAAAGTTTCAAAGTTAATATCCCATGGTGAATCAGAGACTACAGGTAGATAAAATTTAGAAAAATTTTCAGGAAGTAATGTAGTCTCAATGCATTACGAAGTTCCAGACTTCGGTTCAGTTTTTAGATCCTCCTCCCCTAATGGTAAACATTCAGGATCTGTGGAAGGAGGGGCTTCAGAGTAAGGTTTCTCTTGGTCAATGATGACTACCGAGATATTGTCTTGCAAGGCATTCACTATGTCTCTTATCATGGGATCATTTGAGTCTGCAAAGTGTGCCAAGCAATCATCCAAAGATTTGAGAAATTCAGTTGAGTGTGACTTATGTTCCACATTAGAGCTCGTGATGATCTGTTCAAGGATTCTATCGTCTTTAAAAATAGACGAAAGTATGCTCTCTTGCTCCAGCCCTGCACGGACAGATTGAGGATCAGTATACGAAGCATTAATGTGCTGACTCTGTTCATTGATACTACGCAGAAGAGGCATTGAATCGTTAAAATTCGATAGTTCGGATGGTGACCTCAACTGGGTGGTTTCAAATTCCAGAGTCGTATCGAGTAACTCGTTCATCTCCTGAATCATATCATCATGCAATTCAGGGGAGTGGTCCAAACATGTCTCACAAGAGATAGAAGGGTTGGTTGTAAGGAGCTCATCCACCTTTAAATCAGATATGTCAGGTGAGTGGAGTAGCTCATTATGACCGCTCACT
Organism: Magnolia changhungtana; assembly: GCA_030180095.1. Taxonomy (NCBI): domain Eukaryota; kingdom Viridiplantae; phylum Streptophyta; class Magnoliopsida; order Magnoliales; family Magnoliaceae; genus Magnolia; species Magnolia changhungtana. Next base: position 15,367 of record JASAUF010000532.1, on the reverse strand, counting down.
TCGTGCACTTCTTGATCATTGACTTGGACTAAACTTGAGATTAATTCCAAGGGAATTGGGGCTGAACATTCATGATCATCATCCCAATACTTATCATATTCTAGTTCAGTGCAGTGCACACTTGAGATGAGATCACTTTCCTCACATTCTACACCAAGAATGGGTTGAGGTTTGCATAAACTAACCTCTTCTTCATCATTGAAATCTAGTGTGTCATGTGATTGAAGTGTGTCATCATCATTATATTTGAAAGACAGTCATGTCTCTTCCCTATTCTTTTGAACGGTCATCGAGATCAGCTCATCGGGAAATTGAACCACATGCTTGTTGATGTAATTCAACTCTTCATTCCAAATTCCAGAGTTTTTCAAGAGCAAGTGAGGATCACTTTCCTCGCATTGTATTTCTGGATTGGGCTGTGGCTGAGATGAACTGGCCTCCATTAGCCTATCAAGGCGTGATTCAAGTACTTCTATTAATTTCCTCATGTCAGTAACATAGTTTATGTAACTTGGAGATAACTCGTCTTGGATCGTTTCTGGTGGATATTCAAATGTGGCTGATCCATGAGGGTTATTACCATGATGTTTTACTGACTCGACTTCGAAATATTTCTGTTTCCACTAATCAAAATCATACGGGTCATCAGTCGGGAGTTGATACGCGTCATCATTCCAATAATCATATACTGTTTTCTTAACTCGTGGAGCGCAATTATTCTCCCGCAGATAATCACCGAAAGACTACTTAATCGGTGGAGCATCATATTCTGATTGATTCTCGAAGAAATTTTCAGAAAAATTTTGAATCATAGGCTGTTTTCCATAAGCTATCTCAACATACTGTCGTGTCCACTCATTCATATACATGGTGAAACCTTAACTCTGAATCTAATCCTAGAAGAAAGCAAAATCCTACAGTAATACAGAAAGTAAAGGAGAAGTTAGAAAGATGTTACCAGACTAGAGGTTCCTATGTTAAAAACCTGCAAAACAAAACAAAACAAGTTAGTTTCTAAGAATAGTAAGTCTAAGGTTAGAAATTTTCTAAAAATAAAACCCTAATTCTAAAAAAAAAAAAAAGTAAAGAAATTAGGAAGATATCACCAAATTAGAAGTATCTATCTCAGAATCCTATAAAACAGGAAAGTTAGGTTAGTTCCTAAAAATAAAAATAAAAAAACTAAACCTAAAGTTAGAGAACCCTAATCGTAACCTAATTCTAAAACTAGTCAATTTCAGAAAAACGTAACTGTCAGTCCCCGACAACGGCGCCAAAAACTTGTTCACTCCCCAAGTGCAGGGTTGTGATGTAGTAATAAAACTCGGTAAGACTGAGGTCGAATCCACAGGGACTGCAACCTGTAAGTAATCCGAAAGTAACCAGAATCAGAACTAGAGCGAGATGTAATCTAAATCAAATGATTATGAAGATAATGATGAAGGTAATTAATCTAAAACTGTAAAATTCAAAGGTAGGGAACTAGGGATTCAAAGGGAGAAAACTAGGGATTCAGAGGATCCACTTGTAGAGATCAGGGAGAATTACACTTGATTCATGAAAATCAACTGAACTTCCTTTGATATAGTTTTAAAGAGATGAAAGGTATATGAATTAGAATGGATTCCATCACCGAACCATGTCCAGTAGACAAAGTAAACAACAGAATTAAACTAATTACCAACCAATCAACATGCTATGAAGGTTAGGAAGGGTACCGACATCCAATCATGCCCAGGAGACGATGGTGAACAACAGGGCCTCCTAACGTCATAAACATAAAAAGGGAAAAGAAATACTCCAAGCCATCGCAGACCCATTGTAATTTCATTCACAACAGACCATTAAAAACTGAAAATATTTCCATCAAACCAAAATCAAATTCCGTTCAATAATTAAAATTAAATTGAAGGCATAAAATCTCCCATCATGCTACAAGCTTCACCTCTTGGCCCTAGCCAAGAGATTCAGCCCGCCATGAACGGGCCAGGACTTAACAAAAACAAAAATAAGAAAACAAAAAAATAAACTCCACTACTCTACTCCCTCTCACGTCCAAGCCAAGCCCCGGATACCTCCACGGCTGCACCCCTGCCCCTGACTTCCCTTCCCTCTGTCTCTTTTTATACCTGCTAGGGATGGTGAACCAGTCGATTTGGAGAACCAACCTTGCTTTCGCAGCCACGTACGCAATTGAAAAAAGTAACGATCGCATGATCCGATTTTTGCAGATTTCATGGAGATCCATCGCCATCAAGACCGTTCAGACTCCTTGGGAATGGTCGTCCACCCCAAGACGTGAATTTGGGCGGTTCGGATTGTCTAACCAATCAAAGATGGTGGGCCACAATTTCCCCGGAATCCCGAATTTCATGGGCACGCGAAATCCTGCTGCGTAACCGTTTTACGCTGTTGAAGTCGGTGGGCCACTGATCAACGCCATATGGAAAATCCAGTCCGTTCACTGGATTACCCTCGAAAAACCGGTTGGACATGAGTAATTTTGAGTCAGTTTCGATGCGGCCCATTGAGTTTTTATTCAGCCGTCCGTTTCATGTTTGAACGGTAGAAAACCGATCTCCGGTATCTTCTTCGAATTTACTCTCCTAGGTCTGCATTAGCTGGGCCGTTGGAGTTTACTTACCGGTCTAGATCTTCTTAAAAATTCGAGATGGTGGCCCAGAGGAAGGGACCGCAACTCCCTGTTGCGATGAAGAAAATGGGATTTCCTATTTTAAGAAGGAAGTCGGGTCAGCGCCTGCTGACCTGACTTGGTTGGTTCGGTGGGCAGCGGCCCTTGTGTACATGGTGTACACGTTTTTTAACGTGGGGTCCACTGAGATGTTTTTTAGAAATCCTCTCCATCCATCTTCTTTTACAGCTCATTTAATGGGTTGATACCAAACTTGAAGTATATCCAAATATCAGGTGGGCCCCAGATTGAGATTTATGGGCTGATCTGTCCGTTGGGCTGCTTCCACGATGATCCGACGGATGAATTTCGACGTGTATGGTTCATTTAGAGTCCTCTGGCCCTGTATAGAGTTTTGAGCCGGTCAGATGGTGAGAACCCTGTGATCTTGCATTCTAGCTTACTTTCAGGCCACTTGAACTTCAATTTCTCAGTTTTCTTAGATCTCTAGCGTTGATCTTGGTCCCCTGGAGTCTGGCCCTTGTCGTGGTGATTCCTAAATGTTAAATCCACGTTTTTAGCCTCCTATTTCAATCCAAGCTTGTAAATACGTCCTGCATTACAAATACAATTAAAACATGCCGTCAAACAGTATCATATTCGTAAAATCGGGTAATTACTGGGGTCTGATATGCAATATTTGACCCTCAACATACAGTCCCACTTCCTGTTACATTTTGGGATAATGCTGGCCACCTCCTTGGGTCGGAGGCCATTGCTACCCTTCCCCTGTTTCGGGGAATGGACTTCATGGATATTGAAGGATTCAGTGGGACTGAGGATAATCTCAGTCCATCAATTGCGGTAGTGCCGACTGCTTCCAATCAACCCAATGATAGATTTGAGGTAATCGACAGTTGGCATACTAGGAGGCACGTCCCAGCCCTACGAAGATCAAGATCGAAAGGCTACCCTCCTCTTAAGTCCTTTAAACACCTCACAGACAGCCCCCCGCCAGGTCACTCACCTTTCTTTCCATATGGTTACTGATCTCCTACGACCCTTAAAAATGCCCAAGCCATTTCCGACAATTTTAACTGTCATCTAACAGTTAACCTTTCTCCCTACTTCCCTTAGGAGCTGCTCAACAGTAGAGGGGGAACTGCCCTTACCAGGACTGTAGCTCCAGCAATGGGTGACCTTCAAAATGTCTGTCTTTCTATCCCTACCTTGGGCATTTCCCCGACAACACAGACTCAGAACAAGCAAATGGAAGGCATATGTCCCACTACACAGTCACTGCGGAAAAATCCTCCGGCCACCAGGAAAGGCAAGCATAGTAGGATTGCCTGATCCAAAACATTAGGGGTGGTGGTGGGCGATTGGCATGCTCGGCTTCGTAGACTCAGCAGACGGGCTGTTGCTTCGGGTTGTGTCACGGATGGATAGCATCCTCATCTGGAATGCCCGTGGAGTGGGTAATACCCTCACTATCAGGGCGCTTTCACGTCTAATCAGGTCACATCGTCCCCGGTTCCTAGCCATCCTTGAACCCATGATTAGGGACTCGAGGAGGGCTGGGTTTGGCTTAAGACTTGGCTTCCACTCTTCCCTCTCCAATGCGGAGGATGGAGGGAAGATCTGGCTGTTTTACAACAATGAACCTTCCACCCAGATTTCTGTGCTATCGTCCTCTAACTAACTTCTGTCCATTTTAGTGTGCCTGCAGATCCAGCAGCCCCCATTATTGTTGTAATGCCCTGAAAATCGGGGGTCGAGCATAAGCCCAACTCCTAAGTCCCAGCACATTATGCAACACAGATAATGATGATTAAATGTTGTCTGTATTAGTGCCTTAAACATGAGTGAGATTATACCAAACAACATATCATACTCCAGAGAATTTAAATTTTGCAAGCGGAAGACTGTGATAGATATGTAAAGTACATAGATGTGTTTCCCAACCTCTTGAGTATGATGACATTACTGAGTTGAATAAATACATATCTGTTCCAAAAAGAATACAAAATGACAAGATGGGAATGTTCAACTAATCATATATCCCTGTAAACCCGTTGCTCAGAGCGGTCTACATAGACCTGGCTGATAACTGCATGTATGAGAACTCTTCCTCATCGTCGTAGAAGTCTGGCTCGACCTCATACGTCGCGCCAAAATCTGTATCTAAGATAGAGTGTGGTTGGTGTTTAAAACACCGTCCTAGAACGTGGGAGTGAGTGATCAACTTAGTGGAGCTATAAAGCAAAGGTTAACATGTTATCAATTCAATCAAGCAGTAATGATAAAGCAGTACAATCAAACATCCCTAAGTACTCTGGTTAATGCAAACATGATATGTATTAATGATGCATGCCCTCACCTGCACTCCCTCTACGATCTTCCTCTTACAGTCGCGGCATGCACTCCTTCCTCTATGCTCAACACCAACGCTAAAGGCACATGCAATGCGGTGCCACTACCAAAAAAATGACCAAAGGCTACGGACTATGCTAGCTTTTTTCTACGAATATAAACCGTAGCTACAGTGCTATGGCTTAAAACCGTAGCTGAAAATCCTAAACCGTAGCTAAAACACTACCAAAAAAGGGCCAAAGGCTACGGACAATAATTGTTATTCGCTACGAATGTAAACCATAACTAAAGGAAAGTTAGCCACCACACCATAGCTTAAGACGGACGGTCTCACATGGGACTCTATGGGGCCCACTGCAATGTGTGTGTTTTATTTAAGCCGTCCATCCATTTTGACAGCTCATTTAACCACACGAGCCCAAAGAATGAGGCAGATTGAAGCTCAAGTGGACCACACCATAGGAAACAGTGGAGATTAAGTGCCTACTATCGATTTGTGGTGTGGTCCACTTGGACCTTCGATCTGTCTCCCTTTTTGGATGACATGTTAAAAATAAAAGCTAAAATGAATGGACGGAGTGGATAAACCATATACATCACAATGGGCCCTACAAATCCCTTGAAAAGACCATCGTCTCTAGGTCCACGTAGGTAGTACCAAATCCACGTCAAAAAAAGGGGCCCGTGAGTTTTTTTGGGAAAAGGTACAATGCGCTCGAGCTGATTTTAACGTCCCATGAAGTTGAGCTGTGTGGGCCCCACTGTGATGCGTTTCGAATATCTACCCCATCAGTCAGATGCACCATTCCATCGTGGGCCTAGATCTCAAAAATTAATTCAAACCTATAATCTTAACCTATAACCTAAAACCTAAACCTAAACCTAAAACCTAAATGTATTCTCAAATCCCTAAACCTAAACCTACACTTAATCTTAATCTCAACTACTTAACCTAAACCTAAACTTGAAAACCCAAACCTAAACCCGATCCCAATACCTATAATCTAAACCAAAACCAAAACCTATAACCTAAACCCGAACCCATTCTTAAATCTCAAAACCTATAACCTAAACCTAAACCTTAACATAAACCTATAACCTATAACCTATAATCTAAACCAAAACCTATAACCTACACCTAAACCTAAACCTAAATCAAAACCTATAACCTAAACCCGAACCCATTCTCAAATCCTATATCCTATAACCTATAACCTAAACCTAAACCTAAACCTAAACCAAAACCTATAACCTAAACCCGAACCTTAACATAAACCTATAACCTATAACCTAAACCAAAACCTATAACCTAAACCTAAATCAAAACCTATAACCTAAACCCGAACCCATTCTCAAATCCTATAACCTATAACCTAAACCTAAACCTAAACCTAAACCAAAACCTAAACCAAAACCTATAACCTAAACCAAAACCTATTACCTAAACCAAAACCTAAACCTATAACCTAAACCCGAACCTTAACATAAACCTATAACCTATAACCTAAACCAAAACCTATAACCTAAACCTAAATCAAAACCTATAACCTAAACCCAAACTCATTCTCAAATCCTATAACCTATAACCTAAACCCGAACCCAAACCCGAACTCGAATCCCTAAACCTTAACCTAAACATATAACCTATAACCTATAACATAAGCCTATACCTAAACCTAAAACCTAAATCTAAACCTAAACCTAAACCTATAACTTAAACCTAAACCTATAACCTATAACTTAAACCCTATAACCTAAACCTAAACCTTAACCTAAACCTATAACCTAAACCTAAACCTAAACTTATAACCTATACCTATTCTCGAATCCTAAAACCTATAACCTACCTTAACCAAACCTATAACCTAAACTTATAACCTAAACCTATTCTCAAATCCCAAAACCTATAACCTAAACCTAAACCTTAACCTATAACCCAACCTAAACCTATACTTCTAACCTAAACCTATTCTTAAATCCCAAAACCCATAACCTAAACCTAAACCTAAACTTATAACCTATAACCTAAACTCGAACCCAAACCCGAATCCAAACCCGAATCCCTAAACCTTAACCTATAACCCAACCTAAACCTATACTTATAACCTAAACCTATTCTCAAATCCCAAAACCTATAACCTAAACCTAAACCTTAACCTTAACTTATAACCCAAACTAAACCTATACTTATAACCTAAACCTAAAACCTAAATGTATTCTCAAATCCCTAAACCTAAACCTACACCTAATCCTAATCTCAACTACTTAACCTAAACCTAAACTTGAAAACCCAAACCTAAACCCGAACCCGAACCCGATTTCCTAAACCTAAACCTTAACCTATTCTCAATTCCCTAAAGCTATAACCTATATAACTTATAACCTATAACCTAAACCTACACCTTAACCTAAACCTATAACCTTAACCTAAACCAAAACCTAAAACCTAAACCTAAACCTAAACCAAAACCTAAACCTAAACCTAAACCTAAACCAAAACTATAACCTTAACCTAAATCTAAAACCTAAATGTATTCTCAAATCCTTAAACATAAACCTACACCTAATCCTAATCTCAACTCCTTAACCTAAACCTAAACTTGAAAACCCAAACAAAACCCGATCTCAAACCCAAACCCGATTTACTAAACCTAAACCTTAACCTATTCTCAATTCCTTAAAGTTAAACCCTAAACCTATAACCTAAACCTAAACCTAAACCTATAACCTAAACCTATAACCTCAACCTTAACCTAAACCTATAACCTAAACCTATAACCTAAACCTAAACCTAAAACCTAAACCTAAACCTAAAACCTAAATGTATTCTCAAATCCCTAAACCTAAACCTAAACCTACACTTTTAGGTAGGAGAAGTTTACTTTTTATAGTAAGTCACGTATTTTAGTGTGTTTGATCGGAGTTTTGAGTTTAAAAGTCCATCCTAGGTTTGAACACATTACTCATGTTGGATTTTGCCATAGTTTAGAAGATTTGTACATACATTTTTTATTTCTTCATATATAAGTGTTTTTTTTTTTTTTTTTGTCTTTCTTCCTTTTGAGATGTGTACAAAGGCATGCTTATTTGATTGTGTCTACAAATGCTGTTTTATACAGGCTGATAAGCTAAAGAAGTCACTGGAGGAGGAAATTTATTTTCTCAAGGGAAGGGTTTCAGAACTTGAAAGTGTTCGTGTCGAAGTCCACAGAAGTTACATTTGCAGTTTTAAGGAAAGAAGAAACTCTATCTTCTGCATTTACTGAGATTGACCGTCTGAAGGAAGAAAATTCTGTAAAAATGTGAACATTATTAAATGCATATGGAGGGTATTTACTGTGTTGGAGTGTATTTGTTTCTTGCACATGAGGGCACGCCTTAGTTGTAATTCTTATGATAGGTTGAGTAAAGTGAAGTATTATTTATTTAGAAATGTGAATGTAGGATGCATTGTATGATTTGATTGCTATTTATGCATCATTTTTTTAATTGCATTTTATGTACTATTTCTATCAGCATTTAGCTTAGATGAGTTATCAATCACAGCAGGTTTTTGTAATGGAAACAGGTCGTATTATTACAATTTTTAAAAATAGCTACGAACATATCCGTAGCTATAGCTACGGCTTTTGTCTGTATCTACTGGTATCTATTGCTACGGATATAATCCGTAGCTATGGTATCTATTGCTACGGATCATATCGGTAGCTATTGGTGTCTATTGCTATGGATATGGTCCGTCGCTATTGGTATATATTGTAACAGATTATATCCGTAGCAATAGATACCAGCAGCTACGGATTATATCTATAGCTATTGGTATCTTTTGCTACGGATTATATCCGTAGCTATTGGTATCTATTGCTACGGATATAATCCATAGCTAGACCTTTAGCTACCCCACTTATAGGCGTGGACGTGCTACGGATTATATCAGTAGCAAAATGACTTTTGCTACGGTTTTGGGTCGTAACCTTTGCCCGTTTTTCTTGCAGTGTGCATGAGCATGATTACCGAGTTCTTATTAGACCTTTTTATACAGCAGGATTGGGAAGCTAAGGTATCTCCCTTATATCATTTCTCCAAACAATAATTTATTCTAGGGTTGTCAGTCCTAGCTAGTCTCATATGATGTTACGGTTTCAGGTCGCTACAAAGGGCTCGTCACCTCAATGCAGGCCTAGCTTATACTCTAGTTGCTAAGGAAAGGCTCATTGTCTCAGCGCAGTCTCAGAGTATGCTCGAGGTCACTACGAATGGATCGTCACCTAGTCATAGGCTGATAGCTCGAATACAGCATCCCATACCATCGTATTCAGCTCATGAGCTTAGGTTGCTCACTAGTCACTATGGGGAGGCTTGTCGCCCCAGCGTAGGCCGACAGCACGACCACGGTGTCCCATACCACCATACCCGACTCATGAGTCTTAGGGGATCGAGGTACTAAAGTTAAACAGGTTTTGCACTAGTAAGTTGGTACCTTAGATTCAAATAGTAGCGCTCATACATGGTGAACATACATCGGGCCAATCGAGTTACTTGACAAGCTTGACTGGTACGAGCATACGTCGAGCCGATCGACATGGAGCATACGACTAACCACTGTCGACTAGTAGCGTACGACTCGGATTCCTCGAACCTATCTGGAGAGGCGAAACGACCTCAGCCACTAACTCAGAAATCATTATTGATCGCCTGGACTACGTCGTAGCCCCAAATACACTCCAAAACAATTTCATTCACATGTGATAGTCACGTACAACATGTGACAACCAATCCACATAGAGATGTCATTTGAGCATTTTAACAAACACAAAGTGTACATGTTAACATACATATGCATTTCATTCATAAATCACGTAATAGATAGGTTACATAAAGGAAACTATAACTATAGATAAGGGGATTGAGAATCTTATCTCAACACCCTTATTACATATATTTGAATAGGCATTTCCTCATTTAGGCATTTTATCAAACACTTAGACTACACGTTTCAACATACATGTATTAGACTAGTTTTAACATATATCCTGGCAAGCCCTTTTTACAAAGGAGTTGCCACATACACAACAAGCATATATTCATAGTTAATAATCATGGCAAGCACAAATCCAAATTCCATATTCATTCAGACATTTTTACAAGCACTTAAACTACACACCTCAACACACGTGACGTGTGTTGGTTATAACAGGTGTTAGGGCAAATCCTTTCACCAAGGAGTTGTCACACGTATAACAACCATATATTTATGACGAATAATCATGGCAAGCATGAATCCAAATTCCATACTCATTCAATCATATCTACAAACACATGGAATACACTATTTTTAACATAGTTCATCTATATGTGTAAAACGTGGGAAACGTCGTATCTAAACATGTGATAGCATTCAAGTCAGTCATAAATCATTAACTGACATTGAAAGCCTTGAAATCCATAACCTAAACATTTATAGTCCGCACCTTTCACTGATAAACAAGTATCGAACTCAATTGTATATCAAGTCTTCGTCTACGGTACGATGGCCACCTATAGCATGAACTAGGTTAGCTATTTCATCACATGCACTATTTGAAACCCTAAAATAGATTAGCGTTTGGTTTTCTTACCCAAGAATGGAGTCGAAATCACCGGGATAGCGATTCAGAAAGGCTGATTCAGCTCGTAGAGTGATTGAATCCCAGGAACGAACTCCAACTCTCTCTCTCTCGCTTTCTCTCTTTCCTTCTCTTTCTTATCTCTTCTCTCTCTAGGGTTTGTAAATTCGTATGTGAAGGGAGAGAGGGTTTAAGGGGCTTATATAGGCCCAGAACTGATGGGAATGGCCCCAGGGCCATGGTATACTTAGGTTATATCCAAATAATGGTTGTTTCAGTCCAACGGCGTATTTATGGTGGCCCCTATTATGCATGCGGTCGGACTTAAGCTTCCTAACATTGGATCTAGGTCGAGTTAAGGTTTTGCACCAATTAGATTTACAAATCGACCGCAGAGGACCAGTTTCCATTCAACGGTCACCGGTATTCGATCAGGGCCACAAGTACACTGACATGTGTTAAAAATTTCCCCTGATCCAAGGGTGTAATTGGGTCAGATTCCAATGGTCTGAAAGCTTATATTCCGCCCGCAAGCGAACGGCCCAAATTACTTAAATCTGGGTTCAATTTCTAAAGATATTCGCGTTTCTCACACACTTCGCTCCGGGCTCAAGTTGCGCGGTTCTGCATACTATCTGGATTTGATTTCTGAGATGGTTGTCAAGCCTAGTAAAGCGGTCATAAGTGTATAGTTTCACGGTAATCAGACTTTCAACGCGCGGTCCAGGTCCGATACGAGGTTTCAATGTGCTCCCGAGAGCAATCGGGTTTAGAGATTGGTCCTAGGTTTCAGGGTAATGTAGTGTTAATGATTCTGCAAGTTTTGGATCTTGCGGTTCGTATTTAAAGTGGTTCAAGCTAATTTCATAGCTAATCTAGTTTAACACTTAGTTAATTTTGTCTAATTTCTAAAGGATTTGGTCCTGAGCGATTTATGCCTGAGGTGGTACTCGGGTCTTTGTACGGATTTTTCCGAGACATTACAATTGTTGTCTTTTGTTTATACAAAATGTAGCAGAGAGCAACGAAAGACCCTTTGGGCAAATACGTCAACAATCAGTAGCATGTTCCATAGCCCTTGGGCGATTGGAGGAGACTTCAACTCTATCATTGACACTGCTGAGAGGTTGGGCTGCAGATCATTTGATGTTAATAGTTCTGCTGATTTTTGAGATACAATCGACTGCGTCGGGCTGACTGATGAGGGCTTTGAAGGGAACAAATTCACTTGGAGCAACAACAGAAATGGGACAGTAAGAGTTTGGGCAAGGCTCGATCGAGTTCTCATCAACATTGACTGACAGTCCAAATTTCCTACATTCAAGGTCTCCCATCTCCTAAGATTAACATTGGACCACGCTTCGCTTCTGTTGTCGGCCCCTTCCTAACTATTCTCAGGTCCACGACCTTTTTTATTCCAGAGAATGTGGTCCCTACATAATGACTTTATGCAGGTAGTTCGATCAGCCTGGGAGGAAAACCATTCTGCTTCTCCTCTCATCAACGTTCAACTGAAGCTATAGAAAACGAAAATGGCCTTGAAATTTTGGAATAAGCAGTCGTTTGGGGACATTTTCCTTCAGGTCAAGCAAGCGGCCATTAAAGTTAATGACCTGGAAAACCAAATGCAACAATCCCATGGCCAGGAAAATATCGTTGATCTTAACGTAACTAAGAAGGAACTCGTCAGAGTGGAACTGCTTGAGGAGGTTTTTTGCCAACAGAAGTCTAGAAATCATTGGTTGTCCGAGGGAAACCGTAATACAAATTATTTTCACAGTGTTGCGATGGGCAGAGCTTGAAAAGCTGGGATCCACACCATCCAAACGGACCAAGGCCAATCTCTTTCTGATCTGGATTCAATAAAGGCTGAAGCTGTCCGCTTCTTCCAAGAGGCGTTCTCTTCTACTCCTGGTCATTCTATCCTGGAGGACATGTCTTCCTTCATCCCCTCCCTCATCTCCTCCCACGACAATGAGTCCCCCCCCCCCCCCCCCCCCCCCCCCAACCATGGAGGAAGTTCACCAGGCGATCCTTAACATCCCTGCAGATGGGGCCCTCGGCCCAGACGAGTTCCCAGGGAGTTTCTACTCTATCTGTTGGCCCATTTTTGATCTCCTTAAGGCAGCCACGTCTATGTTTGCAGGAACTCCCCTACCTCGAGCTTTTAAATCCACTCTCATCTGCCTCCTCCCTAAGACCGACACTGCTCAACCTTCTCTGATTTTCGCCCCATTGACCTGTGTAACTGCATCAACAAAATTTTTGTTAAAATCCTTACGGAGCGCTTGAATAAGTTGCTGCCAAAGCTCATCTCTCTTGAGCAAGGGGCTTTCGTCGAGGGCCATGCTATCGCCGAGAACATCGCGCTGACTTAAGAAATGATTAGAGAGATTAGCAGAAAAGTCAGGGGGGTGGTAACTTAATGCTTAAATTAGACATGGAAAAAGCTTATGATCGTGTGGAATGGGACTTCCTAAAGTCTGTTCTTCACTCATTCGGCTTCTCTGCTTCCTCATCGGCTCTTCTGGAATCTTGTTGGAAATCAAACTAGTTCTCCATCCTCATTAACGGTGCAGCAGTGGGCTCCTTCCAGTCTACGAGAGGTCTTCGTCAGGGCGACCCTATCTCCCCAGCTCTCATCATTATTACAGCTGAGGCTCTCAGCAGAGGTTTTAGGCGTCTGGTGGAAAGCAAGCTCTGCCTCCCTTTCGCTCTTTGACAAGGCAGCCCTTTGATCACGCACCAGTTATTTGCTGACGATATGGTCCTTTTCCTCAATGGTTCCAAGTCTTCGCTTCAAGCAGTCTCTTCCTTTTTGCAGAGATTCCAGAATGCTTCGGGTCAGAAGATAAACTTCAAGAAAAGTTACTTTTTATGTTCTCATAGGCTGCCCCCCACCAGAATCAGAGCAATCGAAGAAATTCTGGGCATCAAAAGAGCTTCCACACATCCTGTTTACCTTGGGGTGCCGATACTGCAGAAGAAAGCTAGAAAATCTGATTTCCAATTTCTTATGGAAAAAATCCATGCCCGGATTTTAGGTTGGCGCAGGAAACTCCTTTTGCAAGCTGGCAGGGCCACCCTTATCACCCATGTTCTCTGTAGCATTCCCATCCATGCGCTTGCTGCAGCACAAGTGCCGTCCAGCATCATTTCTGCCCTTGAGAAGGATTTCTCTAACTTCTTCTGGGGCTGGAGTGACGGCAAGAGGAAGCTCCATTGGATTGCTTGGAAAACCATGGCCCGGCCAGTGGAGGGGGGCCTTGGATTTCGTAGGCTTAAGGAGATCATGATGGCCAATAGGTTGAAGCTGGCATGGTCAGTAAAGTATGGCACTTCGCCCAGCCCTTGGTCTTCCCTTATGCGTTCTAAATTCCCTGGTGACTTGGATAGCTCTCCCAGCACGAACATGTCTCCCACGACATCCCCTTTGTGGAAGAGTATTGCAGCCCTCCTACCGGTTGTGGTAACAACTCTTGTTAGAGTATTGGTAAGGGGGAAATCAATCTGTGGAAGCAGAATTGGACAGGGCTGGGCCCTCTCCAACAGGTTGCGTCGCCCTCCATCCCTCCTCATCTACTTCATCTCCAAGTGAAGGATCTCATTGGTTCGTCAGGCCCCCTGCCCCCCTCAACTGTCTACTCCTTCCTCCCTCAATCCACTATCAACCGCATCTTCCATGGCAGTTTCGCTACTTCAAACGACCTCGATGTCTGTGTTTAGCCCCACAGCCTCTTAGGTATCTTCACTCTCAAATCATCCTGGAACCTTTGTAGAGTTCCCTCCCACAGTCAGTTGTGGGCCTCTCATGTCTGGGGAGGGAAGATCCCTAGGAAAATTGAATTATTCACTTGGAGGGTCTTTCGAGGGGCGGTTCCAGTCAACGAGAACGTCCAGGCCAAAGGGATTCACTTGGCCTCCATTTGCTCTTGCTATCCTGCCTCCTCCCTGATTAGATTGGCTCCTGAAACTACTAACCATCTCTTCCTTCATGGTTTGCTTGCGGAGAAAATTTGGGAGCATTTTGGTCGTCTGGCTGGTATTCCTCACTTGCAAGTCCTCAATGTTATTGGTAGATGTATCCAATGGTGGTCAGCCCCGGCCCATACACCTAGCAGTAAGGCCTTTCGAAGGATGGCCCCATTGGTCATTGTTTGGGAAATATGGAAAGCTAGAAATGCTAATCGGTTCGATAGCACCCCGATTTCTATCTCGGCCACCATTCGCCGCATCTCGCGGTGGCTTTCAGTGTCCTCTAGCTCGTATGTGCTCCGTTCGCTCCCCTGTCTTGGCATGCCCTGCCCGGGCTCTGCGAGGCATTGGCGTGTCTTGCTGGTCCGCTGGTCTCCCCCTCCTGCCAACTAGTACAAGCTGAATACCGACGGGTCGGCGCTGGGCAATCCTGGCCTCTCGGGCGGTGGGGGTCTTTACAGAAATGACAGCGGGGCGTTGATTTTGGCTTTCTCCTGGGGATATGGGATTGGGCCAAGCAATATGGCTAAGCTCAGGGCCGTTTGCGATGGCCTCATCCTTTGTGCCTTCTTCGGGTTGAAAGCGGTGGATGTCACACCCTAAACTCGAAAATCGGGCTCACAAAATTCCTGATCGCCGAATCCGGTGCCGACAGCCTCCATAGTACCCCATTTTGGGCTCCAAGCATCCATACGCCAGATTTCGATCCTGGGATCCTACAAGGAGGATTTTCCAATATACATTTAACTCGTAATAAGCATAACCACAAGTTTACCCAAGT
>JASAUF010000531.1:600000-868792 GCA_030180095.1 Magnolia changhungtana | reverse complement strand
AATCGGGTTAGAGTTGAGATCGAGTTTAAGCAGGTTTTTCATGTTTAAACTTAAACCTTAAAATTAGAAGTTGAATTAGGATTAGGTGTAGGATTTTAGGTTTAAAGATTTGAGAATAAGTTGAAGTTAAATGTCGGTTTAGGTTCGTTCGGAATCGGGTCGAGTTTGAGATAAGTTTAGGTTATAGGTTAGGTTAAGATTCGGTTTAGTTTATAAGTTTAGGTTTGAGGAGTTTGAATTGAATAGGTGTAGAAGTTTAAGTTCCAAGGGATTTGGAATAGGATTAAGGCGCAGGTTTTCAAGGAAGCTTAGAGTATAGAAGTTCATGTTTAAACTTTAGGCTTTAAGGTGGGAAGTTAGAGATTAGGATTAAGTGTAGGTTTAGGTTTAAAGGATTGAAATAAGTTAAGAGGTTTAGGTAATAAGTGTAAGTTTGGTTTTAGAAAAAGGTTAAGGTTATAAGTTTAAGTTATGAAGTTAAGGTTATAGGTTTAATTAAGTTTAGATAAGGTTATAGGTTATAGCTTTAGAAATGAAATAAGTTAGGTTTAAACATTAAATCGGGTTGAGTTGAGATCGATTTAAACTTAGTTTTCATGTTTAAACTTTAGGTTTAGGGTAGAGTTGAGATTAGGATTAGGTGTAAGTTTAGGTTAGGAGTTGAAATAGGTTAAGTTTAGGTAATAGGTGTAGGTTTGGTTTAGGATAAAAGATAAGGTTATAAGTTTAAGTTATAATAGGTCATAGGATTAAGGTTATAAGTTTAAGTTAGGTTGGAATAAGGTTATAGGTTATAACTTTTAGAATTGAAATAGGTTAAGGTTTAAACATTAAATCGGGTTGAGAGTTCGGGATCGGTTTAAACTTAGGTTTTCATGTTTAAGCTTAAGTTTAAGAGGTAGGAAGTTGAATTAGGATTAAGTGTAGGTTTAGGTTTAAAGGATTTGAAATAAGTTAAGTTTTAGGTAATAGGTGTAGGTTTTGGTTTAGGATAAGGAGGTTAAGATTATAAGTTTAGGTTATGAGTTAAGTTAAGGTTATAGGTTATAGTTTAGGTTAGGTTTAGAATAAGGTTATAGGTTATAACTTTAGGAATTGAAATAAGTTAAGGTTTAGGCATTAAATCGGGTTGGAGTTCAGAGATCGGGTTTAAACTTAGGTTTTCATGTTTAAAGCTTTGGTTTAGGTTGAAGTTGAATTAGGATTAGGTGTAGGTTTAGGTTTAGGGATTTGAAATAAGGTTAAGGTTTAAGTAATAGTGTAGGTTTTGTTTTAGAATAAGTTAAGGTTATAAGTTTAGGTTATAGTTTAGTAAGTTTAGGTTATAAGTTTAAGTTAGGTTTAGAGATAAGGTTATAAGTTATAACTTTAGGAATTGAAATAGGTTAAGTTTAAACATTAAATCGGGTTAGGGTTAAGATCAGGTTTAAACTTGGTTTTCATGTTTAAACTTTAGTTTAGGTAAGGAAGTTGAGAATTAGGATTAGTGTAGGTTTAGGTTTAGGGTTGAAAATAGGTTAAGGTTTAAGTAATAAGTGTAGGTTTTAGTTTAGGAAAAGATAAGGTATTAAAGTTTAAGTTATAGGTCATAGGTTAAGGTTATAGGAAGTTATAAGTTTAGGTTAAGTTTAGGATAAGGTTATAGGTATAACTTTAGGAAAAATAAGTTAAGGTTTAAACATTAAATCGGGTTAGGGAGTTCAGGATCGGGTTTAAACTTAGGTTTTCATGTTTAAACTTTAGTTTAGGGTAGAGAGTTGAATTAGGATTAGTGTAAGTTTAGGTTTAAGGGATTGAAATAGGTTAAGTTTAAATAATAGGTGTAAGTTTGTTTAAGGATAAGGTTAAGGTTAAAGTTTAGGTTATAAGTTAAGGTTATAAATTTTAGGTTATAGGTTTAGGTTAGGTTTAGGATAAGGTTATAAGTTATAGCTTTGAGGTTGAAATAAGTTAAGGTTTAAGCATTAAATCGGGTTGGGGTTAGGAGATCAGGTTTAAACTTAGGTTTTCATGTTTAAACTTTAGTTTAGGGTAGGTTAAGTTGAGATTAGGATTAGGTGTAGGTTTAGGTTTAGGGATTTGAAATAAGTTAAGGTTTAGGTAATAGTGTAGGTTTTAGTTTAGGATAAAGTTAAGGTTATAAGTTTAGTTATAGAGTTAAGTTATAAGTTTAGGTTATAAGTTTAAGTTAGGTTTAGGAGAATAAGGTTATAAGGTTATAACTTTAGTTAAAGTTGAAATAAGTTAAGGTTTAAACATTAAATCGGGTTGAGGTTAAGGATCGATTTAAACTTAGGTTTCATGTTTAAAGCTTTAAAGAGGGTAGGGAAGTTGAGATTAGGATTAGGTGTAGGTTTAGGTTTAGGGATTTGAAATAAGTTAAGGTTTAGGTAATAAGTGTAGGTTTAGGTTTTAGGAAAAAGGTTAAAGGTTAAAGTTATAGTTATAGGTTATTATAGGTTAAGGTTATAAGTTTAAGTTAGGTTTAGAATAAGGTTATAGGTTATAACTTTAGGAATTGAAATAAGTTAAGGTTTAAACATTAAATCGGGTTGGGGTTGGAGATCAGGTTTAAACTTGAGGTTTTCATGTTTAAACTTTGGTTTAGGGTAGGAGTTGAATTAGGATTAGGTGTAGGTTTAGGTTTAGGATTTGAGAATAAGTTAAGGTTTAGGTAATAGGTGTAGGTTTTGGTTTTAGGATAAGGATAAGTTTAAGGTTATAAGTTTAGGTTAGAGTTAAGGTTATAGGTTTAAGTTAGGTTTAGGATAAGGTTATAAGTTATAGCTTTAGGAATTGAAATAGGTTAAGGTTTAAACATTAAATCGGGTTAGGGTTAAGGATCGGGTTTAAACTTAGGTTTTCATGTTTAAGCTTTAGTTTAGGGTAGGAAGTTGAATTAGGATTAGTGTAGTTTAGGTTTAGGGATTTGAAAATAAGTTAAGTTTAAATAATAAGTGTAGGTTTAGTTTAGGATAAGATAAGGTTAAGGTTATAAGTTTAGGTTATAAGTTAAGGTTATAGGTTTAGGTTATAAGTTTAGGAGGTTTAGGATAAGTTATAGGTTATAGCTTTAAATTGAGAATAGGTTAAGGTTTAGGCATTGGAAATCGGGTTGGGGTTCGGAGATCGAGTTTAAACTTAGTTTTCATGTTTAGGCTTTAGTTTAGGGTAGGGAAGTTGAATTAGGATTAGGTGTAGGTTTAGGTTTAAAGGATTTGAGAATAGGTTAAGGTTTAGGTAATAGGTGTAGGTTTAATTTAGAATAAGGTTAAAGGATAAAGTTAAGGTTATAAGTTTAGGTTATATAGGTTTAGGTTATAGGTTTAAGTTAGGTTTAGGATAAGGTTATAGGTTATAGCTTTGAGAATTGAGAATAGGTTAAGGTTTAGGCATTAAATCGGGTTGGGGTTAGGAGATCGGGTTTAAACTTGGTTTTCATGTTTAAACTTTAGGTTAGGAAGTAGAAGTTGAGATTAGGATTAGGTGTAAGTTTAGGTTTAGGGATTTGAGAATAGGTTAAGGTTTAGGTAATAGGTGTAGGTTTAGGTTTAGGATAAGGATAAGGTTATAAGTTAAGGTTATAGGTTTGGGTTATAAGTTAAGGTTATAAGTTTAGGTTAGGTTTAGAATTAGGGTTATAAGTTATAGCTTTAGGAGAATTGAAAATAGGTTAAGGTTTAGGCATTAAATCGGGTTGGGGTTTGAGATCGGTTTAAACTTAGGTTTTCATGTTTAAACTTTAGTTTAGGGTAAAGAGTTGAGATTAGGATTAGGTGTAGGTTTAGGTTTAGGGATTTGAAAATAGGTTAAGGTTTAGGTAATAGGTGTAGGTTTTAGTTTAGAGATAAGGTTAAGGTTATAAGTTTAGGTTATAAGTTAAGGTTATAGGTTTAGGTTTAAGTTTAGAGTTTAGGATAAGGTTATAGGTTATAGCTTTGAAATTGAGAATAAGTTAAGGTTTAAACATTAAAATCGGGTTGGGTTGGGATCAGGGTTTAAACTTGAGTTTTCATGTTTAAACTTTGGTTTAGGTAGGAGTTGAATTAGGATTAGGTGTAGGTTTAGGTTTAGGGATTTGAAATAAGTTAAGGTTTAAGTAATAAGTGTAGGTTTTGGTTTAGGAAAAGGTTAAAGTTATAAGTTTAAGGTTATCATAGGTTAAGGTTATAAATTTAAGGTTAGGTTAGTTTAGAGATTAAGTTATATAGATTATAAGCTTTAGGGAATTGAAATAAGTTAAGGATTTAAACATTAAATCGGGTTGAGGTTGGATCAGGGTTTAAAGGTTTTCATGTTTAAACTTTAGGTTTAAGGTAAGTGAAGTTAGATTTAATTAGGATTAGGTGTAAGTTTAGGTTTAGGGATTGAAATAGGTTAAGGTTTAGTAATAAGTGTAGGTTTAGGTTTTAGGATAAGGATTAAGGTTATAAGTTTAGGTTAGGTCATGTTATAGTTATAGGTTATATAGTTTAGTTTAAGGTTTAGGATAAGGTTATAGGTTATAACTTTAGAAATTGAAATAGGTTAAGGTTTAAACATTGGAAATCGGGTTGGGAGTTGGATCGGGTTAAACTTAGGTTTTCATGTTTAAACTTTAGGTAGGGTAGGTAGAGTTGAATTAGGATTAGGTGTAGGTTTAGGTTTAGGGATTTGAAATAGGTTAAGTTTAGGTAATAGGTGTAGGTTTTGGTTTAGGATAAGGTTAAGGTTAAGTTAAGTTTAAGTTAGGTTTATAAGTTAAGTTATAGGTTTAGGTTAGGTTTAGGATAAGGTTATAGGTTATAACTTTGAGAATTGAGAATAGGAGTTAAGGTTTAGGCATTAAATCGGGTTGGGGTTGGGATCGGGTTTAAACTTAGGTTTTCATGTTTAAACTTTAGGTTTAGGTAGGGAAGTTGAATTAGGATTAGGTGTAGGTTTAGGTTTAGGGAAGTTGAAATAAGTTAAGTTTAAATGTAATAGGTGTAGGTTTTAGTTTAATAGAGATAAAGGTTAAGGTTATAAGTTTAGGTTATAGGTTAAGTTATAGGTTTATTATAAGTTTAGGTTAGGTTTAGGTTATAAGGTTATAGGTTATAACTTTAGGAAATGAAATAAGTTAAGTTTAAACATTGAAATCGGGTTGGAGAGTTGATCGGGTTTAAACTTAGGTTTTCATGTTTTAACTTTAGGTTTAGGGTAGAAGTTAGAGTTAGGATTAGGTGTAGGTTTAGGTTTAGGGATTTGAAATAAGTTAAGGTTTAGGTAATAGGTGTAGGTTTTAGGTTTTAGGATAAGATAAAGTTAAGGTTATAAGTTTAGGTTATAAGTTAAGGTTATAGGTTTAGGTTAGGTTTAGAATAAGGTTATAAGTTATAACTTTAGAATTGAAATAGGTTAAGGAGTTTAAACATTAAATCGGGTTGGGGTTGAGATCGGGTTTAAACTTAGGTTTTCATGTTTAGGCTTTAGGTTTAGGTAGGAGTTGAATTGGATTAGGTGTAGGTTTAGGTTTAGGGAATTTGAAATAAGTTAAGTTTAGGTAATAGGTGTAGGTTTTAGTTTTAGAATAAGGATTAAGGTTATAAGTTTAGGTTATAGGTTATTATAAGTTTAAGTTATAAGTTTAGAGTTAGGTTTAGTTTAATAAGTTATAGTTATAGCTTTAGGAAATTGAGAATAAGTTAAGTTTAAACATTAAATCGGGTTGGGGTTGGATCGGAGTTTAAACTTGGGTTTTCATGTTTAAACTTAGAGTTTAGGTAGAAGTTGAGATTAGGATTAGGTGTAGGTTTAGGTTTAGGGATTGAAAATAAGTTAAGGTTTAGGTAATAAGTGTAAGTTTAGTTTTAGGAATAGATAAGTTAAGGTTATAAGTTTAGGTTATAGTTTATTAAGGTTATAAGTTAAGTTATAAGTTTAGGTTAGGTTTAGATAAGGTTATAGGTTATAACTTTAGAATTGAAATAGGTTAAGGATTTAAACATTAAATCGGGTTAAGTTCGGAGATCGGGTTTAAACAGGTTTTCATGTTTAAACTTTAGGTTTAGGGTAGGAAGTTGAATTGGATTAGGTGTAGGTTTAGGTTTAGGGATTGAAATAAGTTAAGGTTTAAGTAATAAGTGTAGGTTTAGGATAAAGGATCGAAGGTTAAGGTTATAGTTATAGTTATAGGTTAGTTAAGGTTATAGGTTTAGGTTAGGTTTAGGATAAGGTTATAGGTTATAACTTTAGGAATTGAAATAGGTTAAGGTTTAGGCATTAAAATCGGGTTGGGGTTGGAGATCGGGTTTAAACTTGGTTTTCATGTTTAGGCTTTAGGTTTAGGGTAGGAAGTTGAGATTAGGATTAGGTGTAGGTTTAGGTTTAGGGATTTGAGAATAGGTTAAGGTTTAGGTAATAGGTGTAGGTTTGGTTTTAGGATAAGGTAAGGTTATAAGTTTAGGTTATAAGTTTAGGTTAT
Organism: Magnolia changhungtana; assembly: GCA_030180095.1. Lineage (NCBI taxonomy): Eukaryota > Viridiplantae > Streptophyta > Magnoliopsida > Magnoliales > Magnoliaceae > Magnolia > Magnolia changhungtana. The sequence goes on along the minus strand of JASAUF010000531.1, from coordinate 862,347 downwards.
AGGTTTAGGTTATAGGTTTAGGTTAGGTTTAGGATAAGGTTATAGGTTATAGCTTTGAAATTGAGAATAGGTTAAGGTTTAAACATTAAATCGGGTTGGGGTTGGAGATCGAGTTTAAACTTGGTTTTCATGTTTAAACTTTGGTTAGGGTAGAGTTGAATTTAGGATTAGGTGTAGGTTTAGGTTTAGAATTGAAATAGGTTAAGGTTTAGGTAATAAGTGTAGGTTTAGTTTAGGATAAGGATTAAGTTGAAGTTATAAGTTTAGGTTATAGGTTAAGTTAGTTATAGGTTTAGGTTAGGTTTAGATATTTAAGTTATAGGTTATAACTTTGGGAGTTGAAATAGGTTAAGGTTTAAACATTAAATCGGGTTGGGGTTGGGATCGGGTTTAAACAGTTTTTCATGTTTAGGCTTTAGTTTAGGGTAAAGGAAGTTGAGATTAGGATTAGGTGTAGGTTTAGGTTTAGGGATTTGAGAATAGGTTAAGGTTTAGGTAATAGGTGTAGGTTTTAGTTATAGGATTAAGATAAGGTTAAGGTTATAAGTTTAGGTTATAGGTTAGGTTATAGTTTAGGTTATAGATTTAGGTTAGGTTTAGGATAAGGTTATAGGTTATAACTTTGGGAGTTGAGAATAGTTAAGGTTTAGGCATTAAATCGGGTTGAGGTTGGATCGGGTTTAAACTTAGTTTTCATGTTTAAACTTTAGGTTTAGGGTAGGAAGTTGAGATGGGATTAGGTGTAAGTTTAGGTTTAGGATTTGAAATAAGTTAAGGTTTAGGTAATAGGTGTAGGTTTAGGTTTAGGATAAGGTTTAAGGTTATAAGTTTAGGTTATAAGTTAAGTTATAGGTTTAAGTTAGGTTTAGGATAAGGTTATAGGTTATAACTTTGGAATTGAAATAAGTTAAGGTTTAAACATTAAATCGGGTTAGAGTTGAGATCGGGTTTAGGCTTGGTTTTCATGTTTAAACTTTGGTTTAGGGTAGGAGTTGAGATTAGGATTAGGTGTAGGTTTAGGTTTAGGGATTTGAAAATAGGTTAAGGTTTAGGTAATAGGTGTAGGTTTTGGTTTAGGATAAGAGGATTAAGGTTATAAGGTTAGGTTAAGTTTAAGGTTATAGGTTTAGGTTATAGGTTTAGGTTAGGTTTAGGATAAGGTTATAGGTTATAACTTTAGAAATTGAAAATAGGTTAAGGTTTAAGCATTGGAAATCGGGTTGGGTTCAGAGATCGGGTTTAAACTTGGGTTTTCATGTTTAGGCTTTGGTTTAGGGTAGAAGTTGAATTAGGATTAGGTGTAGGTTTAGGTTTAAAATTTGAAAAATAAGTTAAGGTTTAGGTTTAGAATAGTGTAGGTTTTTCGGTTATTGATAAGGATAAGGTTAAATTATAAGTTTAAGTTATAGGTTAAGGTTATAGGTTTAGGTTATAGTTTAGGTTAGGTTAAGGATTATAGGTTATAGCTTTAGGAATTGAAATAGGTTAAGGTTTAAACATTAAATCGGGTTGGGGTTGGAGATCGGAGTTTAAACTTAGGTTTTCATGTTTAAACTTTAGGTTTAGGGTAGGGAAGTTGAATTAGGATTAGGTGTAGGTTTAGGTTTAGGGATTGAAAATAAGTTAAGGTTTAGGTAATAAGTGTAGGTTTGGTTTAGGATAAGGTTTAAGTTATAAGTTATAAGTTTAGGTTATAGGTTAAGGTTATAGGTTTAGGTTAGGTTTAGGATAAGGTTATAGGTTATAGCTTTGGGAATTGAAATAGGTTAAGGTTTAGGCATTAAATCGGGTTGGGGTTGGAGATCGGGTTTAAACTTGGTTTTCATGTTTAAGCTTTGGTTTAAGATTGTAAGAGTTGAATTAGGATTAGGTGTAGGTTTAGGTTTAAAGATTTGAAATAAGTTAAGGTTTAGGTAATAAGTGTAAGTTTAGGTTTAGGATAAGGTTAAGGTTATAAGTTTAAGGTTATAAGTTTAGGAATTAAGTTATAGGTTAAGGTTATAGGTTTAGGTTAGGTTTAGAATAAGGTTATAAGTTATAACTTTAGGGTGAAATAAGTTAAGTTTAGGCATTAAATCGGGTTGAGTTGAGATCGGGTTTAAACTTGGTTTTCATGTTTAAACTTTGGTTTAGGTAGGAAGTTGAATTAGGATTAAGTGTAGGTTTAGGTTTAAAGTTTGAGAATAGGTTAAGGTTTAGGTAATAAGTGTAGGTTTGGTTTAGGATAAGGATAAGGTTAAGGTTAAGTTTAGGTTATAAGTTAAGTTATTATAGGTTTAGTTCGTTAGGTTTAGAGATAAGGTTATAGGTTATAGTTATAACTTTAGGAATTGAAAATAAGTTAAGGTTTAAACATTGAAATCGGGTTGAGTTGGAATCGATTTAAACTTGGGTTTTCATGTTTAGGCTTTGGTTTAGGTAGAGTTGAGATTGGGATTAGTGTAGGTTTAGGTTTAAGGGATTTGAAATAGGTTAAGGTTTAGGTAATAAGTGTAGGTTTTGGTTTAGGATAAGGTTAAGGTTATAAGTTTAGGTTATTTAAGTTATAAGGTTAAAGGTTATAGGTTTAGGTTAGGTTTAGGATAAGGTTATAGGTTATAGCTTTAGGAATTGAAATAGGTTAAGGTTTAGGCATTAAATCGGGTTGAGGTTGAGATCGGGTTTTAAACTTGGTTTTCATGTTTAGGCTTTGGTTTAGGTAGGAAGTTGAATTAGGATTAGGTGTAGGTTTAGGTTTAGGGATTTGAGAATAGGTTAAGGTTTAGGTAATAGGTGTAGGTTTAAGGTTTAGGATAGGAGATAAGGTTAAGGTTATAAGTTATAGAAGTTAGGTTATAGGTTTTAAGTTATAGGTTTAGGTTAGGTTTAGGATAAGGTTATAGTTATAGCTTTAGGGATTGAAATAGGTTAAGGTTTAGGCATTAAATCGGGTTGAGAGTTGGGATCGGGTTTAAACTTGGTTTTCATGTTTAAACTTTAGTTTAGGGTAGGAAGTTGAGATTAGGATTAGGTGTAGGTTTAGGTTTAGGATTGAAATAGGTTAAGGTTTAAGTAATAAGTGTAGGTTTAGTTTAGGATAAGGATTTAAGGTTATAAGTTTAGGTTTAGGTTAAGTTATAGGTTTAGGTTAGGTAAGGTTTAGGTTAGGTTTAGAGATAAGGTTATAGGTTATAGCTTTGAATTGAAATTGAGAATAAGTTAAGTTAGGAATTAAACATTAAATCGGGTTGGGAGTTGGGATCGGGGTTTAAACTTAGGTTTTCATGTTTAAACTTTAGGTTTAAATGAGTAGGTTAAGTTGAATTAGGATTAGGTGTAGGTTTAGGTTTAGGATTGAAATAAGTTAAGGTTTAGGTAATAAGTGTAGGTTTAGTTTAGGATAAGGTTAAGGTTATAAGTTTAGGTTATAGTTAGGTTATAGGTTTAAGGTTATAGGTTTAAGTTAGGTTTAGAATAAGGTTATAAGTTATAAGATTTAGGAAAGTTGAAATAGGTTAAGGTTTAACATTAAATCGGGTTGGGTTGGATCGGGTTTAAACTTAGGTTTTCATGTTTAAACTTTAACTAGGTAGGAAGTTAATTAGGATTAGGTGTAGGTTTAGGTTTAGGGATTGAAATAGGTTAAGGTTTAGGTAATAGGTGTAGGTTTAGTTTAGGATAAAGGTTAAGGTTATAAGTTTAAGTTATAAGTTAAGGTTATAGGTTAAAGTTATAGGTTTTAGGTTAGGTTTAGAGATAAGGTTATAAGTTATAACTTTAGAATTGAAATAAGTTAAGGTTTAAACATTAAATCGGGTTGGGGTTGAGGATCGGGTTTAAACTTAGGTTTTCATGTTTAAACTTTAGTTAGGTAAGGAGTTGAATTAGGATTAGGTGTAGGTTTAGGTTTAGGATTTGAAAATAGGTTAAGGTTTAGGTAATAAGGTGTAGGTTTAGGTTTAGGATAAGGATAAGGTTAAGGTTATAAGTTTAGGTTATAGAGTTAAGTTATAGGTTTAGGTTAGGTTTAGGTTATTTAGGATAAGGTTATAGGTTATAGCTTTGGAATGAGAATAAGTTAAGTTTAGGCATTAAATCGGGTTGGGAGTTGAGATCGGGTTTAAACTTGGTTTTCATGTTTAAACTTTAGTTAGGGTAGGGAGTTGAATTGGGATTAGGTGTAGGTTTAGGTTTAGGGATTGAGAATAAGTTAAGGTTTAGGTAATAAGTGTAGGTTTGGTTTTAGGATAAGGATTAAGGTTATAAGTTTAAGGTTATAGAAGTTAAGGTTATAGGTTAAGTTATAGGTTTAGGTTAGGTTTAGGATAAGGTTATAGGTTATAACTTTGAGAATTGAGAATAGGTTAAGGTTTAGGCATTAAATCGGGTTGAGGTTGAGATCGGGTTAAACTTGAGTTTTCATGTTTAAACTTTAGGTTAGGGTAGGTTAGTTGAATTAGATTATTAGGTGTAGGTTTAGGTTTAGGATTTGAAATAGAGTTAAGTTTAAGGTAATAAGGTGTAGTTTAGTTTTAGGATAATTAGGTTAAAGTTATAAGTTTAGGTTATAGGTTATAGGTTATTTAGGTTTAAGTTTAGTTAGGTTAGATAAGGTTATAGGTTATAGCTTTAGGAATTGAAATAGGTTAAGGTTTAGGCATTAAAAATCGGGTTGGGGTTAGGATCGGGTTAAACTTGGGTTTTCATGTTTAGGCTTTAGGTTAGGTAGGAGTTGAATTAGGATTAGGTGTAGGTTTAGGTTTAGGGATTTGAAATAGGTTAAGGTTTAGGTAATAGGTGTAGGTTTTGGTTTAGGATAAGGATAAGGTTAAGGTTATAAGTTTAGAGTTATAGGTTAAGGTTATAGGTTTAAGTTTTTTAGGTTTAGGATAAGGTTATAGGTTATAACTTTAGGAATTGAAAATAGGTTAAGGTTTAGGCATTGAAATCGGGTTGGGGTTCGGATCGGGTTTAAACTTAGGTTTTCATGTTTAAACTTTAGTTTAAGGTAGTAGAGTTGAATTAGGATTAAGTGTAGGATTAGGTTTAGGATTTGAAATAGGTTAAGGTTTAAGTAATAAGTGTAGGTTTGGTTTAGGATAAGGATTAAAGTTAAGGTTATAAGTTTAGTCATAAAGTTAAGGTTATAAAGTTTAGGTTATAAGTTTAAGTTAGGTTTAGGATTTATAAGTTATAACTTTAGAAATTGAAATAGGTTAAGGTTTAAACATTAAATCGGGTTAGGTTTGGATCGGAATTTAAACTTGAGTTTTCATGTTTAGGTTTAACTTTAAGGTAGGAAGTTGAATTAGGATTAGGTGTAGGTTTAGGTTTAGGGATTGAGAATAGGTTAAGGTTAGGTAATAAGTGTAGGTTTTAGTTATTAGATAAGATTAAGGTTAAGTTATAAGTTTAGGTTATAGGTTAAGTTATAGTTAAAGTTTAAGTTAGGTTTAGGTTAGGTTTAATAAGGTTATAGGTTATAGCTTTAGGAATTGAGAATAGGTTAAGGTTTAGGCATTAAATCGGGTTGGGGTTCGAGATCGGGTTTAAACTTAGGTTTTCATGTTTAAACTTTAGTTTAGGGTAGGAGTTGAGATTGGGATTAGGTGTAGGTTTAGGTTTAGGGATTTGAGAATAGGTTAAGGTTTAGGTAATAGGTGTAGGTTTTGGTTTTAGGATAAGGATTAAGGTTATAAGTTAGGTTATAGAGTTAGGTTATAGGTTAAGGTTATAGGTTTAGGTTAGGTTTAGATAAGGTTATAGGTTATAGCTTTAGGAATTGAGAATAGGTTAAGGTTTAGGCATTAAATCGGGTTAGGTTCGGGATCGGGTTTAAACTTTAGGTTTTCATGTTTAAACTTTGGTTTAGGGGTAGGAAGTTGAATTAGGATTAGGTGTAGGTTTAGGTTTAAAATTGAGAATAGGTTAAGGTTTAGGTAATAGGTGTAGGTTTTTATAGGGTTAAAGATAAGGTTAAGGTTATAAGTTTAGGTTATAAGTTAAGGTTATAAGTTTAGGTTTAAGTTTAGTTTAGGTTAAGTTATAGGTTATAGCTTTAAGAATTGAGAATAGGTTAAGGTTTAGGCATTGGAAATCGGGTTGGGGTTCGGAGATCGGGTTTAAACTTGAGTTTTCATGTTTAGGCTTTAGCTTAGGGTAGGGAGTTGAGATTAGGATTAGTGTAGGTTTAGGTTTAGGGATTGAAATAAGTTAAGGTTTAGGTAATAAGGTGTAGGTTTTGGTTTAGGATAGAGTTAAAGGTTAAGGTTATAAGTTTAGGTCATAGGTTAGGTTATAGGTTTAAGTTAGGTTTAGGAATAAGGTTATAGGTTATAACTTTAGGAATTGAAATAGGTTAAGGAAGTTTAGGCATTGGAAATCGGGTTGGGTTGGATCGGGTTTAAACTTAGGTTTTCATGTTTAAACTTTGGTTTAGGTAGGGAGTTGAGATTGGATTAGGTGTAGGTTTAGGTTTAGGATTTGAAATAGGTTAAGGTTTAGGTAATAAGGTGTAGGTTTTGGTTTTAGGATAAGGTTAAGGTTATAGTTTAGGTTATAGTTTAGGTTATAGGTTTAGGTTATAAGTTTAAGTTAGGTTTAGGATAAGGTTATAGGTTATAGCTTTGGGGAATTGAGAATAGGTTAAGGTTTAGGCATTGGAAATCGGGTTGGGGTTCGGAGATCGGGTTTAAACAGTTTTCATGTTTAGCTTTGGTTTAAGTAGTAGAGTTGAGATTAGGATTAGGTGTAGGTTTAGGTTTAGGATTTGAAATAGGTTAAGGTTTAGGTAATAGGTGTAGGTTTTGGTTTTAGGATAAAGGATAAGTTTAAGGTTATAAGTTAGGTTATAGGTTTAAGTTATAGGTTTAGGTTAGGTTTAGGAATAAGGTTATAGGTTATAGCTTTAGGAATTGAAATAGGTTAAGGTTTAAACATTATTGAAATCGGGTTAGGGTTCGGAATCGGGTTTAAACTTGAGTTTTCATGTTTAAACTTTAGTTTAAGGTAAAGAGTTGAATTAGGTTAGGTGTAGGTTTAGGTTTAGGGATTTGAAATAGGTTAAGGTTTAGGTAATAGGTGTAGGTTTGGTTTTAGGATAAGGTTAAGGTTATAAGTTATAAGTTTAGGTTATAGGAGTTATAGGTTTAGGTTATAGGTTTAGGTTTAGGATAAGGTTATAGTTATAGCTTTAGGAATTGAAATAGGTTAAGGTTTAAACATTAAATCGGGTTGGGGTTCGGGATCGGTTTAAACTTGAGTTTTCATGTTTAGGCTTTAGGCTTAGGTAGGAGTTGAGATTGGGATTAGGTGTAGGTTTAGGTTTAGGATTTGAAATAGGTTAAGGTTTAGGTAATAGGTGTAGGTTTGGTTTAGGATAAGGATAAGGTTATAGGTTATAAGTTTAGGTTATAGGTTTAGGTTATAAGTTTAGTTAGGTTTAGGATAAGGTTATAAGGTTATAACTTTAGGAATTGAAATAGGTTAAGGTTTAAAGCATTAAATCGGGTTAGGGTTAGATCAGGGTTTAAACTTAGGGTTTTCATGTTTAAACTTTGGGTTAGGGTAGGGGAGTTAGATTAGGATTAGGTGTAGGTTTAGGTTTAGGATTTGAAATAGGTTAAGGTTTAGGTAATAGGTGTAGGTTTAGGTTTTAGGATAAGGATTATAAGTTAAGTTATAAGTTTAGGTTATAGGTTAAGGTTATAGGTTTAGTTAGGTTTAGGATAAGGTTATAGGTTATAACTTTGGGAATTGAAATAGGTTAAGGTTTAAACATTAAATCGGGTTGGGGTTCGGAGATCGGGTTTAGGCTTGGTTTTCATGTTTAAACTTTAGTTTAGGGTAGGAGTTGAGAATTGGGATTAGGTGTAGGTTTAGGTTTAGGATTTGAGAATAGGTTAAGGTTTAGGTAATAGGTGTAGGTTTTGGTTTTAGGATAAGGTTAAGGTTATAAGTTTAGGTTATAGGGTTAAGGTTATAGGTTATATTTAGGTTAGGTTTAGGATAAGGTTATAGGTTATAGCTTTAGGAATTGAGAATAGGTTAAGGTTTAAATTGGAAATCGGGTTGGGGTTGGAGATCGGGTTTAGGCTTGGTTTTCATGTTTAGGCTTTAAAGTTTAGGTAGGAAGTTGAATTAGGATTAGGTGTAGGTTTAGGTTTAGGGATTTGAGAATAAGTTAAGGTTTAGGTAATAGGTGTAGGTTTGGTTTTGATAAGGTTAAGGTTATAAGTTTAGGTTATAAGTTAGGTTATAAGTTATAGGTTATAAGTTTAGGTTAGGTTTAGGATAAGGTTATAGGTTATAGCTTTGGTTGAGAATAGGTTAAGGATTTAGGCATTGGAAATCGGAGTTTGGGGTTCGGAGATCGGGTTTAAACTTGGGTTTTCATGTTTAGGCTTTAAATTAGGGTAGGGAGTTGAGATTGGGATTAGGTGTAGGTTTAGGTTTAGGGATTTGAAATAGGTTAAGGTTTAGGTAATAGGTGTAGGTTTTGGTTTAGGATAAGGTTAAGGTTATAAGTTTAGTTATAGTTAAGGTTATAGGTTTAAGTTATAAGTTTAGGTTAGGTTTAGGATAAGGTTATAGGTTATAGCTTTGGGAATTGAGAATAGGTTAAGTTTAAGGCATTGAAATCGGGTTGGGGTTCAGGATCGGGTTTAAACTTAGGTTTTCATGTTTAGGCTTTAGTTTAGGGTAGGAGTTGAGATTGGGATTAGGTGTAGGTTTAAGTTTAAAGATTTGAAATAGGTTAAGGTTTAGGTAATAGGTGTAGGTTTTGGTTTTAGGTCGATAAGGTTAAGGTTATAAGTTTAGGTTATAGGTTAAGGTTATAGGTTTAGGTTAGGTTTAGGTTTAGGATAAGGTTATAGGTTATAACTTTAGGAATTGAGAATAGGTTAAGGTTTAGGCATTGGAAATCGAGTTGGGGTTCGGGATCGGGATTTAAACTTAGGTTTTCATGTTTAGGCTTTAAGTTTAGGTATTAGTAGAGTTGAGATTGGGATTAGGTGTAGGTTTAGGTTTAGGGATTTGAGAATAAGTTAAGGTTTAGGTAATAGGTGTAGGTTTTGGTTTTAGGATAAGGTTAAGGTTATTATAAGTTTAGGTTATAGAAGTTAAGGTTATAAGTTTAGGTTATAAGTTTAGGTTTAGGTTTAGGATAGGTTATAGGTTATAACTTTAAGAATTGAGAATAATTAAGGTTTAGGCATTGGAAATCGGGTTGGGTTGAATCGGTTTAGGCTTAGGTTTTCATGTTTAGGCTTTGGGTTAGGGTAGGGAGTTGAATTGGGATTAGGTGTAGGTTTAGGTTTAGGGATTTGAGAATAGGTTAAGGTTTAGGTAATAAGTTTAGGTTTAGGTTTTAAAATAGGTTAAGGTTATAAGTTTAGGTTATAGGTTAAGGTTATAGGTTTAGGTTAGGTTTAGAATAAGGTTATAGGTTATAGCTTTGGAAATTGAGAATAAGGTTTGCACTGAGTTTAAACATTGGAAATCGGGTTGGGGTTCGGGATCAGGTTTAAACTTGGGTTTTCATGTTTAGGCTTTAGGTTTAGGTAGGAAGTTGAGATTGGGATTAGAGTGTAGGTTTAGGTTTAAAGGATTTGAAATAGGTTAAGTTTAGGTAATAGGTGTAGGTTTTGGTTTTAGGATAAGGTTAAGGTTATAAGTTTAGGTTATAGGTTAAATTATAGGATTTAGGTTATAGTTTAGGATTAGGTTTAGGATAAGGTTATAGGTTATAGCTTTAGGGAATTGAGAATAGGTTAAGGTTTAGGCATTGGAAATCGGGGTTGGGGTTCGGGATCGGTTTAAACTTAGGTTTTCATGTTTAGGCTTTGGTTTAGGGTAGGGAGTTGAGATTGGGATTAGGTGTAGGTTTAGGTTTAGGATTTGAGAATAGGTTAAGGTTTAGGTAATAGGTGTAGGTTTTGGTTTTAGGATGCAGAAAGGTTAAGGTTATAAGTTTAGGTTATAGGTTAAGGTTATAGGTTTAGGTTATAGGTTTAGGTTTAGGATAAGGTTATAGGTTATAGCTTTGGGAATTGAGAATAGGTTAAGGTTTAGGCATTGGAAATCGGGTTGGGGTTCTGGATCGGGTTTAGGCTTGAGTTTTCATGTTTAGGCTTAGGTTTAGGGTAGGGAGAATGAGATTGGGATTAGGTGTAGGTTTAGGTTTAGGGGATTTGAAATAGGTTAAGGTTTAGGTAATAGGTGTAGGTTTTGGTTTTAGAGGATAAGGTTAAGGTTATAAGTTTAGGTTATAGTTAGTAGGTTATAGGTTTAAGTTAGGTTTAGGTTAGGCTTAGGAATAAGGTTATAAGTTATAACTTTGGGAATTGAGAATAGGTTAAGTTTAGGCATTAAATCGGGTTGGGAGTTCGGATCGGGATTTAAACTTAGTTTTCATGTTTAGGCTTTGGTTTAGGGTAGGGAGTGAGTGGAGATTGGGATTAGGTGTAGGTTTAGGTTTAGGGATTTGAGAATAGGTTAAGGTTTAGGTAATAAATGTAGGTTTTGTTTTAGGATAAGGTTAAGGTTATAAGTTTAGGTTATAGGTTAAGGTTATAGGTTTAGGTTATAGGTTTAGTTAGGTTTAGGATAAGGTTATAAGGTTATAGCTTTGGGAATTGAGAATAAGTTAAGGTTTAGGCATTGGGAAATCGGGTTGGGGTTTGGGATCGAAGTTTAAACTTGCCTTTTCATGTTTAGCTTTGTTTAGGGTAGGGAGTTGAGATTGGGATTAGGTGTAGGTTTAGGTTTAGGGATTTGAGAAATAGGTTAAGGTTTAGGTAATAGGTGTAGGTTTTGGTTTTAGGATAAGGTTAAGGTTATAAGTTTAGGTTATAGGTTAAGGTTATAGGTTTAGTTATAGGTTTAGGTTAGGTTTAGGATAAGGTTATAGGTTATAGCTTTGGGGAATTGAGAATAGGTTAAGGTTTAGGCATTGGAAATCGGGTTGGGGTTCGGGATCGAAGCTTTAGCTTGGTTTTCATGTTTAGGCTTTGGTTTAGGGTAGGGAGTTGAGATTGGGATTAGGTGTAGGTTTAGGTTTAGGGATTTGAGAATAGGTTAAGGTTTAGGTAATAGGTGTAGGTTTTGGTTTTAGGAAAGGTTAAGGTTATAAGGTTATAGTTTAGGTTATAGGTTAAGGTTATAGGTTTAGGTTAGGTTTAGATAAGGTTATAAAGTTATAGCTTTGGGAATTGAGAATAGGTTAAGGTTTAGGCATTAAATCGGGTTGGGGTTCGGGATCGGGTTTAGGCTTGGTTTTCATGTTTAGGCTTTTGTTTTAGGGTGGGAGTTGGAGATTGGGATTAGGTGTAGGTTTAGGTTTGGGATTTGAGAATAGGTTAAGGTTTAGGTAATAGGTGTAGGTTTTGGTTTAGGATAAGGTTAAGGCTATAAGTTTAGGTTATAGGTTAAGGTTATAGGTTTAGGTTATAGGTTTAGCTTAGGTTTAGGATAAGGTTATAGTTATAGCTTTGGGAATCGAGAATAGGTTAAGGTTTAGGCATTGGAAATCGGGTTGGGGTTCGGGGATCAAGCTTAGGCTTGGTTTTCATGTTTAGGCTTTGGTTTAGGGTAGGGAGTTGAGATTGGGATTAGGTGTAGGTTTAGGTTTAGGATTTGAGAATAGGTTAAGGTTTAGGCAGTAGGTGTAGGTTTCGGTTTTAGGAAAAGGTTAAGGTTATAAGTTTAGCTTATAGGTTAAGGTTATAGGTTTATGTTATAAGTTTAGGTTAGGTTTAGGATAAGGTTATAGGTTATAGCTTGGGGAATTGAGAATAGGTTAAGGTTTAGGCATTGGAAATCGGGTTGGGGTTCGGGATCGGGTTTAGGCTTGGGCTTTCATGTTTAGGCTTTGGTTAGGGTAGGGAGTTGAGATTGGGATTAGGTGTAGGTTTATGTTTTTAGGGATTTGAGAATAGGTTAAGGTTTAGGTAATAGGTGTAGGTTTCGGTTTAGGAAAAGGTTAAGGTTATAAGTTTAGGTTATAGGTTAAGGTTATAGGTTTAGGTTATAGGTTTAGATTGAGGTTTAGGATAAGGTTATAGGTTATAGCTTTGGGAATTGAGAAATAGGTTAAGGTTTAGGCATTGGAAATCGTGAGGTTGGGGTTCTGGATGTGGTTTAAGCTTGGGTTTTCATGTTTAGGCTTAGGTTTAGGGTATGGAGTTGAGATTGGGATTAGGTGTAGGTTTAGGTTTAAGGATTTGAGAATAGGTTAAGGTTTAGGTAATAGGTGTAGGTTTTGGTTTTAGGGATAAGGTTAAGGTTATAAGTTTAGGTTATAGGTTAAGGTTATAGGTTTAGGTTATAAGTTTAGGTTAGGTTTAGGATAAGGTTATAGGTTATAGCTTTGGGAAATTGAGAATAGGTTAAGGTTTAGGCATTGGAAATCGGGTTGGGGTTCTGGATCGGGTTTAGGCTTGGGCTTTTCATGTTTAGGCTTTGGGTTAGGGTAGGGAGTTGAGATTGGGATTAGGTGTAGGTTTATGTTTAGGGATTTGAGAATAAGTTAAGGTTTAGGTAATAGGTGTAGGTTTCTGGTTTTAGAAAAAGGTTAAGGTTATAAGTTTAGGTTATAGGTTAAGGTTATAGGTTTAGGTTATAGGTTTAGGATAAGGTTATAGGTTATAGCTTTGGGAATTGAGAATAGGTTAAGGTTTAGGCATTGGAAATCGGGTTGGGGTTCTGGATCGGGTTTAGGCTTGAAGGTTTTCATGTTTAGGCTTTGGTTTAGGGTAGGGAGTTGAGATTGGGATTAGGTGTAGGTTTAGGTTTAGGGATTTGAGAATAGGTTAAGGTTTAGGTAATAGGTGTAGGTTTTGGTTTTAGGATAAGGTTAAGGTTATAAGTTTAGGTTATAGGTTAAGGTTATAGGTTTAGGTTATAGGTTTAGCTTAGTTTTAGGATAAGGTTATAGGTTATAGCTTTGGGAATTGAGAATAGGTTAAGGTTTAGGCATTGGAAATCGGGTTGGGGTTCGGGATCAGGTTTAGGCTTGGGTTTTCATGTTTAGGCTTTGGGTTAGGGTTGGGAGTGAGATTGGGATTAGGTGTAGGTTTATTTTAGGATTTGAGAATAGGTTAAGGTTTAGGTAATAGGTGTGGTTTTGGTTTTCGGGAAAAGGTTAAGGTTATAAGTTTAGGTTATAGGTTAAGGTTATAAGTTTAGGTTTAGGTTAGGTTTAGGATAAGGTTATAGGTTATAGCTTTGGGAGTTGAGAATAGGTTAAGGTTTAGGCATTGGAAATCGGGTTGGGGTTCGGGATCGGGTTTAGGCTTGGGTTTTCATGTTTAGGCTTTGGTTTAGGGTAGGGAGTTGAGATTGGGATTAGGTGTAGGTTTAGGTTTAGGGATTTGAGAATAGGTTAAGGTTTAGGTAATAGGTGTAGGTTTTCGTTTTAGGATAAGGTTAAGGTTATAAGTTTAGGTTATAGGTTAGGGTTATAGGTTTAGGTTATAGGTTTAGGTTAGGTTTAGGATAAGGTTATAAGTTATAGCTTTGGGAATTGAGAATAGGTTAAGGTTTAGGCATTGGAAAATGGGTTGGGGTTCGGGATCGGGTTTAGCTTGGGTTTTCATGTTTAGGCTTTGGTTTAGGGTAGGGAGTTGAGATTTGGATTAGGTGTAGGTTTAGGTTTAGGGATTTGAGAATAGGTTAAGGTTTAGGTAATAGGTGTAGGTTTTGGTTTTAGGATAAGGTTAAGGTTATTAGTTTAGGTTATAGGTTAAGGTTATAGGTTTAGGTTATAGGTTTAGCTTAGGTTTAGGATAAGGTTATAGGTTATAGCTTTGGGAATTGAGAATAGGTTAAGGTTTAGGCATTGGAAATCGGGTTGGGGTTTGGGATCGGGTTTAGGCTTGGGTTTTCATGTTTAGGCTTAGGTTTAGGTAGGAAGATGAGATTGGGATTAGGTGTAGGTTTAGGTTTAGGATTTGAGAATAGGTTAAGGTTTAGGTAATAGGTGTAGGTTTCGGTTTTAGGAAAAGGTTAAGGTTATAAGTTTAGCTTATAGGTTAAGGTTATAGGTTTATGTTATAGGTTTAGGTTAGGTTTAGGATAAGGTTATAGGTTATAACTTTGGGAATTGAGAATAGGTTAAGGTTTAGGCATTGGAAATCGGGTTGGGGTTCGGGATCGGGTTTAGGCTTGGGCTTTCATGTTTAAGCTTTGGGTTAGGGTATGGAGTTGAGATTGGGATTAGGTGTAGGTTTAGGTTTAGGGACTTGAGAATAGGTTAAGGTTTAGGTAATAGGTGTAGGTTTTGGTTTTAGGAAAAGGTTAAGGTTATAAGTTTAGGTTATAGGTTAAGGTTATAGGTTTAGGTTAGGTTCGGATAAGGTTATAGGTTATAGCTTTGGGAATTGAGAATAGGTTAAGGTTTAGGCATTGGAAATCGGGTTGGGGTTCGGGATCGGGTTTAGGCTTGGGTTTTCATGTTTAGGCTTTGTTTTAGGGTAGGGAGTTGAGATTGGGATTAGGTTTAGGTTTAGGTTTAGGGATTTGAGAATAGGTTACAGTTTAGGTAATAGGTGTAGGTTTCGGTTTTAGGATAAGGTTAAGGCTATAAGTTTAGGTTATAGGTTAAGGTTATAGGTTTAGGTTATAGGTTTAGCTTAGGTTTAGGATAAGGTTATAGGTTATAGCTTTGGGAATTGAGAATAGGTTAAGGTTTAGGAATTGGAAATCGGGTTGGGGTTCGGGATCAGGTTTAGGCTTGGGTTTTCATGTTTAGGCTTTGGGTTAGGGTAGAGTGAGATTGGGATTAGGTGTAGGTTTATGTTTAGGGATTTGAGAATAGGTTAAGGTTTAGGTAATAGGTGTGGGTTTTCGGTTTTTAGGAAAAGGTTAAGGTTATAAGTTTAGGTTATAGGTTAAGGCTATAGGTTTAGGTTAGGTTTAGGATAAGGTTATAGGTTATAGCTTTGGGAGTTGAGAATAGGTTAAGGTTTAGCATTGGAAATCGGGTTGGGGTTCGGGATCGGGTTTAGGCTTGGGTTTTCATGTTTAGGCTTTGGTTTAGGGTAGGGAGTTGAGATTGGGATTAGGTGTAGGTTTAGGTTTAGGGATTTGAGAATAGGTTAAGGTTTAGGTAATAGGTGTTGGTTTCGGTTTTAAGAAAAGGTTAAGGTTATAAGTTTAGCTTATAGGTTAAGGTTATAGGTTTATGTTATAAGTTTAGGTTAGGTTTAGGATAAGGTTATAGGTTATAGCTTGGGGAATTGAGAATAGGTTAAGGTTTAGGCATTGGAAATCGGGTTGGGGTTCGGGATCGGGTTTAGGCTTGGGCTTTCATGTTTAGGCTTTGGGTTAGGGTAGGGAGTTGAGATTGGGATTAGGTGTAGGTTTATGTTTCGGGATTTGAGAATAAGTTAAGGTTTAGGTAATAGGTGTAGGTTTCGGTTTTAGGAAAAGGTTAAGGTTATAAGTTTAGGTTATAGGTTAAGGTTATAGGTTTAGGTTCGATTTGATAAGGTTATAGGTTATAGCTTTGGGAATTGAGAATAGGTTAAGGTTTAGGCATTGGAAATCGGGTTGGGGTTCGGGATCGGGTTTAGGCTTGGGTTTTCATGTTTAGGCTTTGGTTTAGGGTAGGAGAGTTGAGATTGGGATTAGGTGTAGGTTTAGGTTTAGGGATTTGAGAATAGGTTAAGGTTTAGGTAATAGGTGTAGGTTTTGGTTTTAGGATAAGATTAAGGTTATAAGTTTAGGTTATAGGTTAAGGTTATAGGTTTAGGTTATAGGTTTAGCTTAGGTTTAGGATAAGGTTATAGGTTATAGCTTTGGGAATTGAGAATAGGTTAAGGTTTAGGCATTGGAAATCGGGTTGGGGTTCGGGATCAGGTTTAGGCTTGGGTTTTCATGTTTAGGCTTTGGGTTAGGGTTGGGAGTGAGATTGGGATTAGGTGTAGGTTTATGTTTAGGGATTTGAGATTAGGTTAAGGTTTAGGTAATAGGTGTGGGTTTCGGTTTTCGGAAAAGGTTAAGGTTATAAGTTTAGGTTATAGGTTAAGGTTATAGGTTTAGGTTAGGTTTAGGATAAGGTTATAGGTTATAGCTTTGGGAGTTGAGAATAGGTTAAGGTTTAGGCATTGGAAATCGGGTTGGGGTTCGGGATCGGGTTTAGGCTTGGGTTTTAATGTTTAGGCTTTGGTTTAGGGTAGGGAGTTGAGATTGGGATTAGGTGTAGGTTTAGGTTTAGGGATTTGAGAATAGGTGTAGGTTTAGGTAATAGGTGTAGGTTTTCGTTTTAGGATAAGGTTAAGGTTATAAGTTTAGGTTATAGGTTAGGGGTTATAGGTTTAGGTTTAGGTTTAGGTTAGGTTTAGGATAAGGTTATAAGTTATAGCTTTGGGAATTGAGAATAGGTTAAGGTTTAGGCATTGGAAATGGGTTGGGGTTCGGGATCGGGTTTAGGCTTGGGTTTTCATGTTTAGGCTTTGGTTTAGGGTAGGGAGTTGAGATTTGGATTAGGTGTAGGTTTAGGTTTAGGGATTTGAGAATAGGTTAAGGTTTAGGTAATAGGTGTAGGTTTTGGTTTTAGGATAAGGTTAAGGTTATAAGTTTAGGTTATAGGTTAAGGTTATAGGTTTAGGTTATAGGTTTAGCTTAGGTTTAGGATAAGGTTATTGGTTATAGCTTTGGGAATTGAGAATAGGTTAAGGTTTAGGCATTGGAAATCGGGTTGGGGTTTGGGATCGGGTTTAGGCTTGGGTTTTCATGTTTAGGCTTAGGTTTAGGTAGGTAGAGATGAGATTGGGATTAGGTGTAGGTTTAGGTTTAGGGATTTGAGAATAGGTTAAGGTTTAGGTAATAGGTGTAGGTTTCGGTTTTAGGAAAAGGTTAAGGTTATAAGTTTAGCTTATAGGTTAAGGTTATAGGTTTATGTTATAGGTTTAGGTTAGGTTTAGGATAAGGTTATAGGTTATAACTTGGGAGTTGAGAATAGGTTAAGGTTTAGGCATTGGAAATCGGGTTGGGGTTCGGGATCGGTTTAGGCTTGGCTTTCATGTTTAGGCTTTGGGTTAGGGTAGGGAGTTGAGATTGGGATTATGTGTAGGTTTAGGTTTCGGGATTTCAGAATAGGTTAAGGTTTAGGTAATAGGTGTAGGTTTTGGTTTTAGGAAAAGGTTAAGGTTATAAGTTTAGGTTATAGGTTAAGGTTATAGGTTTAGGTTCGGTTCAGGATAAGGTTATAGGTTATAGCTTTGGGAATTGAGAATAGGTTAAGGTTTAGGCATTGGAAATCGGGTTGGGGTTCAGGATCGGGTTTAGGCTTGGGTTTTCATGTTTAGGCTTTGTTTTAGGGTAGGGAGTTGAGATTGGGATTAGGTGTAGGTTTAGGTTTAGGGATTTGAGAATAGGTTAAGGTTTAGGTAATAGGTGTAGGTTTTGGTTTTAGGATAAGGTTATGGCTATAAGTTTAGGTTATAGGTTAAGGTTATAGGTTTAGGTTATAGGTTTAGCTTAGGTTTAGGATAAGGTTATAGGTTATAGCTTTGGGAATTGAGAATAGGTTAAGGTTTAGGAATTGGAAATCGGGTTGGGGTTCGGGATCAGGTTTAGGCTTGGGTTTTCATGTTTAGGCTTTGGGTTAGGGTAGGGAGTGAGATTGGGATTAGGTGTAGGTTTATGTTTAGGGATTTGAGAATAGGTTAAGGTTTAGGTAATAGGTGTGGTTTCGGTTTAGGAAAAAGGTTAAGGTTATAAGTTTAGGTTATAGGTTAAGGTATATAGGTTTAGGTTAGGTTTAGGATAAGGTTATGGGTTATAGCTTTGGGAGTTGAGAATAGGTTAAGGTTTAGGCATTGGAAATCGGGTTGGGGTTCGGGATCGGGTTTAGGCTTGGGTTTTCATGTTTAGGCTTTGGTTTAGGGTAGGGAGTTGAGATTGGGATTAGGTGTAGGTTTAGGTTTAGGGATTTGAGAATAGGTTAAGGTTTAGGTAATAGGTGTAGGTTTTCGTTTCGGGAGATAAGGTTAAGGTTATAAGTTTAGGTTATAGGTTAGGGTTATAGGTTTAGGTTATAGGTTTAGGTTAGGTTTAGGATAAGGTTATAAGTTATAGCTTTGGGAATTGAGAATAGGTTAAGGTTTAGGCATTGGAAATCGGGTTGGGGTTCTGGATCGGAGTTTAGGCTTGAGCTTTTCATGGGTTTTCATGTTTAGGCTTTAGGGATTTAGGGTTAGGGAGTTTTGAGATTTGGATTAGGTGTAGGTTTAGGTTTAGGATTTGAGAATAGGATAAGGTTATAAGTTTAGCTTTGGGTAATAGGTGTAGGTTTTGGTTTGAGATGATTGGAAGGTTAAGGTTATAAGTTTAGGTTATAGGTTAAGGTTATAGGTTTAGGTTATAAGGTTTAGGTGCAGGTTTAGGATAAGGTTATAAGGTTATAGCTTTTATAGGGAATTGAGAATATAAGGTTAAGGTTTAGGCATTGAGAAATCGGGTTGGGGTTCAGATCGGGTTTAGGCTTGGGTTTTCATGTTTAGGCTTTGGGTTAGGGTAGGGAGTTGAGATTGGGATTAGGTGTAGGTTTAGGTTTAGGATTTGAGAATAGGTTAAGGTTTAGGTAATAGGTGTAGGTTTCGGTTTTAGGAAAAGGTTAAGGTTATAAGTTTAGGTTATAGGTTAAGGTTATAGGTTTAGTTTAGGTTAGGTTTAGGATAAGGTTATAGGTTATAGCTTTGGGAATTGAGAATAGGTTAAGGTTTATTGGAAATCGGGTTGGGGTTCGGGATCGGGTTTAGGCTTGGGTTTTCATGTTTAGGCTTTGGTTAGGGTAGGGAGTTGAGATTGGGATTAGGTGTAGGTTTAGGTTTAGGGATTTGAGAATAGGTTAAGGTTTAGGTAATAGGTGTAGGTTTTGGTTTTAGGATAAGGAAAAGGTTAAGGTTATAAGTTTAGGTTATAGGTTAAGGTTATAGGTTTAGGTTAGGTTTAGCTTAGGTTTAGGATAAGGTTATAGGTTATAGCTTTGGGAATTGAGAATAGGTTAAGGTTTAGGCATTGAAATCGGGTTGGGGTTCTGGATCGGGTTTAGGCTTGGTTTTCATGTTTAGGCTTTGGGTTAGGGTAGGGGAGTTGAGATTGGGATTAGGTGTAGGTTTAGGTTTAGGGATTTGAGAATAGGTTAAGGTTTAGGTAATAGGTGTAGGTTTGGTTTTAGGATAAGGTTAAGGTTAATAGGTTAAGGTTATAAGTTTAGGTTATAGGTTATTATAGGTTATAGCTTGAGGTTATAGGTTTAGGTTTAGGGTTTAGGATAAGGTTATAGGTTATAGCTTTGGGAGTTGAGAATAGGTTAAGGTTTAGGCATTGGAAATCGGGTTGGGGTTCGGGATCGGGTTTAGGCTTGGGTTTTCATGTTTAGGCTTTGGTTTAGGGTAGGGAGTTGAGATTGGGATTAGGTGTAGGTTTAGGTTTAGGGATTTGAGAATAGGTTAAGGTTTAGGTAATAGGTGTAGGTTTTGTTTTAGGATAAGGTTAAGGTTATAAGTTTATGTTATAGGTTAGGGTTATAGGTTTAGGTTTAGGTTTAGGTTAGGTTTAGGATAAGGTTATAAGTTATAGCTTTGGGAATTGAGAATAGGTTAAGGTTTAGGCATTGGAAATTGGTTGGGGTTGGGGATCGGGTTTAGGCTTGGGTTTTCATGTTTAGGCTTTGGTTTAGGGTAGGGAGTTGAGATTTGGATTAGGTGTAGGTTTAGGTTTAGGGATTTGAGAATAGGTTAAGGTTTAGGTAATAGGTGTAGGTTTTGGTTTTAGGATAAGGTTAAGGTTATAAGTTTAGGTTATAGGTTAAGGTTATAGGTTTAGGTTATAGGTTTAGCTTAGGTTTAGGATAAGGTTATTGGTTATAGCTTTGAGAATTGAGAATAGGTTAAGGTTTAGGCATTGGAAATCGGGTTGGGGTTCGGGATCAGGTTTAGGCTTGGGTTTTCATGTTTAGGCTTTGGGTTAGGGTATGGAGTTGAGATTGGGATTAGGTGTAGGTTTAGGTTTAGGGATTTGAGAATAGGTTAAGGTTTAGGTAATAGGTGTAGGTTTCGGTTTTAGGAAAAGGTTAAGGTTATAAGTTTAGGATATAGGTTAAGGTTATTGGTTTAGGTCAGGTTTAGGATAAGGTTATAGGTTATAGCTTCGGGAGTTGAGAATAGGTTAAGGTTTAGGCATTGGAAATCGGGTTGGGGTTCGGGATCGGGTTTAGGCTTGGGTTTTCATGTTTAGGCTTTGGTTTAGGGTAGGGAGTTGAGATTGGGATTAGGTGTAGGTTTAGGTTTTGGGATTTGAGAATAGGTTAAGGTTTAGGTAATAGGTGTAGGTTTTCGTTTTAGGATAAGGTTAAGGTTATAAGTTTAGGTTATAGGTTAGGTTTATAGGTTTAGGTTATAGGTTTAGGTTTGGTTTATGATAAGGTTATAAGTTATAGCTTTGGGAATTGAGAATATGTTAAGGTTTAGGCATTGGAAATCGGGTTGGGGTTTGGGATCGGGTTTAGGCTTGGTTTTCATGTTTAGGCTTTGGGTTAGGGTAGGGAGTTGAGATTGGGATTAGGTGTAGGTTTAGGTTTAAGGATTTGAGAATAGGTTAAGGTTTAGGCAGTAGGTGTAGGTTTCGGTTTTAGGAAAAGGTTAAGGTTATAAGTTTAGGTTATAGGTCAAGGTTATAGGTTTAGGTTTGGTTTAGGATAAGGTTATAGGTTATAGCTTTGGGAATTGAGAATAGGTTAAGGTTTAGGCATTGGAACTCGGGTTGGGGTTCGGGATCGGGTTTAGGCTTGGGCTTTCATGTTTAGGCTTTGGGTTAGGGTAGGGAGTTGAGATTGGGATTAAGTGTAGGTTTAGGTTTAGGGATTTGAGAATAGGTTAAGGTTTAGGTAATAGGTGTAGGTTTCGGTTTTAGGAAAAGGTTAAGGTTATAAGTTTAGGTTATAGGTTAAGGTTATAGGTTTAGGTTAGGTTTAGTATAAGGTTATAGGTTATAGCTTTGGGAATTGAGAATAGGTTAAGGTTTAGGCATTGGAAATCGGGTTGGGGTTCGGGATCGGGTTTATGCCTGGGTTTTCATGTTTAGGCTTTGGTTTAGGGTAGGGAGTTGAGATTGGGATTAATTGTAGGTTTAGGTTTAGGGATTTGAGAATAGGTTAAGGTTTAGGTAATTGGTGTAGGTTTTGGTTTTAGGATATGGTTAAGGTTATAAGTTTAGGTTATAGGTTAAGGTTATAGGTTTAGGTTATAGGTTTAGGTTAGTTTTAGGATAAGGTTAAAGGTTATAGCTTTGGGAATTGAGAATAGGTTAAGGTTTTTGCATTGGAAATCGGGTTGGGGTTTGGGATCGGGTTTAGGCTTGGGTTTTCATGTTTAGGCTTAGGTTTAGGGTAGGAAGATGAGATTGGGATTAGGTGTAGGTTTAGGTTTAGGGATTTGAGAATAGGTTAAGGTTTAGGTAATAGGTGTAGGTTTCGGTTTTAGGAAAAGGTTAAGGTTATAAGTTTAGCTTATAGGTTAAGGTTATAGGTTTATGTTATAGGTTTAGGTTAGGTTTAGGATAAGGTTATAGGTTATAGCTTGGGGAATTGAGAATAGGTTAAGGTTTAGGCATTGGAAATCGGGTTGGGGTTCGGGATCGGGTTTAGGCTTGGGCTTTCATGTTTAGGCTTTGGGTTAGGGTAGGGAGTTGAGATTGGGATTAGGTGTAGGTTTAGGTTTCGGGATTTGAGAATAGGTTAAGGTTTAGGTAATAGGTGTAGGTTTCGGTTTTAGGAAAAGGTTAAGGTTATAAGTTTAGGTTATAGGTTAAGGTTATAGGTTTAGGTTCGGTTCAGGATAAGGTTATAGGTTATAGCTTTGGGAATTGAGAATAGGTTAAGGTTTAGGCATTGGAAATCGGGTTGGGGTTCGAGATCGGGTTTAGGCTTGGGTTTTCATGTTTAGGCTTTGTTTTAGGGTAGGGAGTTGAGATTGGGATTAGGTGTAGGTTTAGGTTTAGGGATTTGAGAATAGGTTAAGGTTTAGGTAATAGGTGTAGGTTTTGGTTTTAGGATAAGGTTAAGGCTTATAGTTTAGGTTATAGGTTAAGGTTATAGGTTTAGGTTATAGGTTTAGGTTAGGTTTAGGATAAGGTTATAGGTTATAGCTTTGGGAATTGAGAATAGGTTAAGGTTTAGGAATTGGAAATCGGGTTGGGGTTCGGGATCGAGTTTAGGCTTGGGTTTTCATGTTTAGGCTTTGGGTTAGGGTAGGGAGTGAGATTGGGATTAGGTGTAGGTTTATGTTTAGGGATTTGAGAATAGGTTAAGGTTTAGGTAATAGGTGTGGGTTTCGGTTTTAGGAAAAGGTTAAGGTTATAAGTTTAGGTTATAGGTTAAGGCTATAGGTTTAGGTTAGGTTTAGGATAAGGTTATGGGTTATAGCTTTGGGAGTTGAGAATAGGTTAAGGTTTAGGCATTGGAAATCGGGTTGGGGTTCGGGATCGGGTTTAGGCTTGGGTTTTCATGTTTAGGCTTTGGTTTAGGGTAGGGAGTTGAGATTGGGATTAGGTGTAGGTTTAGGTTTAGGGATTTGAGAATAGGTTAAGGTTTAGGTAATAGGTGTAGGTTTTCGTTTTAGGATAGATTAAGGTTATAAGTTTAGGTTAGAGGTTAGGTTATAGGTTTAGGTTATAGGTTTAGGTTAGGTTTAGGATAAGGTTATAAGTTATAGCTTTGGGAATTGAGAATAGGTTAAGGTTTAGGCATTGGAAATCGGGTTGGGGTTCGGGATCGGGTTTAGGCTTGGGTTTTCATGTTTAGGCTTTGGTTTAGGGTAGGGAGTTGAGATTTGGATTAGGTGTAGGTTTAGGTTTAGGGATTTGAGAATAGGTTAAGGTTTAGGTAATAGGTGTAGGTTTTGGTTTTAGGATAAGGTTAAGGTTATAAGTTTAGGTTATAGGTTAAGGTTATAGGTTTAGGTTATAGGTTTAGCTTAGGTTTAGGATAAGGTTATTGGTTATAGCTTTGGGAATTGAGAATAGGTTAAGGTTTAGGCATTGGAAATCGGGTTGGGGTTCGGGATCAGGTTTAAGCTTGGGTTTTCATGTTTAGGTAGGTTTAGGGTATGGAGTTGAGATTGGGATTAGGTGTAGGTTTAGGTTTAGGGATTTGAGAATAGGTTAAGGTTTAGGTAATAGGTGTTGGTTTCGGTTTAGGAAAAGGTTAAGGTTATAAGTTTCGGATATAGGTTAAGGTTATAGGTTTATGTTAGGTTTAGGATAAGGTTATAGGTTATAGCTTTGGGAGTTGAGAATAGGTTAAGGTTTAGGCATTGGAAATCGGGTTGGGGTTCGGGATCGGGTTTAGGCTTGGGTTTTCATGTTTAGGCTTGGTTTAGGGTAGAGAGTTGAGATTGGGATTAGGTGTAGGTTTAGGTTTTGGGATTTGAGAATAGGTTAAGGTTTAGGTAATAGGTGTAGGTTTTCGTTTTAGGATAAGGTTAAGGTTATAAGTTTAGGTTATAGGTTAAGGTTTATAGGTTTAGGTTATAGGTTTAGGTTAGGTTTAGGATAAGGTTATAAGTTATAGCTTTGGGAATTGAGAATATGTTAAGGTTTAGGCATTGGAAATCGGGTTGGGGTTTGGGATCGGGTTTAGGCTTGGGTTTTCATGTTTAGGCTTTGGGTTAGGGTAGGGAGTTGAGATTGGGGTTAGGTGTAGGTTTAGGTTTAAGGATTTGAGAATAGGTTAAGGTTTAGCGGTAAGGTGCGTTTCGGTTTTAGGAAAAGGTTAAGGTTATAAGTTTAGGTTATAGGTTAAGGTTATAGGTTTAGGTTTGGTTTAGGATAAGGTTATAGGTTATAGCTTTGGGAATTGAGAATAAGTTAAGGTTTAGGCATTGGAACTCGGGTTGGGGTTCGGGATCGGGTTTTGGCTTGGGCTTTCATGTTTAAGCTTTGGTTTAGGGTATGGAGTTGAGATTGGGATTAGGTGTAGGTTTAGGTTTAGGGATTTGAGAATAGGTTAAGGTTTAGGTAATAGGTGTAGGTTTTCGTTTTTTGGTTAGGATAAGGTTAAGGTTATAAGTTTAGTTTATAGGTTAGGTTTATAGGTTTAGGTTATAGGTTTAGGTTAGGTTTAGGATAAGGTTATAAGTTATAGCTTTGGGAATTGAGAATATGTTAAGGTTTAGGCATTGAAAATCGGGTTGGGGTTTGGGATCGGGTTTAGGCTTGGGTTTTCATGTTTAGGCTTTGAGTTAGGGTAGGGAGTTGAGATTGGGATTAGGTGTAGGTTTAGGTTTAAGGATTTGAGAATAGGTTAAGGTTTAGGCGTAGGTGTAGGTTTCGGTTTTAGGAAAAAGGTTAAGGTTATAAGTTTAGGTTATAGGTTAGGGTTCTAGGTTTAGGTTATAGATTTAGGTAAGTTTTATGATAAGGTTATAGGTTATAGCTTTGGGAATTGAGAATAGGTTAAGGTTTAGCCATTGGAAATCGGGTTGGGGTTCGGGATCCGGTTTAGGCTTGGGTTTTCATGTTTAGGCTTTGGGTTAGGGTAGGGAGTTGAGATTGGGATTAGGTGTAGGTTTAGGTTTAGGGATTTGAGAATAGGTTAAGGTTTAGGTAATAGGTGTAGGTTTTGGTTTCGAGATAAGGCTAAGGTTATAAGTTTAGGTTATAGGTTTAGGTTATAGGTTTAGGTTAGGTTTAGGATAAGGTTATAGGTTTTAACTTTGGGAATTGAGAATAGGTTAATGTTTAGGCATTGGAAATCGTGTTGGGGTTTGGAATCGGGTTTAGGCTTGGGATTTCATGTTTAGGCTTAGGCTTAGGGTAGGGAGATGAGATTGCGATTAGGTGTAGGTTTATGTTTAGGGATTTGAGAATAGGTTAAGGTTTAGGTAATAGGTGTAGGTTTCGGTTTTAGGATAAGGTTAAGGTTATAAGTTTAGGTTATAGGTTAAGGTTATAGGTTTAGGTTAGGTTTAGGATAAGGTTATAGGTTATAACTTTGGGAATTGAGAATAGGTTAAGGTTTAGGCATTGGAAATCGGGTTGGGGTTTGGGATCGGGTTTAGGCTTGGGTTTTCATGTTTAGGCTTAGGTTTAGGGTAGGGAGTTGAGATTGGGATTAGGTGTAGGTTTAGGTTTAGGAATTTGAGAATAGGTTAATGTTTAGGTTATAAGTGTAGGTTTAGGTATTAGGTGTAGGTTTTGGTTTCGGATAAGGTTAAGGTTATAAGTTTAAGTTATAGGTTTAGGTTATAGGTTTAGGATAAGGTTATAGGTTATAGCTTTGGGAATTGAGAATAGGTTAAGGTTTAGGCATTGGGGTTCGGGATCAGGTTTAGGCTTGGGTTTTCATGTTTAGGCTTAGGTTTAGGGTAGGGAGTTGAGAATAGGTTTAGGTTTAGGTTTAAAGTGTAGGTTAGGTTGAGGGATTTGAGAATAGGATTAAATTATAAGTATAGGTTTAGATTGGGTTATAGGTTTAGGTTAAGGGTGTGGTACCTGCAAATACAGACATAAACATGGCCTGTCCAAATGGCCAGGCCCTTCCAATGATGTCCATAGGAAATGGACAGATTCATCATGGTCATAACAGCGGTTCCCACCTTCCAAGGACCCCCGCTCATCCGGATAGCTCTGACGTACATCCGGGTCTGCTCCATTAATCTCGAGCAAATACATAAATACGGCCTGTCCAAATGGCCAAGCCCTTCCAATGCTGTCCATAGGAAATGGACAGCTTCATCATGGTCATAACCGCGGTTCCCACCTTCCAGCGACCCCCGCTCATCCAGATAGCTCCGACGCACATCCAGGTCTGCTCTATTAATCTCGAGCAAATACAAACATAATCACGACCTGTCCAAATGGCCAGGCTCTTCCAATGCTATCCATAGGAAATTGACAACTTCATCATGGTCATAACAGCGGTTCCCACTTTCCAAGGACCCCCGCTCATTCGGATAGCTCCGACGCACATCCAGGTTTGCTCCATTAATCTCGAGCAAATACAGACATAATCACTGCCTGTCCAAATGGCCAGGACCTTCCAATGTTGTCCATACGAAATGGACAGCTTCATCATGGTCATAACAGCAGTTCCCACCTTCCAAGGACTCCCGCTCATCCGGATAGCTCCGACACACATCCGGGTCTGCTCCATTAATTCTAAGGCAATATAATTAAATCCTAAATTAGTTACTCATCCAAGGTTGGATAGATTGTAATACTTTTATATTCCTATTTAAACGTCCACGCTGAAAATCCGGCAGCATCTCCCCATGCCTCTCCAGATAAGTTAATCTTACGTTACATTCCGATGTCAAGTATCTAAATCAATGTAAAGATATTTGACATTGGATACGGAACAAAAGAAACATATCCAGAGAGAAACGAAGAGATGGACCGCGGATCAAGCATGAACATATAAATAGAGTGTATGAAAGTATACTTTCCATCTAATCTTGAACTGTCCAAAAAGGGACAATTTGAGCGATTTCTATGCCACCAAAAACACACCATATCTATGTATGGCCCCATAGAAATCCTCAAACGAGTAACTAATTATCTAACTTACAAATCTTATAATTACATCCGACGCACCATTCATCCATGCTCAAGTGAACCAAGTCAAGCATTATTCACACATGTTCAAGTGAACCAAGTTAAGCATCATTCGCACATTTTTATACACAACCAAGTTGAGCATCATTCACACATGTTCAAGTGAACTAAGTAAAGCATCATTCATACATGTTCAAGTGAATTGATTTAAGTATTATAAGCAAATGTTCTAGGGGGCTGATCATAGCATCATTACCACACATCCAGGTCGATCCAGTTGAGCATCATAAACACATGTTGTTGCCAAATATCTTGGCATCATTACTACACATCCCAGTTGATTGATTTAAGCATCATAAACACATGTTCCAGTGGAGTGATTTAATCATCGTAAACGCATGTCCAAGTGGACTGATTCAAGCATTGTAAACACATGTCCAAGTGGACTGATTTCATGTCTTGCATCAGATAAGAGATATTTAATGAAATTTTATTACATGGTTGGCTGATTGATTTTGCATAGTTAGCTGCCTAATTAGGAGGCTTGGACCTCTTTATTGATGGGCCAAATGTGGCCTTGGGCCTAGGCCTAATGGGTTTGGGCGTGGCCCATGGATCTTGGGCCCAATTTAGCCTACATAAGATTTTGGAGCTGATTTGAAATTTTGTCTATGAACTGAAAGAGTTTTTTTTCTAATTCTAGATATTGAGGAATATTTCTCATCATTCCAAGAACTGCTTCCTAGCAATTCGTTTGTCAATCCGCTAACTTGTTTTGTTATTCTTCCCTTTTTAATGTCTAAAGGCGTGAAGAATCACTTGAAGATGTGATAGGCTAATTCACTTAAAGATGTATGATAGCACATTTACGTCACTTGAAAACTGAATATAGCAAGTGTGCCATATGTATTCATGATCAGTATGAATATTATGACACATGTGCAATGCTTAAATATTGAATGTAGCATGTGTGGGTGGTTTTAATTTATAAATGAGTAGTTTCATATGTGACACATTTATACTTATGATTAGTGTGACACATATGTCATTTATGTGCACATGAGGTAATTATACATTTATACTATGTGTTTTATAATAAAAAAATGAGCTAACTAAACTTCACGCTTTATTGTCCAATCGACATTAATAGCTAATTTTTTTAGTAAGCTTATCATAGGTTTTATTAAAACAATTGTCATTATCCAAATAATAGTTGCCAACAATAAACCTTATAGAACAAGGTTGGTTGAAATGGAAAGTTTATACAACTCCTAATGCATTCGGAGTTTTATGTGCAAATCATGAGGCTTGATAAGCATACTCTTATAAATAGTATATGCAATACACATTAATGCAAACTATGCCAAGACATGGAACTATTGATAACAAAAGACTATTTGAACACTCAAAAAAGTTGCCTATTACACAAGTTTGTCAAGCTCCTTTTTATATATAAGATGAGAAAATGCGTTGAATCTTCTTTTTATGACAAATAGATAAATTTTATTTGTCTAGATTATGATTGAGTCACATTGTCACATATTACTGTGGCATTATACACGTAAAAGTAACGATGTGACCCAAATACAATGCAGTCAAACAAAATTTCCCATTGAGAAAGTAATGATGGGGCAGAATACAATGCAGTTAAACAAGATTTATCTGATGCAACTTAAGGATGGACTCGGCACCCTGGGAGAGCTCACCTTCACAGACAACTCTAGTTGGATTCGTAGCAGAAATTTATACTTGGTGTGAAAGTCATCGATGGTTACTGTGATGGGGTTCGTGTTCGTGAGGCTAAGACAGAGGCTTTTGCTGTTAAGGATCATAGGGGAGAATGTATGTCGCCCTTTGCCTTTGAGTGGTTTACTAAGCTCACATGCACATCTATACATGGTCACGTGTCAACCTAATACATGTGTGGGACACCAGTTGTGCATCAGGTGGGGTATAAATGACCTAGTGGCAAAATCAAGCTGGTTCACTCATCATATGGACCACACATGTACGTTGAATTTTGAAATGTTGGTAGTATTTTATGTCATCCATTGGTCTTGTTCATTTATGGCTCGTATTGATGATTTGATCGGTCTATTTCTGGGTCAAAGGTGTTGATCATACGATGTATGGCATGGATGTCCCCCACATGTAGAGGCGCATGTGGCTTAGAGAAACTCCTATCCTCAATGTTTTTCCTTTTCCTTTTTCTTTTGTTTTGATGGATCAAACAATAATGTTTCAGCATCTCACACTCTTTATCTTGAAAGGCAGAATGGAGAACTTAAAAAAAAAAAACACTGGGCAGAGGATACTATCTGTCCAATTATTATCCTACAAATGGACAGTCCACATTGTTTGCTACAAAAAAGTTCAGCCCTCAATCTGAACCATTTATTTGGTAAGCCCACCCTGGTTCACTACAAGAAATATGGTTTTTACCAACGAAACTTTTACCTACGAAAATATTTTTCGTAGGTAAAGATGACTTTTACCGACGAAACCTATTTTCGTAGGTAAAAGGCAACTTTTACCGACGAAATTTATTTTCGTAGGCCAAAGCCATCTTTGCCTACGAAAACTTTCGTAGGTAAAGGGTCTTTTGCCTTTTCCACCAAATCAAAAATCGAAAACTTCACTTTTACCTACGAAATGTAATTTCGTAGGTAAAATCGCTCTTTACCTACGAAAATATTCGTAGCTAAAGGGTCTTTTTAGTTTTTCAAAAAAACCAAAAATCAAAACTTTAGGATTAGGTAAAACCCATCTTTGCCTACGAAATTATTCGCAGTTGAAGGGTCTCTTAAAATTTTCCAATAAAAAACAAAAATCAAAAACCTTACTAGGTAAAACCTATCTTTGCCTACGAAATTATTCGTAGGTGAAGGGTCTCTTAAAATTTTCAAATACAAAACAAAAATAAAAAACCTTCACTTTTACCTACGAAATGTAATTTCGTAGGTAAAACCGCTCTTTACCTACGAAAATATTCGTTGCTAAAGGGTCTTTTCAGTTTCTCAAAAAACCAAAAATCAAAACTTTAGGATTACCCACGAAATCCGATTTCGTAGGTAAAACCCATCTTTGCCTACGAAATTATTCGTAGTTGAAGGGTCTCTTAAAATTTTCAAATAAAAAATAAAAATCAAAAACCTTACTTTAACAAAATCAAAAATCAAAACTTTACGTTTACCTACGAAATTCGATTTTGTAGGTAAAACCTATCTTTGCCTACGAAATTATTTGTAGTTGAAGGGTTTCTTAAAATTTCTCTCACCAAATTTCGCGGGACGTTAGAAATGATGGCGGAAATACTTTTACCTACGAAACTATTCGTAGGTAAAGGGTCTAAAACCTTACTTTTACCTACGAAAATATTCGTAGCTAATGGGTCTTTTCAATTTTTTTTTAAAAACCAAATTTCAAAACTTTACGTTTACCTACGAAATCCGATTTCGTAGGTAAAACCCATGTTTGCCTACGAAATTATTCGTAGCGGAAGGATCTCTTAAAATTTTCAAATAAAAAACAAAAATCAAACACTTTACTTTTACCGGAATCGGATTGCGTACTGAGTTACTCGGTACGCTCTTATCATATTGAGTAAACTCAGTTGGGCCCACCATGAAAATAAGTGGTTTATCCACACCGTCCATACGTTTTTTCAGCTCATTTAAGGGGTTGAGCCCAAAGTTGAAGCATATCCAACTCTCCAGTGGATCATAAGAAAGGAAACAGTGGGAATAATGATTTTCACCGTTGGAACCTTCCTAAGCCCTAAAATGATGTTTATTTGTCATCCAAGCTGTTAATAATATTACAAAGACATGGATGAAGGGAAAAAATAAATATAAGCTTAATAAAAAATTCTGTGACACTCAAGAATTTTGCAACCGTACAAGTTCAATTCACACTGTTTCATGTGGTGTGGTGCATTTGAGCTTTGGATATCCTTCAATTTTGGATCCTTATTATAAAATTCTCTAATAAAATAGATGGACGGAGTGGATAAAATACATAGGTCATGGTGAACCCCACAGAGTTTACTCAGTACGCTTGGCGTACTGAGTTACTCAGCACGCAATCCGCGTCCACTTTTACCTACGATTTATAAATTCGTAGGTAAAACTCATCTTTACCTACGAAAATATTCGTAGCTAAAGGGTCTTTTGATTATTTTAAAAAAACCAAAAATAGAAAACCTTACGTTTACCTACGAAACGTAATTTTGTAGGTAAAACTCATCTTTACCTACGAAAATGTTCGTAGCTAAAGGGTCTTTTGAATTTTTCATATCACATTTCGCGGGATGTTGGAAATGTTCGCGGTAAGACTTTTGCCTATGAAAGGATTCGTAGGTAAAGGGTCTTTTCAATTTTGCTTTTACCAACGAAAATGTTCGTCGGTAAAAGTGTTTTACCTAAATATTTTTTCCGACGGCTAAAAATCGTCAGCAATAATGTAAAAATGTTTTAATTTTTAAACATTTTTGTAACCTAAATGTGTGTGTGTGTGTGTGTGTGTGTGTGTGTGTATATATATATATATATATATAATTAAAAGGTAATATTTAAATAATTCGTAATATCACATGAAAAAGAATATTGAAAAGTTTAGAAATTTTAAATATGTTTAAGAAAAAATTTGAGAACAAAATAATGCTTTTGAAGAGAAAAAATAGCCTTTTGAAATTTTTGAGAAAAAATAAAAATATGAGAAATTTTTTGAGACTTTGCAAATAAAAATTCAAAATTTATATTTTAAATATTTTTGAAATATTTTATAATAAAAATGATATTTATTTAAAAGAGAAAAAAAATATACCTTTTGAAAAAAAATGTTAAATTTATTTGTGAAAAATAAAATTACTAAATTATTAAGCACATCCACTAATTGAACCTTTAATCGTTTTTGGACAATCTAATCAGTTTAAATTAAAGAGTAAATAACTTTAGATGTTTAAATCAAATTTCACTGAAATTGTTGATGAATTTTGTATGCCCAATATCTTTCTCATATATATGTAGCCCGATTGATTGAGTGAGTAATTAGTCAAATTAAGAGTATTGATCAAGTAAAATAGAGTGAATGCACCAGACATGTAAAATGGGCCAAATATTACTCAGTTAAAATTGTGACCCAACTTACTGATCTCGTGAGAACCTAATAATTGATGTTAGTAAGTTTTGTAGGCCCCGATCACGATGTACTGTCGAACATCAACACCGTGGATTTGATGTGTTCCCTTTAGGTTATGAGATATCTCAAAAATCATCGGTAAACGAAACTCAAGTGGGCCATACCATTTAAAACTATGTGAAGACAACTTAAAAAATATAAAAGCACTTGGTGGGGCCCACATGAGTTTTGGATGCGGTTGAAACTTGGTCTGACCCCTCATCCAAGTGGGACACATATAATGAGTGGGTTGGATATATATGTGAATCACATTTAGGCAGGCCCAATATATGATTACAAATGTTGTAAGGAAACCTTTCTTCACTACATTTGAGTTACTCGTTACCTTTACCAGAGTAAACTCTGTGGGGTCCACCGTTATTTATTTATTTTATCCACTCCGTTCATCCATGTTAACAGATAATTTGAGATATAAAGAACAAAAAGGAAGCATATCCAAAGCTCAAGTGGACCACACCACAAGAAATAGTGTGATTGAGCCTATAGCATTTAAAATTTCTTAAAGGCTATAGAAGTTTTGGATCAAGTTAATGTTTGTGTTTTCTATTCATTCATATATTTTTGATATTATGAGCAACCTTTATCCATTTTTGGACAATTTGATCAGTCAAAATTGAAGAGTAAATAACTTCATATGTTTAAATCAAAATTCACTCAAATTGTTGATCAATCTTGTTTGACCAATATCTTTCTCATATGCAGTATGATCGAGGCGAGTAACTAATCAAATTGAGGGTAATGATCAGTAGAATAGAGTGAATGGACCAGACATGTAAAATGGGCCTATCATGGTGTGTGTCGAACATCAACACCGTGCATTTGATGTCTCCACTTTAGCTTATGAGATATCTAAAAAAGCATCTGTTACGAAACTCAGGTGGGCCATACCATCTAAAACTATGTGAAGATATATATTTTAGATGTCTTCACATAGTTTTAGATGGTATGGCCCATCTGAGTTTCGTAACGGATGATCGTCAATACCATTATCTAGATCATTGATATTATATGATCCAAATCAACTAAACCACCACGGATATTATGATCTAGACCATTCCGACCATCAATACAATTATCCATACCATCTAGATTATTGATGCTATGATCGAGATCATCTCGACCATGAATATTATGATCCTGAGCACAACTGATATTATGATTTAGGCCATCGAAATCATGGGTATTATGATCCAAACCATCTTGACCATCAATAATGTGATCCAAACCATCTAGACCATTGATTGTATGATCCGGACCATTCAAACCATCAATATTCTGGTCTAGACCATCCGGAAAATTGATATTATGATCAAGATAATCTAAACCATCGATTTTATGATCTAAACGTAATTTGTGGATAATATGATCGAGACCATCCAAACTATTGATATTATGATACAATCCATCCAAAACATTTATATTATGGCTGTACCATTCATAGAGTATATTTTATAATCTAGGCCATTTAGACTGTCAATGTTATAATCCAAGGACCATCCTGACCGCGATATTATGATCCACACTATTCAAAATGTCAATACTATCATCTAAATGATCCAAATAGTGCATATTGTGAGACCATTTACACCATCAATACAACCACTCAAGCAATCAAGACCATCAAGTATGATCCACACCATCTAGGACGTCATTCTTATCATGTGGACCATCTGGACCATTGATATTATGATCTATACCATCCAAACCATTGCTATTATGATTCAGATAATCCAAGTCATTGATATTATGATGTAGACCATCCGAACAATTGAAATTTTGATCTAGACAATCTAGACCATCAGCATTATGATACAAACTATTCATACTATTGATATCAAGATCTATACTATTTTGACGGTCAATATTATGATTTAAACCATTTGAGCTGCTGAAATTATGATCAAGAACATCCAGACCATTGCTTTTGATGATTTATACCATCTATATCATCGATACTATGATCCAAACCAACTAAACCATTGATATTATAATCTAGACCATCTAAACGGTCAATACTAATTGTTCAGACCATTAAAACCCACCTAAGGCCCACTGTACTTTTTATTTGACATCCAATCTTTTGATTAGGTCATACGAGGCCCAGATGAAGGAAAAAAAAAATTCAGATTGATCCAAAACTTTATAGGGCTCCCAAAAGGTTTTTAATGGTTGACGCTCATTCAACACGGTTTCCTATAATGTGGTCCAGTTGAGATTGGGATGTACCTCATTTTTTGTCTCATATCAAAAAATGAAATGGAAAAATAGATGGACGAGGGGATGAAACACATACATCATGGTGGGGCCCACAGAGCACCGACCACGTGACCCGCACCCGCACGCGCGAGAGAGACTTAAGTCTCTCTCGCTCTCTATACTCTCTCATTCTCACTCTCTCTCGCTCTCTGTACTCTCTCTCTCTCTCGCTCTCTGTAATCTCTCTCTCTCTCTCTCTCTCTCTCTCTCTCTCTCTCTCTCTCTCTCTCTCTCTCTCTCTCTCTCTCTCTCTCTCTCTCTCTCTCTCCACTCTCCAGCGCCACCGCACCCTCTCTCCACCGTGCCCTCTCTCTCTGTCTCTCTGTCTCTCTCGGTGCTCTCTCTCTCTCCACAACGCCCTCTCTCCACAACGCCCTCTCTCCACTGCCCTCTCTAAAGCTCGGTTGACAGCTCTCTCTCTCTCTCTCAATCTCTATAACTTCATCATATCCCTAAATCCCCAAATCGACGCTTTTTTCTACAATAAAAGGTATGCCATTTCCATTCCCAAAACTCTCTTAAATGTTCTCATTTTCGTATTTTCTAACCCTTCTCTTTGTAAATTTCATCTTTATTTTCATATATGCAACAGTACATCTTTCATTTCAAAGGATTGCCAGTTATTATTATTATTATTATTATTATTATTATTAGGATTTTTATTTTTTTATGGGAGGGGGGCTGGATCTGTTGGTATAAATGTAAGGCTGAAATCCCTTAATTTGAAATTTTTTTAACTTGGATTTTTATTGTCTTTTTAGATGGGCTATGCTGTTTTTTTTTTTTTGTTTTAAAAATAATTTTGGGGGTTATTTTGGTTAGAGTTTTAGAACTAATTTAACTAATTTTCTTGATTTTGTTTGATTTATTGAAATATGCTTTTTTCCCATTCCGGTTGTCCAAGACTGTAAATCCATGGATCATGGAGCAAGTATATGTGACTTGAAAATCATGATTTTGGTGATGTTTTAAATGGTTGACTTTCAATATTCAGATGCATTTCTTCAGATTTGATGCTTGTGTGCTTTAATTTTCATTGTTGCTTTATTATTATTATTATTTATTTTTTTCTGAACTAGTTTTAATTTATAAGTCGCTGAGTGATGTCAGAATTTACTAGATTTTGGTTCTGGATGGGCCGATTTGTTTTTTCTCGGACAGATCGAGTGGTGGAGTTTATGGGTCTATTAGGGCAAATTTCATGGACTGATCATTGTAATGGGTATTTGTTTTGTGAAGGGATTTGGTGTGATTTTGGTGTTTTTGGATGTGATTTTGGTGTTTGGTGTGTTTTGAGCATTGTGACAAATATCAACGAGATTTTGAGAATCTTACAATATTTTCAGGGAAAATTAAGCTGTATTCGATTGCACCAAATTTTGTGAAATTTCACTATATGTTGCACCTAATTAGACTGATTAATCGTGAAATATTGTGAAATCTCATGATATTTGGTGCAACCAAACACACCAGTAATTTACTGATATTATCGTGATATTTATGAAATCTTTGCAGTTTTTAATTTCCTGCGATTTCAGTGCCATAGAGCATGTCTTACAATAATGGTGTGCAAGCAAATCCCTTGTGTTTTTACGCCTTATCTTTCCATTTGATATTGCGATAGAGATTTGATTGAGGGATTGAAGAGGCTATCCATGACACACTACAGCTATGTATTTAGAGTGTAGTCGAGAATTCTTTTAGAGATTTATTCTTTTGAGAGATTTTTACTATTTTATGTAATTTCTAATTAGAGTTTGTGTTTTCTACATTAGAGTGTAATCGAGAATTCAAAAACACATTATTCAATAAAAGAATTTGACTTTTCTCTCTTTTTTCTTATAGACTTAAGATACCTTGTGGATTCATGGCCCTTACTACTTAAGAAAGATGGTGATTTTCTTCTTTATCATTTCAAATTCTTTCCTTATCTTCTTCTTATCGTTTCAAACTATTTCCTGCATTAACGAACCCCTTAAAATTGAGTGTTATAGCCCACCTGAGTTTTCACTCATCAAAATGTTTGATAGGTCTCTTTATCATGGTGGGAGGAGCTTAATTAACATATTATATTCAATATTTAGACACTATTATAAGCCTCACACATAATGTTTAGTGTGTGCCTATTTTTCATTGTTGCCTTTTATATGATCCACCCAAGTTTGGGAATCAGGTTGATATTTGATCCAATGGCATAAAATTACTATTCAAATGCGATTGATGGATTAGATGTCACTACACGTGGGTAGATGGAGTGAGAGAATGAGAGAGTCAGAGAAAATGTTGTCCGAGCAAGCTAGGAACCTGATCCTTGGAAAGAAATGGATAAAGCGGTTAACTCTAAAAAAGAGACAAGAGTGCTTCTGATTTTCTTGGAATGTTAGCTAGGATATCTTTTAACCGGCAACCAACTGTCATATGTTTGTGAAGGCAGTTCAGGCTACAGAGTCCGCTTGGATATTATTATTTTAACCATGCACATGGCCTAGCATCCATGGACCATAGTTTTGAGTGCTCTAGAGGTGTAGCTTTCCTTTTTCCCATCCATGAAATCCAAGCATAACTACAAAAAAGTATCAAGGACTACTATGATACATGATCCTGAGATCTTGTAATCATAGTTCCAATTGTTAATATTCTCAGGAAAATTTTTTAACTTGGATTTTTATTGTCTTTTTAGATGGATGAGTGGCAAGACAATAATAGAATTGGAAATGAATGAATTTGAGGTAACTTTGGAGTATCATCAATGATTAACCATGGGTCCCATTGGATAAATCAAATAGCCAGATGTCAATACGATAGTGTAGACATCATTATATTGTTTCCCAGTTATAAATCATTGGATAACTTTGGTAAGTTCATTTTTTCTTATTCCTTATATTGTTTCCCACTTATATTTGTGTTGGTTTGAGTACAGTAGCGATAGAAATTGTTGGTCGATTGTGGCTTGTAGACAAAGGATGAGTAACCAACAATACGAATTGGTTTATATATATATATATATATATATATATATATATATATATATATATATATAGATAACGGGAATATAGAAAGAAAATGAAAGAAAGTACAAGGAGGGGAACTACTGATATAGCCGAATAGTTCAGGTAATTTATTAAGATGTGTGATTCACTTCTGGTGTTCTAGCTAACTTGAGATGTTCTTGTTCATTGATGCTTACTGGTGTGTGTCTTGAACAGATTTTTTTTTTCTTTTCTTTTGAATGTGGATGGTTGGAATATATGTAAAAGCTTTAGTTTTACAAATGCATGCCTTAAATAAGATTTTCGCATCTCGTTTTCTATTTATTTATAGTGATTGGGACTGTGCACCAGTTGTCACTACATTGGTGAGCAATGAGCCAAAAATGTTGAGGTCCACTACAGATTTTTATCTACCTCGTTTCTTCCTCTCATGCCTTAATTAAAATGATATCTCAAAATGGATGGACGGTGTGGATACAACACATACATCATAATGGGGCCCACAGAACTTGGTGACGCCACTTCAGTAGCGAGTCTCGCTACTCAACCTGTCAGTAGCTAATCCGCGCCCCATTGTACTACCGTGAGCTGGCAAAACGGATGGACGGCGTGGATTTCTCACTAACATCACGGTGGGCCCCACCCGACAGCAGGAACTTCAGGCAATGCGTCCTCTGGACGCAGTCCACATCAAAAAGACTCCCCATCTTCGAAACCCTACAATCCTCCTCGCTGGCTTCCCATCTCTTCAAGCCACTCCTCTAGAAATCTAGCGTTTCGAGGGATTTCCTTCACGATTGGGGTTCAATTCAAGGTCATTCCAAAACCCTTTTCAGTTCTTGGATTGTTCTATTGCTTTGGATGAAAAAAATGATATATATATATATTTTTTCCCATTTCTGTTTAGTTTTATTGGGATTTGGATTTTTTTTCTTACATTTGATTGGATTGAAAAAGGATTTCTATTTGAGTTGGGTTTTTTCTATTTTTTACATGTAATTTCTGTTATTTTGGTTGACTTGAGTCGAAAGCATGATGAGAAAGTGCATGAGTTGTGTTTTCTTTTCTTCTGTAATTTCTGTGACTTGATTTTTTAATGATGTTGGTTGGAGTTTGATGAATATAGGATTGGGTTTGGGCTAGTTTAGATGCTTGTAAATTGAACTAGTCAGTAAATGAAATAAAGGTAAATGATTGACATGTTTGGATGTTGAAAAATACTGTAAATCATTTCCGACTTTTAGTACGCAAATGAAATCCTCTCCAAAAGTGATTTCATTTACACAAAATCATTTGCGACCTAATGGCTATAATTTTGAACTTTTAGTCAGCAGATGAAATCCTCTAAATAATTTACTGACTATACATTCTTGGTAGAAAGGATGTAAATTCTTGTTTGGATTTTCAGTTGATACAAGTAAATTCAATGGTTTAGGGATTGAAACCGTTGAATATGATAGGCCTCGATGTGGATGGTCCATGCATCGAAAAACACCTATATTGGAAGATCCTAGTGGATATTTCTGTTTCTCAGTTGAATGTGAACTCTGTTGCCCAATCACAGATGAGGGTATTGAGTATGGTGAGGATCAGGTCTTGAAGATCTTCAAGTCCAAATTTTCAGAGTACGCGTATGGTGAGGATTGGTCACTGCTCATGTTATATTTCTTCCATAACAATATTGAAGTTGAATTTGTTGCCCAATTGTTACTATTCACTACACATTCTAAAGGGAATTTTACAACAACAAAAAAAATGTTGCTGATTTAATATTGTAGTGTGCAAGTGTCCAACTTTCTGTGCTCATACCATCTCTGCCAGTAAAGAGGCAATTTCCTGTTATTCTAAATAGACACACACAGACACAGACACACACACACACACACACACAAACACACACACACACACAGTTAAGATGAATCACTTCTTCTAATCACAAGGATACAACATGGGAAATGTAGTCATCTCTACACATGCGCCCACACAAACACACGCACGCATGGACGTGCGCACACACAGAGGTCTCAAGTCCTACCAATTGGGCTACAAGTTATGGTTCACCCAGTGGATAACTTCCAATTTTTTCCATGTGCATGCGACGTCCAACCTGTCCAATAGGTTGGCCACATCATAAGGATCACCTTGAGCAAAAAACCAGGTGCATCCACTTATCGAGTAGACCGCAGTTACATTTTTTATTCATCAATAGCTAGACATTGTTTTCTATGGTGTGGCCCACTGCCGAGTAGATATGGTCAGGGCCTCTACTCATGACTCAGTGGTAGACTCATGAGGTTTCAACACACGTCATGGGTTTGAGTACCCACTGTGGTGTGTGTGGGTGTGAGAGTGCGTGTGCTTGTGTAAAACAAATGAGTAGATATGGCCAGTTTTTCCACTAGGTGATCCTCATGGTGGGACCAACCTATTCGAAGGGTTAGATGTCGCATGGACTTGATAGGTTGGAGGTTATCCGCTAGGTGGACAGTAGCTTGTAGTCCAACCAGTTGGACTTAGGACCTCATATCTGGCTTCAATATGTGAGGAAGAATAAATTACCCAATAAATTACATACTAGGTTAAATTTTAAATCTGAAAATGCATGAATAGAAGTTAGATGATTAAAGCTACAGAAAGAGAGAGAGAGAGAGAGAGAGAGAGAGAGAGAGAGAGAGAGAACAAGACTAGGTGACCGAGGAAAAACATAAATCCCACAACCAGCACTCGACATAAAGCATACATTACCCCACAGCCAATCCAAACACACTTCTTGCAATATATTTACAAAATGCATCCCTAAAAGCCTTCAAGGTCAAGCATGACGATTGAAAGTCAAGGTCCTGTAATATAGAGAAAGTGACACCATATGATCCAAAACTTGCTACAGAACTGAGATAAGTAGAATCCCGTCATGTGCAATATCAAAATGACTGATACAGAAAAAAAAAAAAAATCTGCTTGAAACTATATTATTTTGTACAATGTGAATGGGTTTGCTATGCTAGTCATTTTATTTTTTATTTTTGACCTAATGACCTTCTAGAATGAGAGATAGCCATGTCATTCATTTTCCCAAATTACCAATTTCTCCAAGAACTCTAAAAGACTCCAACATGTAGTTTCTTTGCCACCTAAAACTATTCTCAAATCCTTAAACCTTAACCTATAACCTAACCTAAACCTATACTTATAACCTAAAACTATTCTCAAATTCCAAAACCTATAACCTAAACCCGAATCCAAACCCGAACCCGAACCCGATTTCTAAACCTTAACCTAAACATATAACCTATAACCTAAGCCTATAACTTAAACCTAAAGCTAAACCTATAACCTAATCCTAAACCTATAACCTAAACTCAAATCCCTAAACCTAAACCAAATCCTATGACCTAAAACCTAAATGTATTCTCAAATCCCTAAACCTAAGCCTACACATAATCGTAATCTTAACTCCCTAACCTAAACCTATATACCTAAACTTGAAAACCCAAACCTAAACCCGATCCCGAACCCGAACCCGATTTCCTAAACCTAAACCTTAACCTATTCTCAATTCCCTAAACCTATAGCTTATAACCTAAACCTAAACCTAAACCTAAACCTAAACCTTAAGCTTAACCTAAACCTATAACCTTAACCTAAACCAAATCCTATGACCTAAAACCTAAATGTATTCTCAAATCTCTAAACCTAAACCTACAC
The DNA here is from genome assembly GCA_030180095.1 of Magnolia changhungtana. NCBI lineage: Eukaryota > Viridiplantae > Streptophyta > Magnoliopsida > Magnoliales > Magnoliaceae > Magnolia > Magnolia changhungtana. The sequence continues at coordinate 821,656 of JASAUF010000531.1, read as the reverse complement.
CTAATCCTAATCTCAACTCCCTAACCTAAACCTAAACTTTCCACATATCAACTTGCATTTGGATCAGTTGGCCTCCACATCACCCATCTGGACCGTCCATTAGGAAAACATTACAAGGAAAACATCTCCACAACATCAATCTAACTTAGGCATGTATGAGAATATGAAAGTATTACAGCACAGGAAACAGTTTGATTGAACATTTACCATTGAAAATTTTTTGGAGGCCAAAGAAGTTTTGGATCAAGCTGATGTTTGTGCTTTCTCTTCATCCATGTCTTTGTGATCATATTAACAAGTTGGATGACAAATAAAAATTACTTTAGACCCTAGGAAGGTTTCAACAGTGGAAATCTGGATTTTCTTATTAGTAAATTTTAACTGAACTCGTTCTTTTGAAAAATAGAAAAATGGGAATATTAGTAAATATGGATTTTCTTATTAAGAAGAAAATGGAAGATGGATTGAAAAAACATAAAAGAGTTTTACAGAAATTATTTGTTCCAAACAGGACATTTATCAAAGGAGCACTATTGGGTGATATTTAAGATTTTCATTATAAATAGATTAAGAGCCAATGATAATTATAAGTAGACTTGCAGCCAAAAATAAAGAATTTGATTTTTTTCAAAACATGGAAAGACTAATCAGTCCTACTTCTTGTAACTTCAGCCACTGCTTCAAATGGAGGGACTGCACAAGATTTGGTTGGGGAGACCACTGATGGTGAACTAGCAGCTGCAACGAATATGAGAGTTACAAAGGTGAAAAGAAACATAAGTCGGTCGGTAAGATAAGATGCATGATTTTCCTTTTCAATTGTTAGTCATAGATTGACAGTACTTGTTTCAATTTTCTTGGATGGATGATGAATGTATTTGGGAATGTAAATGAAAATAAAAAACTTAAAATATATATATATATATATATATATATGTTATCAATGGAGGATACCTTGTTTAGGGGGACATGAAATTCTTGTAGCTTATGGTATGGTGCCCCATATTGGTTGTATGTTACTAGTACCTAGTAGATAATACTAGGTTCAATAGTAGATAATACTAGAAAATCCCTAAACCTAAACCTACACCTAATCCTAATCTACTCCTTAACTTGAATCCAAACCTAAACCTATACTTATAATTTAAAACTATTCTCAAATCTCAAAACCTATAACCTAAACCCGAATCCAAACCCGAACCCGAATTCCTAAACCTCAGCCTATACCTAAACCTAAACCTAAAACCTAAAGCTAAAGCTAAACCTATAACTTAAACCTAAACTCAAATCCCTAAACCTTAACCTAAACCTACAACCTAAACTTAAACTTATAACCTTAACCCTAAACCTACTCCTAAACCTACACCTAATCCTAATCTCAAGTCCCTAACCTAAACCTAAACCTAAACTTGAAAACCCAAAACTAAACCCGAACCCGAACCCTATAACCTCAACCTAAAACCTAAACCTAAACCTTAACATAAACCTATAACCTAAACCTAAACCTTAATGAAACCTATAACCTATAACCTAAATCAAAACCTATAACTTAAACCAAAACCAAAACCTATAACCTAAACCCGAACCCATTATCAAATCCCAAAACCTATAACCTAAACCGAAACCAAAACCTATAACCTAAAGAACCCATTCTCAAATCCCAAAACTAAAACCTAAACCTAAACCTAAACCTATAACCTAAACTCAAATCCCTAAACCTAAACTTAAACCTAATCCTATAACCTGGCTCAAATCCTAAACCTTAACCTATAACCTAACCTAAACCTATACTTATAACCTAAAACTATTCTCAAATCCCAAAACCTATAACCTAAACATAACCTTTTCCCAAAACCTATAACCTAAACCAAAACCAAAACCTATGACGTAAACCTATAACCTAAACCTATAACCTATAACCTAAACCTATAACCTATAACCAAAACCTATAACCAAAACCTATAACCTAAACCCGAACCCATTATCAAATCCCAAAACCTATAACCTAAACCGAAACCAAAACCTATAACCTAAAGAACCCATTTCTCAAATCCCAAAACCAAAACCTAAACCTAAACCTAAACCTAAAATTAAACCTAAACCTAAACCTATAACCTAAACTCAAATCCTAAACCTAAACTTAAACCTAATCCTATAACCTAAGCTCAAATCCTAAACCTTAACCTATAACCTAACCTAAACCTATACTTATAACCTAAAACTATTCTCAAATCCCAAAACCTATAACCTAAACATAACCTTTCCCAAAACCTATAACCTAAACCAAAACCAAAACCTATGACGTAAACCTATAACCTAAACCTATAACCTATAACCTATAACCTAAACCTATAACCTATAACTAAAACCTATAACCAAAACCTATAACCTAAACCCGAACCCATTCTCAAATCTCAAAACCTATAACCTAAACCTAAACCAGTAATCCTTAACCTAATCCTATAACCTAAACTCAAATCCCTAAACCTTAACCTATAACCTAACCTAAACCTATACTTATAACCTAAAACTATTCCCAAATCCCAAAACCTATAACCTAACTCAACTCCCTAACCTAAACCTAAACCTAAACTTGAAAACCCAAACCTAAACCCGATCCCGAACCCGAACCCGATTTCCTAAACCTAAACCTTAACTTATTCTCACTTCCCTACAACTATAACCTATAACCCAAACCTAAACCTAAACCTAAAACCTAAATGTGTTCTCAAATCCTAAACCTAAACCTACACCTAATCCTAATCTTAACACCCTATAACCTAAACCTAAACCTAAACTTGAAAACCCAAACCAAAACCCAATCCCGAACCCGAACCCGATTTCCTAAACCTAAACCTTAACCTATTCTCAATTCCCTACAACTATAACCGATAACCGATAACCTAAACCTAAAACCTAAACCTAAACCTAAACCTAAACCTAAAACCTAAATGTGTTCACAAATCCTAAACCTAAACCTACACCTAATCCTATTTTCAACTTCCTAAGCTAAACCTAAACCTAAACTTGAAAACCCAAACCAAAACCCAATCCCGAACCCGATTTCCTAAACCTAAACCTTAACCGATTCTCAATTCCCTACCGCTATAACCTATAACCTAAAATCATACCTAAACATAAACCTAAAACCTAAATGTGTTCTCAAATCCCTAAACTTAAACCAACACCTAATGCTAATCTCAACTCCCTAACCTAAACCTAAACCTAAACTTGAAAACCCAAAGTAAAACTCCGATCCCGAACCCGAACCCGATTTCCTAAACCTAAACCTTAATCTATTCTCAATTCCCTACAACTATAACCTATAACCTACCTATAACCTAAACCTAAAACCTAAACCTAAACCTAAACCTAGAACCTAAAACCTAAATGTGTTCTCAAATCCCTAAACCTAAACTGTACCTAATCCTATTCTCAACTCCCTAACCTAAACCTAAACCTAAACTTGAAAACCCAAACCAAAACCCGATCCCGAACCCGAACTCGATTTCCTAAACCTAAACCATAACCAATTCTCAATTCCCTATAGCTATGACCTATAACCTACCTATAACCTAAACCTAAAACCTAAATGTGTTCTCAAATCCCTAAACCTACACCTAATCCTATTCTCAACTCCTTAACCTAAACCTAAACCAAAACTTGAAAACCCAAACCAAAACTCAATCCCGAACTCGAACCCGATTTCTTAAACCTAAACCTTAACCTATTCTCAATTCCCTACACTATAACCTATAACCAACCTATAACCTAAACTTAAACTTAAAACCTAAATGTATTCTCAAATCCCTAAACATAAACCTACACCTAATCCTGATCTCAACTCCCTAACTTAAACCTAAACCTAAACCTAAACTTGAAAACCCAAAGCAAAACCCGATCCCGAACCCGAACCCAATTTCCTAAACCTAAACCTTAACCTATTCTCAATTCCCTATAGCTATAACCTATAACCTACCTATAACCTTAACTTAAAACCTAAACCATTTCCTAAACCTAAAACCTAAATGTGTTCTCAATTCCTAAACCTAAACCTACACCTAATACTAATCTCAATTCCCTAACCTAAACCTAAACCTAAACTTGAAATCCCAAAGCAAAACCCGATCCCGAACCCGAACCCGATTTCCTAGACCTAAACCTTAACCTATTCTCAATTCCCTACAGCTATAACCTATAACCTAAACCTAAATGTAAACCTAAAACCTAAATGTGTTCTCCAATCCCTAATCCTAAACCTACACCTAATGCTAATCTCATCTCCCTAACCTAAACCTAAACCTAAACTTGAAAACCCAAACCAAAACCCAAACCAAGTTAGATACGACAGATCAATCCTTTCCTAAAGCTTTGATTTGGGTTAAGGATTGGGCTTTAGGTTTAAAGGACTTGGATCCTTTTGTCATTGTTACCCTTTTGGGTCTTTAATTTCTGCTTTTTGTTGTTTTTGTAGTATTATTTTCCGCTTCCTTTGCGGTTTCTAATAAAGTTTTCGTTACCATTCAAAAAAGAAAAAGGAAAAAAGAAGATAACATGCACATCTCTACATGGCCACCTGCACCAGATGCATGTCTAGCCGTTCATCAGGTGGGCCCCACCATGTATGTCCCGGCCTCAATATGAGGCTGATCTACTCATCAAGTGGGCAATTTGTCTTACATGGGATGTGGTGAGTCGCCATATTTTCAAATTTCCATTGCTTCGCACACAACTTGTCCACATGATGAGTAGAGTGGGTCGATGTTTGACTGGACATGTGTACAATATAGCCACAATTTGGACCTTGCACACAGTACTATAGTGGCATGTCACCTATGCTTAGATGTGCGTTTGTGATTAAATAAACGCTCTCTTCTATCATTTTTTTTTGGAAGATAAAAGAAAAGAGAAGAAGATAGAAGAGCTTTACTATAGAAAAGCTCTTCTATCATTATTGTAGCTTGGGCTTGGTGTGCTTTGAAGGAATAATTTTTTTGAGAAATTGCCATAAAATTTTCAGGTTCACATGCCAGAGTGGTAAATTCCAAGCCTTTGCAGCCAGTGGTGACGCCTTCGAGAGCGAAGCTGTGTGCGTAAAATCCCTCCCGCACCTACCAAGATAATTGATCTGAATGCACCCCAGACTTGTAGAAATAAAGGATGTGGTAAAACGTTCAAAGAAAAGGATAACCACGACAGTGCGTGTGAGTACCATCCTGCCCCGCCATTTTCCATGACAGGATGAGAGGGGTAAGTCTAGGAGATTGCCTTTTTTCCTGGGGCTTGTCAATTTTGTTTTGAAGTTTCCATCTTCAAATGCTTACACTTTTCTCTGTTTTACAGTGGAAATGTTGTGACGTACATGTGAAAGAGTTTGACGAGTTCATGAGCATACCGCCATGCTCGAAGGGATGGCACAATGCGGATCTAGTGTCATAAGAGCTTATTTATGGTGAGGATCTCATAAGAGTTTTCTCTCTTACTTGGGAAGAAAAGCATGATGTGCTTTTAGCTGAACATTTTGTGGTTTAGGTCATTTTACTCGTATCTTGTGAACAAGAAAGTATGTGGAGTTATGGATTTTGAAGGGAGGATTGTTTAACAGAAAATACTGACAGTAAGGGAAATGTTCCATGGTAATTGCTCAGAAGAAGGTTTTCCATGCCTGCATGTGGCATTGTGCTTATGATTAGGGGTGTAACTTGGGTGGTAGGTCAGGTTGGGTCGCGACTGCCCGAGGCCCCTGGCCCAACTCTATACTCAACCCAAGCTACCCAACCCAAGGTATTAAATGCTCAACCCTAACTCAATTCAGTTTGGGTCGTGTTAGATCGGCTTGGGAGTGGGTTAATCGCCTACAAGCAGTGAACTAAGTCAAAATCAATTGTCTAACCATCAAATAATATCATTAAGGTAACACATGTAACTAGTGAAATAGCAGGTGCATATCAAGAATTTTGTTGGTAATATCAGGTGTATATCAGGTGTATATCAGGTGCATATGATGAAATATATTACATAACAGGTGTATATCAGGTGCATATGATGAAATATTACATAACAGGTGTATATCAGGTGTATATCAGGTGTATATATTGTAACAGGTGTATATCAGGTGCATATGATGAAATTAGGTGTATATATTGTATATCAGTATATATTAGGTGCATATTATATGTGTATATCAGTGCATATTGTAACAGGTGTATATCAGGTGCATATGATGAAATATATTACATATCAGGTGCATATATTGTAACAGGTGTATATCAGGTGCATATGATGAAATATATTACATAACAGGTGTATATATATCAAGAAATATATTTTACCTACGGAACTTTTCGTAGGGGAAAGTTTCATTGAAGTTTTTACCTACGAATATTTTCGTACGTAAAAGTCTTTTTACCTACAAAACTTTTCGTAGTTAAAAGTTACCTATGAAGTCTTTTTACCTACGAAACTTTTCGTAGTTAAAAGTTACCTATGATTTTCCCATCGTGCCTTTTAGCTACGAAACTATTGGTACGTAAAAAGTGTGTTCAATATTTTTAGTTACGAAAATATTCGTAGGTAAAAAGTCTTGTAAATAATTTTAGCTACAAAATTGTTGGTAGGTAAAAAGTGCTTAAATATTTTTTGCTACGAAATTGTTGGTAGGCAAATAGTCATGTAAATATTTTTAGCTACGAAATTATTGGTAGGTAAAAAGTGTTTAAATATTTTTAGCTACGAAATGGTTGGTAGGTAAATAGTCTTGTAAATATTTTTAGCTACGATATTGTTGGTAGGTAAAGTGTTTTAAATATTTTTAGCTAGTAAAATATTCGTAGGTAAAAAATCTTTAAATATTTTTAGCTACGAAATTTTTGGTAGCTAAAACGTCCTGTAAATATTTTTACCTACAAAATTATTCGTAGGTAAAAAGTTTTGTCAATATTTTTTCCAACGAAAATTAGCATTGGTAAAATGTTTTGCCTACGAAATATTTCGTCGGCAAAAGTCTTACCTTTGCCAACGAAATATTTTTTTCGTGGGTAAAAGTTTTCCCACTCGGACTTTTAGCAAGGAATTTGCCAACGAAAATTTTCGCGGGAAAAACTTTTTACCTACGAAAATTAGACTTTTGCCTACGAAAATTTTCGTTGGTAAAAGTGGCTTTTCTTGTAGTGGTTCTGTATGAGTCTCAAGATTCGCTTCGATGAGACATTTCTGACCATCCAGTGGGAGCAAATGTACAATCCATATATGATTGATTGGGTGGTCCATGTGTCCAAATGCAACTTAATGCATTGTAACTTACAGTGCACTCAATTCTCTCTCTCTCTCTCTTGATTGATTTTGGCAATACTATATTATTTTACTATCAATATAGGGTTGTATCACTCTTGATATCATGTTGTGTGAGTTGGTGGATACAGTTGTGTCATTTTTATTTTTATTTTTATGTGGAAAATGATTTACATCTATTTGGGTGGGCACCATAAAAAGAAAGAGGTCTCACCTATCCTATAATCCACATAAAAAGGAAAACAAACCAGATTGCCTAGTTATGGAAGTAGCTAAATACAGGAATATACATAACCACTACAAAATACCTTGATACTATACCACTCAATATCTGAAAACAGGGCAGCATAAAACCTACACCAAAACTGTGGCCTGCATTCATGAACCTTAGCATAGGCCTCTTCTCAGGTTACTCAAAACCACTTAATTTGTAAAATCTCTATTTTGTGAAATCAGAAAAACCTCAATTCGGGGTCCACATTCAAATCTGTAAGCCCTAAAATCCCCAAATCCCTAAATGAGGGTCCACATCAAATCAAAAATCCATAAATTACTAAATCCCAAATTCATAAATCGGCATTGAGAGAGAGAGAGAAGAGTAACTTAGGTTTTGAGGAGCTAGAGATCGTAGATCGCAGGATAGATGTCTGAGATGTCTAGATTTCCTCCCCTTCTTCTTCTTCTTCTTCTTCTTCTTCTTTTTTCGAGTGCTCTCCAAGTCACTCTCACAGATCTAAGGTGGGTTTGCGGCGAATGGGGGATTTCGAAACCCTAGCGAGAGAGAGAGAGAGAGAGAGAGAGAGAGAGAGAGAGAGAGGAGGTGTTGGGAAAGAGGGCCGAGCTGCGCAAGGCGCAGCGCGAGAGAGAGAGAGAGAGAGAGAGAGAGAGAGAGAGAGAGAGAGGGTTTGGGAGGGGCGGGCAAGGGAATTTTTTGGAGGGATTTGGGTTTTGGGAGGGGCGGGCACCGGATTTGGGGGTTTTGGGAGGGGTAGTGTGTTGGGTAAACACTGTGGGGTCCACCTTGATTTATGTATTTTATCCACTCCGTCCATCCATTTTACCTGATAATTTTAGTGATTGACCCAACAAATGAAGTATATACAAACCTCAATTGGACCACACCACCAGAAACAGTGTGAATTGAACATCGACCATTGAAAATTTCTTGGGGGCCACGGAAGTTTTGGATCAAGCTTGTTTTTGTGATTTGCCTTCATCCATGGATTTGTGATCTTATGAACAGGTTGGATGAGAAATATACATCACTGTGGACCCTATAGAGGTTTCAACGGTGGAAATAATTATTCCAACTGTTTCTGTTGTATGGTCCACTTGATTTTTGGGCATGCTTAATTTTTTGTCTCAGCCCGTAAAATATGATGGAAAAATTAATGGATGGACGGCATGGATAGACCAGATACATTCACGGTGGGCCCAACAGATTGATGGATGACCATCCATAATAAAGGCCATCAGTTGGACGGTTCAGATTGATGGATGACCCTTTTACACCTAATGTAGAGAGAAGGATCTACCATGTCAGGGTCCTTCTGGCTCCATGTAGCATGTTAATTCACACTTCACTGTCAGTTCAAGCTTGCCCGAGCTTGACTTGACTCGGATCGAACCCAACTCTCAGTTACTTTGATATTGTTGTTGCTCACCAAGTGTTCGATGAAATGACTCAATAAAGTGTGGCTAGTAGCAAGGAAGGTACGTATATGAAAAAAGACCATTTCTATGATCACATTCTAATGTATCATATGGACATTATTGTGGAATTTTAGATCGGGCTTATATTTATATTTTTCACTTATCCATGTCCATGTGACCCTATGAACGGGTTAGATGGTGAATAAACCTCAACGTTGGCCCAGTAAAAGAATCATCTTTCAATGGTGGACAAATTAAGTCCATTGTTTCCTTTCATGTGGGCCAATTGAACATTATTGGACCGGTTTCCTAGGTGAACTCACTCGTTTTCAAACAGGTGAAAGAATGTAACAATTACTTTTTTATTAGACGGTTAAAAATGAGAAAAATATTCAATAGTGATTTTCCGCATATTCAATAGTGATATCCACCATTAAAATCCTCCTGAGGTCCACTGTACTGTTTGTTTGACATCCAATCTACTCAGACCGCTTGTTGGATAGAAAGTATCCCAGAACCATACTACCGAAAATCCTAGCCATGTGATTGCTAACCATCCAATATACATTGCCAATCCAATATACATTGCCAATTAACAAGAACACCGTTGTGGTCTAAATTCAAAGGCCAAAAATAGATGGTCAAGATTGTCCGAACACTGTAACCTGGGCCATTTCGCGTCAGGAGAATGGTACACTACTAATTCCAATTGCGAGTCGGGTGTAGAGTACCTTTTGTAATACACCACGTCCTATGATAATTTACTACCATTTCAAAAATCTCAAGGACTCTTCAGCCATGCACATGGCATCCTAGTAAAAAAATCCAGAGCATCCAAATTACTCAGCTAATCATAAACGGGAAATTGCCTAAAATTTACAATGAGAAGATGATGTTAGCCATCTTATTTTGTCGTTGGACTATGAACCCATCACCATTTATCTTCCAACCATCCATTTGATAGAAAAAAATTGGATGGTTAGGATCACTAGATCAATGTGATTTTAGAGATGCAAGGACTAAAATGTGGTGAACTACCATAGATGTCTATGTTGCTATCAGAAGAGAAAAAGCTCATATGTTGTGGGTGTGTTTTAAAAAGGAAAAAAGAAAGTAACTAAAATAAAATCCATTCAAAATCTTGAGATAAGACTTTAATAGAGTAAGAACTGAAACTAATATTAATTTATTCATCTAAATTGAGAATTGGTGGACGTACCATCAATCAATGGTTGTAAAGAAAAATATCAAATGGTTGCTTTTACTCGTGGTTTTCGTCTTTGTGGACATCCAAGGATCTCTCTGTGTCTTTAGATTCTAAACAATATTATTATTATTATTATTATTATTATTATTATTATTATTGGCAACAACTGAAAAACAAAGAAAGAAACATTACACAGCGGTTCAAAAACATCAAACAATAGGCCTTTTACTTTATTTCGTTTATTTATTTATTTTTGGCGAGTCATGTAACGATCTGACTCGCCCGAGTCTTGTTATTTTACTCGATCCAGACGTTTTTCTTTCTTGTTAGACCGTAGCCTTTCCCGTCTGTCACGTATCTGTCATGATGAACGGATACAATCAGGGATTTCCGTCAGATCTGGTAAAATGTCTTCCCGTTCTCTTCTTAGAAAGAGAAGATGTTAGTTCTGAGATCTCTCGGTTGTAGATCTCGACACTCATCATCAATGCGTGTAGAGGAGGGTCCGACGGCTCGATAGTTGATATAGACTTCATGAATATGTTTCTCTCACTGCATCACTATGTGATGATCCAGGTCGTTCATCTAGAAGTTCCTACGCCAAATTGCAGGTTTGAAAAAAATCGTGGGGCCACCATGATGTATTTGGTTTGTCAATGTCGTCCGTACATTTTAATAATTACTTTTATTACACAATACCAAAAATTGGCCAATGCATACCAATTTTTAACCTAGCAATCTTTTGAATGCTTTTGAACGTATCACCGTCAAGCACCTCAAGCATTGGGTGATGGAGAATCAATTTTTGAATCAATAATCAAAACCAAGCAGAGGGAAATTGCTAACCTGCCCACTTGGGTTTCATTTTCTACACTAAAATACTCAACCAAATGCCAATCTAGGTGTGCTTAAAAACAGGCCTCGGTTACAATTTGAACCAATACAGACTATGCTTAGTGTATCATCTCACTTTTCACTTCAATCTTCTGAAATCCAAACCCTAGCTCTAAATCCAGTAAATCCCCACCATAACAAAAAAAAAATAAAAAAATCTCGAACACAATAGAGATCAAGATACCTGATGGGTTATCGCGTTGCTGCGGTTGGAGAGAGCCGAAGGCAGCCGTGTGTGTGTGTGAGAGAGAGAGAGAGAGAAGGGGAGAAAGAGAATTTATGTGCCAATTGGTTTGTCAATTGCATGAACACATATGGTTGACCTATGGCTTGTCGTTCCTCAAGTCTATTATGTTGGGCTAATTCTCTTAGTTAGCAAGTAGTTGAAGTTTCGAACTTTTCAAGTTAATCAGTTTAGGAAAATAATTATTTATTTTTTCTTTTTAAAAGGAAATGATTTTTTTTTTAAGGAAGAAGCCAACACAACTTATACACTTACAAAGCATCCCACGAGATGGGCGACAAAGGAAAATATTCGTGTTTTACCTTATTTCATATCTTTTATAGCTTTTGAACCAGTTGGATTTCAAATAAAAATTATTTATAGCTTTTTACCTTATTTCATATCTTTTTCTTGGTATCTAATTACTATTGATTTCATGTGGTGTGCTGCACCTGAGATTTATATTGTGGGGTCCACTACAGATTTTTATCTGCCTCATTCTTTGGCTCATGACGTAAAATGATATCTCAAAATGGATGGACGGTGTGGATATAACAAATACATCATAGTGGGGCCCACAAAACTTGGTGGATGTTGGTCGGTGCTCTATGGGTCCCACCATGATGTATGTGTTTCATCCATGTCGTCCATCTATTTTTACAAATCATATTAGGGCTTGATGCCAAAAATGAGAGGGATATAAATCTCAGTTGGACCACACCACATGAAAACCATAGTGATTGGATATCCACCATTAAAACCCTCCCAAGGCCCATTGTACTTTCTATTTGACATCCAATCTGTTGATCAAGTCATATAGGCCCAGATGAAGGGAAGAAAACATATAAGATTGATCAAAAACTTTATATGGCCCCCAAAAGGTTTTTAATGGTCGACGCTCATTCAACATTGTTTCCTATAATGTGGTCCGGTTGAGATTGGGATATACCTCATTTTTTTTATCTCATACCATAAAATGAAAGGGAAAAATAGATGGACGGCAGGGATGAAACACATACATCATGGTGGGGCCCACAGAGCACCGACCACGTCTCGCTCGTGAGAGAGACTTGGTCTCTCTCGCTCTCTGACCTCTTTCACTCTCGGACCCTCTCTCACTCTCGCTCTGTCCTCTCTCTCTCTCTCTCTCTCTCTCTCTCTCTCTCTCTCTCGGTCCTCTCTCCCCCCCCCCTCTCTCCAGCGCGCCCTCTCTCCACCCCGCCCCTCTCTCCAGCCGCGCCCTCTCTCCACCCCGCCCCTCTCTCCACCGCACCCTCTCTCTATCTCTCTCGGTGCTCTCCATCTCTCCACCGCGTTGTCTCTCCACTGCCCTCTCTCCACGCATCCTCTAAAGCTCGGTTGACCGTGATCGGCGCTCCAACTCAAACAGGTATCTCTCTCTCTCTCAATCTCTCTCAATCTCAATATTGATTGAAACGATTTGGGGTTATAGGGATTTAGGGATTTGGGGATTTGGGGATTTAGGGATTTAGGGACGCTTCATTCATGCAATTTCGTGGCTTTCTTTTTCGTCATTTGGATCTTCTTCTTCTTCTTCTTCTTCTTCTCCTCCTCCAAATGATTTGCTAATAGGCGCAACTGCTACATCCCTGGCCGACCGGTTAATGCGAGAAATACAATGAAAATAGGATACTGTGGGATCGCTGTCTTCTATAGTGGGTTCTTCTTTTTATTTATTTATTTTTTGTTTTGTTTGAAAAAGAGGCTTTGTGAAGGTAATTTTTTTAAAAAAAAACTGGAGGATATCAGTGAATTTCAGTGGATGGTGAAAGAGGACGTTGGAAGAATTATTTTTTTTTTTAAAATTTTAATTTTTAAAATTTTTTATTGGCATTTTATCACACACACATATATATGGTTATTATTGATAGTGCTAGTTTGTAGGATTCATTTTTTATTTTCAATTTCAAATTTGTAAACTAATTTTTAGATGTTCCTATTTTGCAGGCCTTTCGATAATAATTTTTATTTCAAAAATTTTAAGCTTTTTTTCTTCTTCTTAATTTTAATTTTGCTATAATATAAGACCTTCATAATTAAATAATTTTAATTTTGCTATAATATAGGGCCTTCATAATTAAGGGGCCTTAGGTGATTGCCTCACCTGCCTACCCTTTTGAGCCGCTCGATTAGATGGGACTAACATCATTATTACACAATAATTGCATGTATGGAAATACCATAGTATTGTAGCCATCAAATCCCATGATTAAGCAAAATCATGTCTGGTGGACCATGGAATTGTAATCAACGGACCAAATTTACAATGGATGTAGTTCACTTGTACACATATAGAACTAGAATGTCACGTGTAAATGGTGTATATGGATGGGCGGCATGGATAAACGCATGCATCAATGTGGTGCCCAGATGTGTAGTGAATTTTAAAATTTACTGAAATCCTGCACGAGACCAAATGCAATTCCATCCCACCTAATTCCAACTTTTCCCATCCTCTCCAAATGAGGATGGAATTGCACAAGACCAAATGCGATTCTATCCTACCTAATCCCATCTAATACCCTGTGCCAATTGCCCCATATGTGTTGAAATCCCACTATGGTGTGAGTGTGTGTGGGGGTTTATATATATATATATATATATATATATATATATATATATATATATATATATATATATATATATATATATATATAAAAGTCAAGAAAACCTTAAATTGCATTAAATTTGAATGGACATAGTTTTGTGACTAATTATAGAATTCATGTTTAAAATATTGTCAAAAATAGAAAGGCTAATTTCAAGGTTAAAGATATGTTTTACTTCACAATTTATTAATTTTTTTAGTAAAAATATAAGTTGGTTATCTTTTAACTGAATTTTATGAATGCACTCTTATCTCATAGTCTTTATTTAAGTTAATAGAAGTGGTTTTTACAAGTTCAAGCAATCTAACATTTCTAATAATTTTTATTATTTAAGGAAAGTTTTTATCTTTAGTTGAATTATGAGTTTAGTGCATTTGATTATAAATGTACATAATGTTGTTAGACTTTTAATTAGGTAGGTTCCACATGATCGATGGTTTGGATGACCTGAACGTTGGATATTTAGATTGAGTATATCAGTGGACTCTTCTACAATTGTGATCGTTTTATTTTTTATTTATTTTTTATTATTTTTTTTATTAGCTTTGTTAGTACACCCACTCTCAATTCACACTTCACGGTTAGCCACCCTGACAAGGAAATCAATACCAAGACCTCAGTATTGAAACGAGGTATCCTTCACTCAATCTACTGCTTGAGCTATGGATCAGGGTGTCTATTGTGATTGATTTATATACATAATAGATTAGTCTGCTTCAATTGTGTTATATATTACAGTACTTCAGTTGAATTGTTTAGATTCGTCACCATTTAAATACCTATCTAAGATTTAATTAATTAATTTTATAATCTCCATAATTGATGCATAAATGATCTATTATTCCACATTCAATTTTATACAAGTGCATTGTAAACAATATTTCATTTAATAATATTAGTTTTTTATTTTGCTTTTTTAATATTTGAGGATTATTTTAGAGGAATGAGACACTGATATTTTTCTTCATCTTCTTTTTCACCGTCCTCTCCTTTTCACCACACACTTGTTTGAAAGGTATGGTCCCGTACATGAAAATCATACCCACTGAAAACACAAATTGATCCGACGGTCCTAAAGAAAAGTAATCAGATGCTGCATTCCATTAAAAAAAGAAAATTCCCTTTATAAAAGGTAGAAGTGACAAGCTTGTGAATGAACTAGATGGATATTCCATTTTATGATTAATTAAAATTGAGATGAACTCATTTTTAAGTGGCATCTGAACAAACCTTCACCAGTGGAGAGTTGCACGTGA
The DNA here is from genome assembly GCA_030180095.1 of Magnolia changhungtana. NCBI lineage: Eukaryota > Viridiplantae > Streptophyta > Magnoliopsida > Magnoliales > Magnoliaceae > Magnolia > Magnolia changhungtana. Next base: position 806,503 of record JASAUF010000531.1, on the reverse strand, counting down.
GTTTTTGCACACTCACATGTTTGTCATCACATGGTGCATGCCCCTTTCTTACTCTCTTAAGGAGTGGGCAACAAGCAGATATACAGGGTCCCCTGCCTTGGCAAGTGTATGATTTTGCAATCTCACACATATGTGACCTATAGTTTAGTGATGTAGATCATGGGTTTGATGGGTACGACTTCACTATTGGCTTAGTTTTCATTGAATGTAGACTAATGCTGTTTTTTTTCCCCTTAATTGTATAGGTGGGTTGATTCTCTTGAGGCCTAATCATGGTGGCCCACTCCAGTTCTGTGACGACTACATTTCCACAGAAATTATACAAAGACTATCTTGGTATTATTAGAAGTTATGGAGGGAGTTGTGGCTCTCTCATTTTCCCTACAAATGTTGAACATCTTCTCTACATCTCGGTGTAATTTATTGAGAGTATATCAAGTAATTTGGTTAACACATTGATTAATCAAAATCAAATAACTAATCAACCACCTCATGGATGGCCTAATGGTAAAAAAATGCATCCGTTACTGCTTTATAACTTCCATCCGGAGATTTTATTTTCATTTGAACTCTCATTGTCTAAACTTTTCTTGGGCCATCCAAAAACAGTCACAGATCAGATAATTAACTTCTGATCAGCACCATTTTTGGGGATGGCTCATCCAATAGGTGGTCCATGAATTGGATAGTAAGGATCTGTTACCAAGTGTATTACATTAAAAGGAAACAACTGATTGTCAGCTGTCTTCACTTGCAACCCATTTTTACAAGCATTTTCCCCCAAGTCTGAAGGCATAAAATGACAAAATGTGGGTTGATTATATAAGCTAATGGAAGGCACACTGTACAATTAGTTGCGGGGGCATTCTTATTTCACTTGAGAATTGGAGTTGATAAGCAGGAAAACAGAAAACCGGCCTTGAATGCCTAGAAGATCGGTTTTACGAAAAGCTACCATTATTTGGTGCTGTTGAAATTTTAATACCCCTAATGGAATACCAACAATTACCAACTGTGGTTGAGGGAAAAGAAGTTCAATAAGAAGTCTTCTCTCAAGTCCCTTTTACAGTGGAAGTAATAGTCTAAAATCTGCACTTTTTTTGAAGCTGGATGTTCAAGTAAGAATTACAGGAGCTACACTTCTAATTTAGTTTTGCACAATTTAAAAAATGGTGGCGACTCTCTTCAAACGCACATATGGTGTAGTTCTAAGGCAATCCAGATCATCCAAATTATTTACCCAAATGGAGATGGAGCATATACACACACCATAAAAACTGCACTGGGAAGATAAATAGTAACCATCTGATTTTTCCCTTCAAATTTGGACCCACTCATTATTTTACTTTTTAACCATCCATTTGATAGCCACTGATAGGATGGCTAGGATTGCTTTACCAATATGATTTCAAGACTTGAGCACCATGAACACTGGGAACCATGATTTGGGAGGCCCGGATAGCTGAACAACAATGCCACATGTGAGGAGAATGGGTCACCAACAATTTTCAAATGGAACAAAACTAAAATATGAGTCTAGCCCTGGTTAAAGATGTGTAGAGGGAATAAATAGATATATAGGAAGTGTTCTGGTTAGAAGCTTAATGAGCGCAACCAAACCAAGAAACCGATGTGTGTGAGTGTGTGTGTCTCAATTTACACAAACTCGGAGTTAGAAATGCAGGTAGGTTTTAGCTGAAAAGTTCTTTGTTGCTGTTAGGGTAACTATATCAAGTTAATAGTGCATATGACCACAATTTGTCTAATGTGCTGCCAGAAAACTTATGGGTACTTTATTTCATTCCATTGCTGAGGAGCAATCTGAAAAGAGTGCCATTAAGATACCATCCTAAATTGGATTAAAAGATTTACTACCCAACCAGGCAAAACATAAAAGGAACCGAATTTCCATGAAGTATTTGGACACAACTACACATTATCCACAAATACATAATCCACAAATACTACACAAGGGATATATATATATATATATATATATATATATATATATATCTTACTACATATAGATTGTCACACCATTTTAATCCTTGGTTTTCAATGACAGATGGGGTCCATGGTCCAATAATCCAAACCCATGCATGTTTGTCCCAACAGCAGATGGACTACGCCCAATAATCTCCTTGATAGGACAATCCCAACCTATCAATTTCTGGCTTCTATATAAAAGGTTACGTTGTCTTCTCTCACTCATGTACTATTTCACGTTATAAAAATTTCAAGTAAATTGTACGAGGTTTACAGTAATCTTGGAGATTAAAAAATTTTTAAGTATGTGCATTTCAGTCTGAGTTATTTCTCTAATGACGATAGCCTTAAGAGGGTTGATACAAGGGATAGGTTGATTGCAAGAGGCCGATTAAAACTATATTGGGTTATCTTGCTGGTCTTGAAATGATTATGTCCGGCAAGATAACCCAATATAGTTTTAATCGGCCTCTTGTAATCAACTCATCCTTCGTATTAACCCTCCCAAGGCTATCGTGATTAGAGAAATAACTCAGACTGAAATGCACATAATTGGAAATTTTCTAATTTCTAAGATTACTATAAACCTCGTACAATTTACTTAAAATTTTCATCAGTTGTAGGTCATATGGTATAAAGAGCTTGTCCGTCTCTACCAACCGAACATAAAACACTATCTCAATGGCAAATTTTCAGCCTATGAATCTTGTGTATATGCAAAAATGCAATAGAAGTGGTTAATGCTTTTAATTATTCAATGTCTAACTACTATCCATTGTAGGGACTGTCTGATGAATAGTCTTCAAGATTGGTTTTCATTCATAAAAAAATAGATGCCTACCTTGTTTTTAAATGTATTTACTGGATATTGATGGAGCAGACCCGGATGTGCGTCGGAGCTATCCGGAAGAGCGGGGGTCCCTGGAAGGTGGGAACTGCTGTTATGATCATGATGAAGCTGTCCATTTCCTATGGACAACATTGGAAGGGCCTGGCCATTTGGACAAGTCGTATTTATGTATTTGCTCGAGATTAATGGAGCAGACCCGGATGTGCGTTGGAGCTATCCGGATGAGCGGGGGTCCCTAGAAGGTGGAAACTGCTGTTATGACCATGATGAAGCTGTCCATTTCCTATGGACAAAATTGGAAGGGCCTGACCATTTGGACAGGCCGTATTTATGTATTTGCTCGAGATTAATGGAGCAGACCCGGATGTCCGTCGGAGCTATCCCGATGAGCGGGGATCCCTGGAAGGTGGGAACCGCTGTTATGACCATGATGAAGCTGTCCATTTCCTATGGACAACATTGGAGGGGCCTGGCCATTTGGACAGGCCGTGTTTATATCTGTATTTGCAGGTACCACACCCCTAACACTAAACCAAAACCTTTAACCTAAACCTTAACTTAAACATAAATCTAAACCTAAACCTATACCTATAACTTAAACCTATACTTATAACCTTAACCCAAACTTATAACCTTAACCTAAACCTATACTTATAACCTAAACCTTAACCTAAACCTTAACCTAAACATAAACAAAAACCTTAACCTATAACCTATACTTATATCTTAAACCTAAACTTACAACTTTAACCTAAACCTATACTTATAACCTAAACCTTTTCTCAAATCCCAAAACCTATACTTATAACCTAAACCTAAACCTTAACCTATAACCCAACCTAAACCTATACTTATAACCTAAACCTATTCTCTAATCCCAAAACCCATAACCTAAACCTAAACCGCTACGCCAAAAGGGTGAATTTGCGACGGACTTAGTCCGTCGCTAAAACCTCTTGGTTTAACGACGGATTAAATCCGTCGCTAATGGAAAAGGTCCGTCGCTTTGTCGAAAAACCGTAGTCTGAACTTCGCTGGATTTAGTGACGGATCAAAATCCGTGGCTAAAATCTGATTTACGACGGATTTTGGTCCGTCGTTAGTAGGCGACGGACAAAATCCGTCGGAAAACTTGATTTTGTAACCGTCGTAAATTCCTGCCTAAAACACCAAAATGGCGCGCTTTTCGGTTGCCTTTGCGACGGATCAAGGTCCGTCGTAAAAGGCCTCATGTCCGTCATAAAAGTACTGTTGCCTCATTTTTAATTTTTTTTCATTTTTATCGAAATATGGTGGAAAAGAAATTTTTTTTATAGTCGAATAATTATTTTTTAATAGAATTTCAGGGGTTTAATTATACATATTTGTGTCTAAGATTATTTTTTAACAATTGATTGAATGCAAAAAGAAAATTTATTTTGTTTTTATATTAAATGAGTGAAATTTTTATTTTTATTTTTTAATTTAAAATTAATATTTAAATGATTTGCAATATCACATGAAAAAGAATATTGAGAAGTTAAAAAATTTAACAATGTTTGAGAAAACAAATTAGATTTTGAAAAAATAAAAATAGTGATTTAATAAAAATCTATTTTGTGGGAAAAAAGAAATTTGAAAAAAGTTGATAAATTTGAAAAAAAAAAAAAAAGCATTTGATTTTGAGAAAAAAAAATATCTTGAAAAAGAAAATTAAAAAAAATTAAAATGTGAAAATTTTGACAATGTGGGGCCCCACCATAATATTTTATAAAAACAATGATATTTTGGAAAAAAAAATATATCATTTTAAAAAAGAAAATTGAAAAGTTGAAAACCAAATGATGCTTTTAAAGAAAAACAAATCAGCATTTTGTAATTTTTGGGGAAAGAAAAAATTAAAATTTGGAAAATTTGTTGAGATTTTGAAAATAAAAATTCTGAATTTATATTTTAATTTTTTTTGAAATATTTTATAATAAAAATGATATTTTGTTAAAAGTTTTCAAAGAAAAATTAAGAGTACAAAAAATATATTTAAAAAAAAAATGTTATTTTTAAATAGAAATTGAAATTTATCTGTGAAATAAAAAATATTTGTTAATAAATTATTAGGTACATCCACTAATTGAACCTTTAAACGTTAAAATCAAATTTCATCAAAATTGTTGATCAATCTTGTATGCCCAATATCTTCTTCATATGTAGCTTGATCGAGGTGAATAACTAGTCAAATTAAGGGTATTGATCAGTAAAGTAGAGTGAATGGACCAGACATGTAAAATGGGCCAAATATTCTAATTAAAATTATGACTCAACTTAGTAACATCATGAGAACCTAAAAATTGATGTTAGTAAGTTTTGTGGGGCCCATCATGATGTGTATCGAACATCAACACCATGCATTTGATGTGTCCCTTTTAGGTTATGAGATATCTCAAAAATCATCCGTATACGAAACTTAGGTGGGCCATACCATCTAAAACCATATGAAGACATCCTAAAAAATATAAAAGCACTTGGTGGGGCCCATATGAGTTTTGGATGCGACTGAAACTTGGTTTGACCCCTCATCTAAGTGGGACACACATAATGAGTGGGTTGGATATGTGAATCACATTTAGGCAGGCCCAATATATGATTATGAATGTTTCAAGGAAACCCCTCTCTACTATATTTACTATATTTAGGTGAGTTACTCATTACCCTTATTACCAGAGTAAACTCTGTGGGGTCCACCGTTATTTATTTATTTTATCCACTCCGTTCATCCATGTTAACAGATAATTTGAGGTCTAAAGAACAAAAAGGAAGCATATCCAAAGCTCAAGTGGACCAAACCATAAGAAATAATGTGATTGAACCTCTACCATTGAAAAATTCTTAGAGGCTATGGAAGTTTTGGATCAAGCTGATGTTTGTATTTTATCTTCATTCATATATTTTTTATATTATGAACAGGTTGGATGGGAAATAAACATTATTGTGGGCCCAAGGAAGGTATCAACGTGGAAATCATTATTCCACACCGTTGCATGTGGCATGGTCCACTTAAGTTTTGGATTTACTGAAAATTTGGAATCAATCCACATTATTCATCTATTTTTTGAAATCATTTTAGAGAATTATCCAAAAAATGAATCATACCCAAAGATTAAATAGACCACGCTATAAATAAGGGGAACGGATTGGCTACTCCCCTTGCACCGCCAATGGTTGGTGGTCGGTGCTCTATGGGCCCCACCATGATGTATGTGTTTCATCCATGCCTTCCATCTATTTTGAAAGATTATCTTACGGCATGAGACCAAAAATGAGGTATATCCCAATCTGAAATGGACCATATTACAGGATACAATGTTGAATGAGCGTCAACCATTAAAAACATTTCGGGGGCCATAAAAGTTTTGAATTCAAATGATTTTTGTTTTTCCCCTTCATCTAGGCCTATATGACCTAATAAACAGATTGGATGTCAAATAAACAGTACAGTGGGCCTTATGAGGATTGTAATGATGGATATCCAATCACTATTATTTTCATGTGGTATGGTCCACCCGAGATTTATATACCTCTCATTTTTGGAATAAATTCCTAAAACGATATTTTAAAATGGATGAACATAATGGATGAAATACATGCATTATGGTGGGGCCCACAGAGCACTGACCACCAGCCAAGGGGTTGGTGCTGGGGAGACTAGGGACGCGAATTTCTTGTGAAAGCATTTTGCAGCAAGTTCCTGTGCAAGGATGCTGGGTGGGGCCCACTGCGATGTTTTTGATCAATCCACCCCATCCATACGTTTTTATAGCTCATTGTAGGATGCGATAAAAAATGAGTTGATCCACAACTCAATTGAGTCACACATGCAAGAGGGAAAACTGGGGAAAGAAATTTGTACGGTTGAAACCTTCCTGGGCTCCATTCTGATGTCTTTGGGCCACCCAAACCGTTTATAACGTTACTCTCAATGGGATAAAGTATAAGAACTGAAAAAATATCCTGATACAAAACTTTCATGTCCATAAGAATGTTTCAACGGTGCTCACTGAATCTCCATTGTTTCCTCTCTTGTGGCTCACTTAAGCTTTGGATCCACCTAATTTTTGGTCACTTGTCCTAAAATGATCTCCTAAAATGGATGAACGGAGTGTATTTCTCCAAAATATCTCAGTGGGCCCCACCCAATATTCTTGCGTGGGAAGTTTATGCAAAAGCCAACGTACGTATCTGGAGACCATATACTGAAGTGACGTCACCAAACTCCGTAGGCCCCACCATGATGTACGGTTTGTATCCACACCTTCCATCCATTTGGAGAGATCATTTTAAGGCAATATCCAAAGAACGAGTTAAATCCAAAGATTGTGTGGTCCACTCAAGATTTAAATACAAAGCTCCAGTTGACCCACATACGTCCAACTAATAATATTTTCTAATTGTGTGGTCCACCCAAGATTTATTTCAATATAATTTTTGGGGATCTCATGCAAAATGATGTCGTGAAATGGATGGACGGCATGGATGAAACAAATCTATCATGGTGGGGCCCACAGAGCGATGCCAGGTCTAAACGTCAACTTACCGTTTTGAATTATAGTTTTGCAATGTAAGTCTTGTATTTTATGTAAAATAGTGGTGACTCGTCCATAACAACAGTGGCTATGATTCAGAGTTATCCAAACCATCCAAATAATCAGTCTAGGTGCAAATAGTAAATATTTATAATTTTATTATGTAAAATAATCTTAACCATGCAGAAAATGGTTCCACGTATGTACGACCGTTAATAGAGCTTGTGTTATAAATTATGTTAAACTCATAATACATGGATTTGAAAATTTTATCTTATTTCCAACACGCCCGCTCCTCTTCTCCCTCTCTTCCACTTTTCCCTCATCTTCCATCGAGAAATCCTCCCCGGGCCGCTGGAGCGTCATCGTCCGTCGACCATCACCTTAAACGGAAGGCCCTGCGTTCTGTTTCACCTCCACTGAGGTACTATCCTTACCAAATCTCTTGCATGCATTTCCATCGGAAGTTCATTCATCTTTTTTTTTTTCCTTTTCATTCATCTCTCAATCTCTCTCTCCCAGCGCTATGATTGGAAACCCCTAGATTCGAACCCCCATGATTGGAAACCCCCTGTTTTTTGGGTGTTGGGTTTATGTGTAATTGTTATGAGAATTGATATTTTCACCCTTGGTCTTGATAGATACACCCCTTTTTGAACTCATTGTGATTGTAATGTTTTCACCGTACATCCAAATAATAATACCGATCCAAAACTCGGATAGGACATGAACAGAGCATGTAAAATCATGCCTAATACCTATATATTCACACGATTTGGCCTACCAGAGTTCTTCAATGGCACACCTTTGGTCCGTGCCTTCATCCTGGTGGGGTTCTCCTGATGAATGGGTTTGATGGCCTATACACTGAGTTCTTCAAGGGCACACCTTTTCAGTGTTTTGAACAATGCCAAGGACAAAAACCAAAGATCGTGGGCCATGTTGGTTAGATGTGTCATCTCCAAAACAACTAAAAGCCGTCCGTTTCATTTAATGCACTAAATAAATGGATCACAAAAACAAGCTTCCAAAAGCAAGGTAATGGCCTTATTAGGGAGTGGATTAGGTATTTTTTGGATAACACCAAATTCCATAAGACAGACATGGCATTATTTTATTTGATTACATATGCTTGTTAGAGAGTGGACCACCAACTTTCAAAAGATTGTCAATGATTCTTTTTTGACAAACATCTGCATGCCTATGAAATAAAGCCAAGTTGTTAGACTATGATAGAATTTTTTTATTATTATTATTTAAAAAAAAGAAAAGAAATATATGCTTGTGAAGGTTCATACAATAGTGTATGGATGTGCATGCATACCTTAACAGAAGCCATTCAATTCATGGGCCTTTGATCAGATTGACCAGAACATTCCCTCTGACAAATAGAGCTTTGTTCGCATAGTTTGGACTCGCTTACATTTTAAACCGTTGATTTGATGGTCGCCATTGAAAATTTAAAATCAACAAATTCTACAATACGATTTTTGTCATATGAACCATCTCAGATTTGGCCCCACTATTTAAATAGTGTTGATAGAGATACATGTATGCCATGTGTATAGTGGATATGTCTAGGTATTTGGATCATGAAAGGACACGTACCCAAGAGACCGTATTCTTAATGAAAGTAGAGATTTTGATCTGCTTAATTTTTATGAGTGTCTCTTAAAATGAGCTTGAAAAAAATTGATGGACAGCATGGATATATACCAATGGCCCCCAAAATGAAGCAGATACAAATCTATAGGTGATTACACCATAGAGGGCCTTAGGAAGTTTTTTATGGTGGTAGTACAATTACCACTATTTCCTATGGTGTAGTCCACTTAAAATTTTGATTTTTATAACACATACATTAAGGTGGGCCCCACAGTCCGGGAAACACCCACTATGGTGTTACGCAGGTAACACCTAATCCATTCTCGCGTTGAATGGGTCGGCACCACATTTATTGTGCAAGTGGTATACATTTACATCAGGCTGCGTTTGTGGATGAACCATTATCACACTGGTAAGATGATAACAACCGTCTAATTTCTCCTGTTGATGGCCACCAACTGGACGGCAAGGATCATCGGATCAATGTAATTCTTTTGGTTATGCTCATTCACAATGGGACCTATACCATTTGGTGGCCCTATGTGGGGTGGACCATTTGAATGAACAATGGATGAAATTAAATACAGGTCCGAATAATCTATGCTTAGAAATTGTTGGTAGTAAATTTTATCCTATTTCCTAACCATCCATGGATGAAAACCCAAAATGCAATTTCCTAACTATATAGATTACACCCATCTGTTAGAAAAGAATATCCCCATCACCATGCTCAATAAAAAGAAAGGAGGATAAACTTGTTACACTTGTATTGAGCATTTTTTTTTGTTACTACTGGTGAAAGGAGGATTCAATGTTATTTGATGTCACGCTCTGAGTTTTGTTTATCTGTTTATGTATGGAGAACAGGTGGTGCTGGCATCTGGTGAGACTGGTTGCAGAGAAAACAACTCATGTTACCAGCTTCTTTTTCTTTGATTCTACATTTAGAAATGAGTTGTATTTTGAATCATGTTCATTTAGATTACAAATTAGATAGACATACTCATTCGTAATCCGACTTAAACATATCATGTACACGTTACTAGAGATGGCTTCCATGACACCATGCAAGAACCGGATGAGGGCTGAAGGTTAACTGTTGAATACATAGAAGGTGTTGCAACGTTTCTAAAGTACGTGAAACAAAATTCAAATGGGGAAGATTGGCACAAATTGTCCTTGTGCCAAGTGTTGTAATATACGTGGGAAGATGACATTAGAAACCATTTCCAACACTTGGTTTTTAATGGCATAGATCAACGTACACGACGTGGTTTCTCCATGGGGAACAACGTCTTGAAACAAAGTAGTACATCCGTCGATAATCGTAATGAAGATGTGTTGCCTAGAATGGTCGATTTGGTGAATGATGCTTTCAGCATTTTCAACCCATTGAGTTAGATGCATGTATGGATGAGGTTAACAATGAAGATGATATTGAACCTCATGATGATTTAAGCGATGAGGCTCAGTATAGGAAGTTAATGGAGGATGCAAAACAACCTCTATATCCATCGTGTAAACCGGAGCATACAAAGTTGTCTGTGACAGTGGAGTTGCTGAGTATGAAGGCTAGGTTTCGTTGGTCAGACAATAGCTTTACAGAGTTGTTAAACTTGCTCAAGAAAATTTTGCCCAACGAGAACTCTTTGCCAGATAGTACTTAGAATGCAAAGAGGCTGATCAGTTCATTGGGTATGAACTATGAGACAATACATGCATGCCCTAACGATTGTATTTTATACTGGAAGGACCATGTTGATAAGCAGTGTTGTCCAAAATGTGGAGCAAGCAGATGGAAATTTGAAAGTGTTGTAAGGTCAACCGCCCCACGTGTACCTTGTAAGGTGCTGAGGTACTTCCCATTAACACCGAGGTTAAAAAGACTCTACACTATACCAGAGATTACAGAGAATATGATATGGCATTCAAAGTTGGCTCAAGATGATATTTGCATGGGTCATCCAGTGGATTCGTCTATGTGGAAGATTGTAGATGAAAAGTATGTTGATTTTGCTGCGGAGCCACGTAACGTTCGTTTGGGACTTGCAACGGATGGATTCAATCCTTTTGGGAATTTGAGCAATTCATATAGTTGTTGGCCTGTTATGATTGTTACGTATAATCTCCCGCCTCATTTATGCATGCGGAAGGAGTTTACCATGTTAACACTTTTGATCCCCGGAAAAAAAGGTCCAGGACATGACATTGACGTTTACTTGCAACCGTTGATTGCAGAGTTGCTTGAATTGTGGGAAGGATCTATGACATATGACTCGCACAGTAAGAATATGTTCACAATGAGGGCAATTTTACTATGGGCAATACATGATTTTCCAAAGATATGGACATCTTTCTCGGTTGTAGGACAGAGGAAAGTACGCATGCCCTATTTGTAGTGAGGAGACAGAATCGCCTCGGCTTGGACATGGAAAGAAGTTTGCATATATGGGACATAGAAGATTCCCATGCCATCAGGTCATAACTTTAGGACTGACAGAACCAGATTCAATGGGAAAGAGGAAAAAAGGAAGGCTCCGAAGCGTATGAAGGGTTCAGATGTACTACATAAAATGAATAATATTGAAACCATTTTTGGAAAGCAAGTCGGAAAGACTAAGAAAAAGTCTAACAATGACCCGGACAACATTACTGCCTGGACGAAGAGATCAATCCTTTTTGACTTGCCATACTGGGAGCATTTGCCCATTCGTCACAATCTGGATGTGATGCATGTTGAGAAAAATGTCACCGAGAACCTCATTGCAACAATCATGGATACAAAAGATAAGACTAAGGATGGTTTACAAGCCCGTCAGGATCTTTAGGCTATGAAGATAAGAAAGTCTATGTGGCCTGAAGAAAGAAACATGTTTTGTCTGACACTGAGCAATTTGAAAGTTCCAAGAGGATATTGTGCAAACTGGACACATCGTGTCAATTTAGAGGATTATCAACTAAAGGCCCTCAAGTCGCATGATTATCACATTGTGATGCAGCAATTGCTACCAGTTTTGTTGATGCACTCGTTTTTGGGAAAGAAGAAGACATTGCGCACCGCCATTTGTGAAATGTCAAGATTCTTCAACGTCATATGTTCGAAAGTTATTAATCGTGAAGAGCTTCAAAATATGAAACATAAAATAGTGGAAACATTATGTGTATTCGAAAAATATTTTCCCCATCTTTTTTGTTCCTATGACACACCTAGTGGTGCACTTAGCAGAGGAAGCACAACTTTGTGGACCAGTCAGATATCTATGGATGTATCCTTTTGAGAGGTAACATTAATTATCAGAATTTATCAACTTTCTTTTTCCTTATTATTATTATTATTATTATTTATATCTATATCTGATTTTAATGTGTATAGGATGATGAGAACATACAAAAAGTATGTGATGAATCAAACTTATCCAGAGGGTTGTATTGCTGAACGCTACATACTGGAAGAGTCCATGATGTACTGCATGGACTACATGCCTGATAAGATCACTACAAGAAATACTACTTTTAGCGACGAACATTTTCGTTGCTAAAAGTCAAATTTTCGTAGCTACAAACTTTTAGCAACGAAAATTTTCGTTGCTAAAAGACCGGTGTAAAAGGGTTTTATCGGCGAAAAAAGGAAATCGCCGCTAAATGTAAGTTTTTAGCGATGAAAATTCTCGCTGCCAAAAATATTTTCAAAGCCTTTTAGCAGCGAAAATTTTCCCTGCCAAAATAATTTCCAAGACTTTTGGCAGCGAAGATTTTCGCTGCTAAAAAAATTCCCATGACTTTTTAGCAGCGAAAACTTTCACCGCAAAAAAAATACCCAAGACTTTTTAGCAAAGAAAATTTCAAGACTTTTGGCGTAAACTTTTCACGCCAAAAAATTCTATGACTTTTAGCAAAAAAAAATTTTCGCCAAAAAAAATACCCAAGACTTTTTAGCAAATGAAAATTTTCACGCTAAAAATAAATTACAAAACTTTGAAACTTTTAGCTACTTTAAAATTTTCATTGCTAAAAGTCTTTTTTTTTTTAATATACAGCTCAATATTCCGCACAAAATTCCTGATATACACTGTTAACAATATATTTCATCATATTCATCCTGATATACACCTGTTATACAATATATTTCATCATATTCACATTCACATCCATCTAAACCCAAACCCAAACCCAAACATAAACTACATTCATCCAAACACACACAATCTTATCCGCATCACATTCATTCAGGCATAAATACATATAAGCTTAACATCATAAACAAAAATATCCTAAACCTAAAACCTATAACCTAAACGTAAAACCTAAACCTTAACCTTAACCTATAACCTATAACCTATAACCTATAAGTTTAGGTTTACGAAATGGGGTTCAGATTCGAGATTGGGTTTAAGTGTGGTTAGGGAGTTGAGATTAAGATTAGGTGTATGTTTAGGGATTTTAGAATACGTTAAGGTTTAAGTTTAGGAAGTTGGGCTCGGGTTATAGGTTTAGGTTTAGGTTAGGTTATAGGTTAAGGTTTAGGAAATTGAGTTTAGGTTATAAGTTAAGGTTATAGGTTATGGTTTAGGTTATAGGTTAAGTTTTAAGTTTAGGTTAAGGTTATATAGGTTTAGGTTTAGGTTTAGGTTTAGGTTATAGGTTTTGAGATTTGAGAATAGGTTTAGGTTAAGGTTATAAGTTTAGGTTTAGGAAATCGGGTTCGAGTTCCTGGATCGGAGTTTTGGTTTGGGTTTTCAAGTTTATGTTTAGGTTAGGGAGTTGAGATTAGGATTAGGTGTAGGTTTTAGGTTTAGGGATTTGAGAATACGTTAAGGTTTAGGTTAAGGTTATAGGTTAAGGTTTAGGTTATAGGTTAAGTTTTAGGTTTAGGTTAAGGTCATAGGTTTAGGTTTAGTTTATAGGTTTTGAGATTTGAGAATAGGTTTAGGTTAAGGTTATAAGTTTAGGTTTAGGAAATCGGGTTTAGGTTTGGGTTTTCAAGTTTAGGTTTAGGTTTAGGTTAAAGAGGTTTAGGTTAGGGAGTTGAGATTAGGATTAGGTGTATGTTTAGGTTTAGGATTTGAGAATACGTTAAGGTTTAGGTTTAGGAAATCGGGTTCGGATTATAGGTTTAGGTTTAGGTTAGGTTATAGGTTAAGGTTTAGGAAATTCAGTTTAGGTTATAGCTTTAGGTTATAAGTTAAGGTAATAGGTTAAGGTTTAGGTTATAGGTTAAGTTTTAGGTTTAGGTTAAGGTTATAGGTTTTGGGATTTGATAATAGGTTTAGGTTAAGGTTATAAGTTTAGGTTTAGGAAATCGGCCTTGGGTTCGAATCGGGTTTGTGTTTGGGTTTTATAAAGTTAGGGAGTTGAGATTAGGTTTAGGTGTAGATTTAGGTTTAGGGATTTGAGAATAGGTTAAGGTTTAGGTTTAGGGATTTGAGAATACGTTAAGGTTTAGGTTTAGGTTAAGGTTATAGGTTAAGGTTTAGGTTATAGGTTAATTTTTAGGTTTAGGTTTAGGTTTAGTTTATAGGTTTTGAGATTTGAGAATAGGTTTAGATTAAGGTTATAAGTTTAGGTTTAGAAATCGGGTTCGAGTTCGTGTTCAAGGTCGGGTTTAGGTTTGAGTTTTCAAGTTTAGGTTTAGGTTTAGGTTAGGGAGTTGAGATTATAATTAGGTGTATGTTTAGATTTAGGCATTTGAGAATACGTTAAGGTTTAGGTTATAGGTTAAGGTTTAGGTTATAGGTTAATTTTTAGGTTTGGGTTAAGGTTATAGGTTTAGGTTTAGTTTATAGGTTTTGAGATTTGAGAATAGGTTTAGGTTAAGGTTATAAGTTTAGGTTTAGGAAATCGGGTTCGGGTTCGGGATTGGGTTTAGGTTTGAGTTTTCAAGTTTAAGTTAGGGAGTTGAGATTAGAATTAGGTGTAGGTTTAGGTTTAGGGATTTGAGAATACATTAAGGTTTAGGTTTAGGAAATCGGGTTCGGGTTATAGGTTTAGGTTTAGGTTAGGTTATAGGTTAAGGTTTAGGAAATTGAGTTTAGAATATAAGTTTAGGTTATAAGTTAAGGTTTAGGTTATAGGTTAAGTTTTAGGTTTAGGTTAAGGTTATATAGGTTTAGGTAGGTTATAGGTTTTGGGATTTGAGAATAGGTTTAGGTTAAGGTTATAAGTTTAGGAAATCGGGTTTGGGTTCTGGATCGGGTTTAGGTTTGGGTTTTCAAGTTTAGGTTTAGGTTTAGGTTATAGGTTATAGGTTTTAGGTTTAGGTTTAGGTTATAGGTTTAGGTTTAGTTTATAGGTTTTGAGATTTGAGAATAAGTTCGTGTTAAGGTTATAAGTTTGGGTTTAGGAAATCGGGTTCGGGTTCGAGATCGTTTGGCTTTTCAAGTTTAGGTTTAGGTTGAGGTTATGGAGTTTAGATTAGGATTAGGTGTAGGGTTTAGGAATTTGAGAATACGTTAAGGTTTAAGTTTAGGAAATCGTGTTTGGGTTATAGCCATAGGTTAAGGTTTGGGAAATTGAGTTTAGGTTATAGGTTTAGGTTATAAGTTAAGGTTATAGGTTAAGTTTTAGGTTATAGGTTAAGTTTTAGGTTTAGGTTTAGGTTATAGGATTAGGTCATAGGTTTTTGTCTAGGTTTAGGTTATAAGCTATAGGTTTAGGGAATTGAGAATAGGTTAAGGTTTAGGTTTAGGAAATCGGGTTCGGGTTCGGATCGGGTTTAGGTTTGGGTTTTCAAGTTTAGGTTTAGGTTTAAGTTTAGGTTAGGGAGTTGAGATTAGGATTAGGTGTAGGTTTAGGTTTAGGTTTAGGGATTTGAAAATATATTTAGGTTTTAGATTTAGGTTTAAGTTATAGGTTATAGGTTTAGGTTTACGTTTAGGTTATAGGTTTTTGGTTAAGGTTTAGGTTATAGTTATAGGTTTTGGGTTTTGAGAATAAGTTTAGGTGATATGTATAGGTGTAGGTTAGGTTATAGATTAAGGTTTAGGAAATTGAGTTTAGGTTAAGGTTCAGTTATAGGTTATAGATTATAGGTTTTGGGATTTGAGAACAGGTTTAGGTTATAAGTATAGGTTTAGGTTAGGTTGTAGGTTAAAGTTTAGGGAATTGAGTTTAGGTTATAGGTTATAGGTTAAGGTTTAGATTATAGGTTAAGATTTAGGTTTAGGTTTAGGTTACAAGTTTAGGAATTTGATAATAGGTTTAGGTTATAGGTTTAGGTTTAGGTTAAGGTTATAAGTTTTTGGTTAAGGTTTAGGTTATAGTTATAGGTTTTGGGATTTAAGAATAGGTTTAGGTTATAAGTATAGGTTTAAGTTAGGTTATAGGTTCAGGTTTAGGGAATTGAGTTTAGGTTATAGGTTCAGGTTATAGGTTTAAGTTAAGGTTTAGGTTATCGGTTTTGGGATTTGAGAACAGGTTTAGGTTATAAGTATAGGTTTAGGTTAGGTTATAGGTTAAAGTTTAGGGAATTGAGTTTAGGTCATAGGTTATAGGTTTAGGTTAAGGTTTAGGTTGTAGTTATAGGTTTTGAGATTTGAGAATAGGTTTAGGTTATAGGTTAAGGGTGTGGTCCCTGCAAATACAGATATAAACACAGCCTGCTCCAATTGATCAGGCCCTTCCAATGTTGTCCATAGGAAATGAACAGCTTCATCATAGTCATAACAACGGTTCCCACCTTCTAGGGACCCCCGCTCATCCGGATAGCTCCGACGCACATCCAGGTCTGCTTCATTAATTTCGAGCAAATACATAAACATGGCCTGTCCAAATGGCCAGGCCCCTCTAATGGACATAACAGCGGTTCCCACCTTCCAGGGACCCCCGCTCAACATCCGGATAGCTCCGACGCACATCCGGATACATAAATGGGTACAGTTTCAAAGAACATTATTAGCAATGTTTCAAATGCATACCTCCCTTAGAAAGTCCTTCAGTTGATCCTCATGAAAGTCCTGATCTATAAGAACCTTAACAGCAACATCCTGCATTCCATGATTGAATAAATAAGAAGATGCATCACCTTTACTTTCAAGTCAAACAAAAAGGGACAGAGAACCATGTAAGAAACATGAAGAAAAATGTGGATTTCTTTGAATATGATAGAGAGATTGGTCCAGGAACTGAACCACAAATTACTCTCATCAGGTTAGTTATCAGAATAACATTTCCAGAGAAGTTCCCTGCATGAAACACTTGCCTATGTAATTCAATTGTCTTCAGTAAAATCAAATTACTATCTTAAAAGAAATGCACGCCACGCATGCGAAACGTCATTTTCAAACCAAACTACACTCGCTATTTTCAAATCTCACGCGGCCACTTCATTCCCCCACTATTTCCCTCGATTTCCCCACTCTCACCTCTTCGTCTATCTCTCTTGAAGCAAAAAAGAAGAATACGAAAAAAAAACTCTTTTATGTTTTTTCAATCCATCTTTCATTTTCTTCTTAATAAGAAAATCCATATTTACTAATATTCTCATTTTCTATTTTTCAAAAGAATGAGTTCGGTTAAAATTTACTAATGTGGGGCCCACCATGGTGTGTATGACATCTAACCAATCCAAGCATTAGCATTTTTCATGTACATGCAAACATGGGTAATGATAATTCCCATGTTAGTAACTCATGTGGGGCCCACCATTGTGTGTATTACATCCAACCAATCCAAGTGTGGAAAACCACAAAAACAGCTCAATGTGGTTTGTGTATGACATCCAACCCATCCAAGTGGTGTGCCCTCCGATGAAAAGTACCCAGCCCAAAAAATCAGTTAAATCCAATCACCTGGCAGGCAACACCATAAAAACAACGGAAAACCACATAGAAAACTAACATTTCACGAGGATGGGGCCTACCTGATAGTTGTATCACCCTGACTATTGGGGAACTTCATTTTTATGGTGGGCTGTGATGGGTGGTTCGATGCATGATACACACCATAGTGAGCCCCACATGAGTTGGGGACTTTCAGGTGCTTGTACATTTTTTTTTTTAATCTACGATATGGCCACCCTGATGATTAGATTGAACTGACTTTTGGGCCACATCACCTTCATTGTAGGATTTGTCTATTTGGATGGGTTGGATGCCATAAATACAGCATGGTGGGCCTACAACAAGTCATCTACAGGGAAATTCCCTCTCGCGCACACATTGATATGATTGCATGGAGTTGACAATATGGTAACTTCAAGCTTGGGCTCACCTGTGATATCCATCTAAAATCCAATATGTGCATCAAGTGTGACCCATCATGAAAATGGGGTGCAATAGAAATCAGGCAGATTCAATCATCAGATGGGCCACACCACAGAATTTTGCAGTTTTTTGGGTGGCTTTCCATCATTTTCTATGGAATGGCTACCGGATAACTCGAATGGCCTGATTTTTGCCCTTGGTACTTTTCACTGGCAAGCGCATGGCTTGGATGCCCTTTTCCAAATAGAATACATTTAGAGCTACTATCTTTGTTTTATCAGTAGAGCAAAGTACATATAACAGGCCCAAAGCTAACATAAATTCCAAATTTCCTTGTTTCACCTTGGAATCACAATACTTCTTTTTTGTCTTTTCATTTATTTATTTTTCCCCCTTTTGGCAGGCAAGCAGATTTTTTATTATTAACCATCTAGAAAATTTCCTTTCATTTTCTTCCTTGATGATGATAGAAGGTTATTTTTAAAAAAAGTTCCCTCGAGAACTACTACATATCCAATGCCCAAAAACTGGCACGGTTTCATATTCTTGTTTTGAGTTTGTCAACAAAAGAAAGAAAGATGAGATTTTTCTTTGATTAACATATATGTAGATGATGCATGCAAGAGCAATTTGTACAGCTTGGGGAAATTCTCTAATATATATCATACACATCTTCAAATCTTGCATAGAAGTGATCCATTTTAGCCCACATAAAACAAACAAGTGTTTCTTGCACCCTTCACCAAAGGTTGATATAATTCTGATATGATATTTCCCAATAAATTAGAGGACAATTTCATAGGTTCTATAACCATATTTTGCAACAAAACAATCTAATTATTTATTCACCTATAACGAGATGAAACAAATGCAGTTCTTGTCAAATGATCTATCAGCTTGAGAAAA
Source organism: Magnolia changhungtana (assembly GCA_030180095.1). Classification (NCBI taxonomy): domain Eukaryota; kingdom Viridiplantae; phylum Streptophyta; class Magnoliopsida; order Magnoliales; family Magnoliaceae; genus Magnolia; species Magnolia changhungtana. The sequence continues at coordinate 787,400 of JASAUF010000531.1, read as the reverse complement.
AGAGTCCTTCAAACAAAAGAATTACAACTACAATTATCTTTTCTGCTAAAGCAATGGGTGAAACTTATCAGAACAAAAAAGTAAAACAACAGATCATAACTTCAGATATGGCATTAAAAAAGCAGGATGTGATGAAAGCTTGGCTCATATGAATTTCACTTGATATATATGTTATACACAAGGAAGCATTCACCATTTATTTTAGTCAACAATGAAAAGTAGATACAATCCAAGCAGATCAATGGATCTACACAGCCATTGAAAAGAGGCAATTCTCTTTTCATCTCTATAATCTCAAAACAAAGGAAGTCTAGGAATGATGGAACAAATATCATGGACTAAGTAGGATGTCTAAAGGGGGGACTTAGTAAGCTAAGCACTAGAGAGGAATCCAATGGAAATACCTGTGTTGTGGAGCGAGCTACTGCATCCCACTTATTATATGTTCCCCCGCTATTCTCTCTCGTCCAATCCCCAAAATCCATCCTGGAATTGATCAAACTCACATCATTAAGAGCATGATAAGAGATGCACACTTTAGGAACACGAACGTGAAATCGATCCATACCCGACTACAAAAAATGCATATCCATCCATGTGGTAACTCTGTATTGTAGTGTCATTGTTCTGGAATATGACTTCCATGAATCCCTTATATGTACCATTAATTACAGATGTTCCAATCTGCGGTGGTCCAACAAGTGGCCTAGTAGGAAAGTCAAGGGTGTATATTCCCTGCACCTTATCTTGGTCGGTCATGAAGCCTTAACGGTGTTGTCGGAGCAGTAGTATGAGATTCCATTCAATGTAGTTCTGAGTGTTCCATTTATAATCATTGGTGGCTTGTTTTTCAAAGATATATGAAGCGATTACATTGATCTCGCCATATTTATAGGATCCCGAGGATTAGGGCGAGCAAGCGGAGCGCAGAGACATTCCACCGATAAAATGGATAGAAGGAAAATGACAAGGAGAAAAACAATGAAGAAGAACATAATCAAGTATTTTGTTGATTGCCATGCAATGCAAGTCCAAACTGCTTAGGAAGATCTGTCGACATGGACAAGGACAAGTCGATCATGCTGTCATTATATATTAAAATTGGGGTGGTGGTCCCAACAAAAGACTCAGTGAGATTTTTATATGGGTGAATCTTGTCACCATCTAATCTGTTGGGTAGTGATAAGATTCATTAAACCTACTGCATAGGTTGGCAAATATTTTAATTAGGAAAATGATCAAGTTTGAAGTAGCCATTAGCTAGAAAAATGGCACAATCCTTTCAGCAAGAAAACTCACTTAGCATCAATTATTTCAAGCAACTTGCTTTGGTACTTGTTCCCAAGAACCTGAAGAACAAAAAATATCATTAGTCATGTAGATTTTTTGTTACAAGACAAATTACATAACCAAAAATAAAAAATAAAAAAATCCATAACGACTAAATTGCATGAAAAGAGGAGCTAACATTTTTCAAAATGGTAAATGAAATTTTCTAAATCAAGGAAACAGAGACACATGAAAATAAGAGGTTGAAGGGTCATCTAAGCCAACCATTAAGAGTCATTTCAGTCACCACACCTACAAGGATCATTTGCATTCTAATAGTCATTATAAAATTACTTGATCAATCTAATAACATTCTGTTGGTGTGCTTCAGTTATTACCACTTTACTAGTATGAAGGAGTATCTTTAATCCATTTGCAACAGACAAATGGAAGTTCATAGAAGTTCTGTGAAGGCATAATAGACTCTAAAATTTATGGGAACCTTTACAAATGTAAATAAGATGATGTAGACTCTAAAATTTATGTAATGGTTATTTTCCATCTAACCTTTTGGTTAGGTCATATAGGCTTGGATGAAAGGAAAACACAAATAACTTGAACTTCAAAACTTTCAGACAGTAAAAAAAAATAAAAATAAAAATGGAGAGAGAGAGAGAGAGATAAAGCAAAAGAAAGTACTTCTCAAGCTTCCCTTCTTAGAGAAGATGCACCCAATGGCTGAAACAACAGACATAAAATCTGATCAACATTTGTATGTCTTTATGGTGGGATTGCCCAACTCAAACCTTGTATAAGATGAGATAAAACAGCTAAACTCCAATAGAAGAAATACAATTAAAAGAAAGAAATGATACTGTGTTGCCTAGTAATCATATGAGGAAGCAGCTCTCAAATTGCATATATAACATTATTATATATGCATTGCATGTGCAATTCCCACTAGTAAAAGAAATAAAAACAAAATCCAGCACACAACCATAAAACCACCTGCATTCAACTTCGAAACAGTCTCAATTACCCGAAAACAATATGATCTATGAGGAGGCAGCCATGCCAAGGGGTTATTTTACTTATATATATCAATCAAAGGGTATACAGTCTTTGATGTGTATACTTTACAATATATTTGTGTGAGTGCAAATATATTCAATCATCCTGAGGTGCACATAATGATGCATCTTTTCTAACTTATTTAATGTAGAGTTATCTCTTGTAGCTAATTATCATTATAAATAAAACATTCTCGAGGAGGAACGAATAATTCTCTCTCTCTCTCTCTATCTCTCTCTCTCTACAATAAAAAAAATTACAGTAACTGGACGCGACTATAATAGGTTGAGCAAAACCAGTATCAACTATCCACATTCAAAAGGCAAAATTACACAGGATGTATGGTATGAATAGTCAAATCACCATGATTTTGAGGCTATGGTCTATCCATGCAGTGGACCACCAGATCAAGTCTTAATTACATATACATACACCATGTGTAAGGTGGAGATGGGAGAGCAAACAAGCCTCCATCTCCAAGAGGCTCTCGACAACATTGCCAGATTTTCTCAATTAAAATTTAAAAATTAAAATTAAAATTTTAAAAATAAAATATAAATTAAAAAAATAAAAAAAATAAAAACACACTCTGAACTCAAACTGCTAAGAAATTTTGGTACCAACAAGAAAAGACTGAAATTCAAAGCCCATTTCGATTTGAGGTATAATACAATGATGAGCCCAAGAATATCTACAGTACATGATATTGGAGCCATCAAGGATACCATGCACTAAAAATCTCCCCAATATCAAGATCATGAGCATTGAATCTTTGCCTATTTTTCAGCAGTGTATGCCACCATGGGTTTTCCTTAACCATTTGTTTGCTGGACACCAATTGAAGTGTTGGGATTTTCCCATAGTGGGAGATTTGCACGACAGGCTATCCACTGTAAACACCATCATACCAAAAGTTTTGATCACATGGGCCCATCTTGTACAAACTAAAAAACCAAGCATAATGCAGATATTTTAGAATCAAGCATTTTACAATACCTCTCCAAATTTTCCTACACGGGAGGAAGAATTTTCCACATCTAAAAAGGAATTGCAGGATTTTCTATCACAAGATAAATTCAAAAACAGAATAAAATAAAAACGACTTGTCCAACATACCACATTGGATCTGTTCCCATCAGCCTCCATGAACGGCCATAGTTTCTCGAAAACCTGCGGGCTGTGGTACGTGGACCCCATCAGCGGGCGCCGCCTTATGGCGACCCCACCAGGGACCTCGAAATCCAGCGTCCCCATGTACATCAGCATCCCCGAGATGTACATCAGCGGCGCGAGGAGAAGAATGCCGCAGCGCTTAAGGACCACCGACAGCAAGACGTAGATGACCCGCTCTGGGACCGACTGCAGCTTCGGCTAGCTGCCGGAGCGATCTTAGACCGTCCGTGGCGGAACCTCAGGGAGGATGGCGGGTATGGGGTCAATGCCGGGGTCGAGATATGGAGAAATGAAGGAGAGGGATTGAGAGATCTATGAGAGAGAGAGAGAGAGACGACCGTTTGGGGCTTTGGGGCGCAGCCAGAGTGAGAGGGTTTGCGAGTTTGGGGCGCAGCCAGAGGGAGAATGAGATATTAGGGATTGGGGAGAGAGGGTTTGAGGTCGAGAACGAGCGGCGATTTGGGTTTTTTTTTGGGCGCGGCTCTGTTTTTGAGCGCGCCCAAACTTTAGACCGGGGTCTGATATGGCTCTATGGGCCCACCATAATGCGTGTCAAACATCTACCCCATCAGTCAGATGCACCATCGCATGGTGGGCCCAGAGATTAAAAATCAAATCAATATATGACTTGTGTGAGCCACACCACATACAAAAGTTGAGAGGGGTTACCCTCCATTAAAACATTCGTAATTATTTTTGGGCCCACCGAGATGTGGTCCACAAATCCAGCTCATCCATTATGTGTGTGCCACTTGGATGAGGGGTCATACCAAGTTTTAGACGCATTCAAATTCCAGGTGGGGCCCACCAAGTACTTTTATATGTTTTAGGCATGTCTTCACATGATTTTAGATGGTATGGCCACGGAGTTCCGTATACGGTGATTTTTGGGATACCCCATAATTTAAAGGGGACCCATTAAATGCATGGTGTTGATGTTTGACACATGTCATGGTGGGGCCCACATAGCTTGATCTCATGGGGATGACATGGATTAAACACCACAGTCAAGCTGTGTGGGCTCCACCATGACATGTGTCAAACATCAACACCATGCATTTGATGGGCCCCTTTAAATTATGGGATATCTCAAAAATCACCAGATATCTGAACTTGGTGGGCCATACCATCTAAAATCATGTGAAGAAATGCCTAAAACATATAAAAGCACTTGGTGGGGCCCACCTGAAATTTTTATGCATATGAAACTTGGTGTGACTCCTCATCCAAGCGGGACACACATGATGGATGGGCTAGATTTATGAACCACATCTCGGTGAGCCTAACAAATGACTATGAATATTTTAATGGAGGGTAACCCCTCTCAACTTTTGTATGTGGTGTGGCCCAAAAAAAAAGTCACGGATTGACTTTATTTTTAAGCCCTAGGCCCACCATGGAATGGTGCATTTGACTGATGGGGTAGACCACATGAAAACAATAGTGATTGGTTATCCATCATATTCAAATATCAGGTGGACCACACCACATGAAAACAATAGTGATTGGTTATCCATCATTAAAATCATCGTAAGGCCAATTGTACTGTTTATTTGACATCTGGTCTGTTTATTAGGTCATACAGGCCTAGATGAAGGGGAAAAACAAAAATCATCTCGATCCAAAACTTTTATAGCCCCCAAAATGTTTTAAACGGTTGACGCTCATTCAACACTATTTCCTGTAATGTGGTCTATTTCATATTAGGATATGCCTCATTTTTTGTCTCATACAATAAAATGATCTTTAAAAATAGATGGATGGCATGGATTAAACACATTATCATGGTGGGGCCTGCAGAGCACCAACCACCAGTCATTGGATGGTATCAGGGGGAGTAGCCAATCTGTTTCCCTTATTTGTGGTGTGGTCCATTTAATCTTTGGATATGATTCATTTTTTGAAAAATTTTCTAAAATAATTTCGAAAAGGGGATAAAGGCGTGGGTTGATCCCAAATTTTCGGTAAAATTTTCTCAATAATTTCAAAATGCCAATTTTTTTCATCAAAAGCATCATTTTTTTTTTCAAAATTTTTCTCAAACATTGTTAAAAAATTTCAACTTCTCAATATTCTTTTTCATGTGAAATTACAAATCATTTAAATATTACTTTTTAATTATAAAAAAAATAAAAATTCACTCATATAATATAAAAACTATATATATATTCAAAATATCAAAAAGATATAAATGAAGAGAAAACACAAACATCAGCTTGATCCAAAACTTCTATGAATGTTATTTTTAATCTTTGGATATGATTCATTTTGGATAATTCTCTAAAATTATCTCGAAAAATGTGCTCTATATTTGATTCATTTTAACTTAGGTTATAGGCTACCGTATGTGCTCTATATTTGATTTGCAACCAAGTATTGTTATAAATTCATTTTTTTGATGCAAGTAGACTCCTCGAACTTCTTCTCTCTGTGGAGCCATCAAGGAGCATAGAAGTAGGTATACTGTGTAACTGAGTCGTTGCAGGCAGGGCTGAAAGTCGGGCAGGTTCAACCCGACCGACTTGCAACCGACCCGACATTGGACAGTACAAGACTTTTAGCAGCGAAATGTTTCGTTGCTAAAAACAGATAGATTTTTATATTTTTTCGCGACGAACAGTTTTACGCTAAAAGTTTATGTAGTTTGATGTGAATGTGCGTATGATGAAATGTGTATATCAGGATGAATATGATGGAATATATTGTTAAGAGGTGTATATCGGGAATTTTGTACGGATTTTGCGTAAAATATTCTTTTTTAAAAGAAACTTTTGGCGACGCATATTTTCGTCGCTAAAAGATATGTTCGATTATTTTTAGCAGCGAAAATTTTCGTTGCTAAAAATTGAAGGATTTTATTGAAAAATTTTTTAGCGACGAACATTTTCGCCGCTATAAGTTTATATTAATTAAAATGTGTATATCAAGATGAATATGATGTAATATATTGTTAACAGGTTTATATCAGGAAATTTGTACGTATTTTGAGCTGGAATAAGTTTTTTTTTAAAAAAAAACCTTTGGCAACGACAAGTTTCATCGCTAAAAGATATATTAGTGCAGCTTTAGCAGCGAAAATTTTCGCTACTAAAAGCCTTATACGATCTGACTTTTAGCAATAAATGGTTCGCCGCTAAAAGTCTTATTATGATCTACAAGACTTTTAGCAGCGAAAATTTTCGTCGCTAAAAGTCTAATGCAGTAGTTTTAGCTACGAAAATTTTCGTCGCTAAAAGCTCACTTTTAGCGACGAAAATTTATTTCGTCGCTATAAGTGTCTTTTGGCGACGAAAATTCGTTTCGTCGCTAAAAGTTTCATCGCTAAAAACCCTTTTTTTTGTAGTGGATGTTAGGAAGCCATAAGAGAGTGAAAAAGATATTCTATGATGAGGGTGATGATAATGCCGATAATTTCCAAATCGATAAAAAAGGGAAAAGTTATCTTCTCACTAATGTGCAATATCAACAAGCACGCAGATGGGTATTACAACATCATGCTGAAAATGCTCAATGGCTGGGGTATGTTGATAAAAGTCTATGTTTCTATCCTTAATGTTTTTAAATTGTACCATGCAAAGTAAAAATTTAATTCATATATTATATTGTATGTGAATTGTAGGAAGTACAATGAATATATTCATGGCCAAACACGTAAGGGACAAAACAGGAGGGGCAATCCGTCGGTGCAAAAAGAAGTAAACTACAATGCTTGGTTAAGGGAACAATTAGAGAATGAAGAAATGTCACAATTTAAGAGAATCGCTATTGGTCCTAGCTATGATGCCACATCATACAGTACATACTCAGTAAATGGATATGTTTTTTGCACATCAGACTCTGAAAAAAACTTGACAACACAAAATAGCGGGGTCTCTATGAAAGCCTTAACTATGTTCAGGGCGAGTGCCAGGGATAAGAACTTGGTAGAACAGGAAGCCACCTACTATGGTATCATTAGACAAATTCTTGAATTAAACTACTTTAGCTTCAAGATAACATTGTTCTACTGTGATTGGGTGCATATCGAAGTTACTTCAAATGGATGTTATATAGATCTTGAAACAAATCTGATATTTGTAAACCTAGGAAGGTTTAGAAGGAATATCAAGGAAGAGGATGAGCCATTTATCCATGCATCTCAGGCGGCTCAGGTCTTTTATTGTAAGGATCCGACAAGAGATGACTGGCATGTTGTCTTAGATGTTCCGAAGCGACTGACAAAAGATGCATATGCATTTGAGGATCCTCTAGTGTTTGAGGCTAGGTTGACTGCAGGTTCCTCAAGCCCTTCCTTAATAGATGATCCGTATGACCCAACTAGTGAAGATATACAAGAAGGGTCATATGTAGAAATTGTTGAATGTAACCCACGTATTCAGAAGCGGAAAAGAAACTGATCAAGTTTCATATCAGGTTGAAGTAAATTTAATGACATTTACTATATTAGATTATTTTCCTTTTCATTTAGCAAAAACACATGCATGTGTATAGTGTCATCTCTTTATAATGTATAGCAACATATTCAATGACTAATCATTTTATTTATTTATTTTTTTTTTAGAAATTATGTCGTATGTAGGGCCTTCTAGTTCGCTGACACAAGCACCACAAGGATAAAAGTTTCAATCAGCCACTTGGAGAGATTACTGGAGTTAATAAAAATCAATTCACCTCATTTCTAGGAAATGTGGTTAGGACTCATTGTTCAATTGCATACAAAAATTGGCGGCTTGTGCCAGATACCATCAAGGATAATGTTTGGTCAACTATTTTAGTAAGCATTTAAATACATGATTTTTACTTTCTAATGTTTATAATATCATTGTTGTTGACTAATTGCCCTGTGTAATGAAATATGTAGGCTAAATATGATGTTGACGATAGTAACAACTGTAAAAGTGCCATAATTAAGCGTGATAATGATATGTGGAAGGACTGGAAGAACCGATTACGAGGAAGTGTCCTGGATATGTATGATAATGATGGAGACAGAAAGAAAAATTGCCCAAATGGTGTCAAGCTAGAAGATTGGGTTAAATTTGTTGATTACGAATCTACAAAAGAGGCGAAGTCTCGTCGTGAAAAGGGAAAGGAATCCAGAAGAGAGATGAAGTTCCCTCACACGACTGGTCGACCGGGGTCTGCTAGGACGGCAGAGTTGATTGTAAGTTTTTAACATAACTTTAATTTCTTTTAATCCAATTTAAGAATACAGAATAATTAACATGATTTCTCATTGTAAATTACAAAGAACAAAAAAATCCGAGAACTCAAATCACGAGAACTGAATTGTTTCTGGCAACTCATACTAGATCCGATGGGTCTCTCCCTTCACAGGAGCTGAGCATCACAACGGAAAAAATAAAAGAAATAGTTTCCAATGACCCGACTTGTATGCATAATGATTTAAATCACGATCCGGTTGCCGTGTTTTTCATTCATTCTCTTCACTTTGACATACTTAGCTTTCTGAACATTTTTTGTTACTAATATACATGCATTACTAATAATGGCTGATTATCATTTAGGTTTGTGGTCTTGATAAAAGAGGACGTGTAAGAGGGTTGGGTCATATTCCAAAAACTACCATTATTGCTTCAACCCCTTACATTAATGAAATCAGAGAAGGAAAGGGCGAAATTGCTGAGATTAAAGCATCGATGATTGTATTACAAGAGCAAATGGACAACAAGTTGGAAAACAAGTTCAACGAGTGCAAGAACATGATATTGAACATTGGAGAACGTTTGCTTGAAGTTCATAATCAAATAAATAATCTAGTTCAACCAATGCAATGCTCTCCTGCACCGCTCTTGGTTCTCGGTATTGTAACAATTAATTAAAGAATAATGTATAGTTACTATTTTATCCATGAAAATAATTAAAATTATTTCTTGTAGGGGTTGTATCGATCTGGAGATACCTCAAGTCATCGTGATGAATCAACTCCACCTCCACCTCCACCTCCACTTCCACGGGTGGAACAAATCATCATTTGTGAGATATTTGTAGTCGAGTTGTTGCACGTGGGCGTGCCTGATTAGAGATAATGCGGGTATCCCTCCGTTGCATCAAAGTTATATTGGATGTCGTTGAAGTTCACAAGCGAAATGTGTTTGGTGACATTGAGAAGACGTTAGCCGATTGCGACGTGGGTGATGTTCTCGTTTGGCCTAGAGTCTTGTGAAAACATAGATATTAGAGTAGTTTACTTAAAACTTTTCCTAAGTCAAGAAGATATTTTTGTAATTTGGTCAGGACATATGGATTGTGTTTGAGGTTATTTTGGATATTATTTGACTAAATCTTTATCTTAAATTATTTAGTAGTTTTGTTTGACTAATCTAATGATTTGTTTCAGCTTTTCATCTTCTTATGCGTGACGAAAGGTACACATATTTCTATTAGGTTTTGTTTTGATTTTTTCTTTGCTTATGCGTAAAATGTTCTGATTTAAATATTAAGAACTACGTAGTGGCTTGATCCCAATCTTCCAACATTGGGTACGTAGGCAGCCGTTCATACTAGACCGTATCGGTGCAGCCACAAATTTTTTATTTTTATCCCTTTCTTGTAGTGTCGATGCATTTTCATCAGGACTACTTGGCAATAAGAGTAAGGTGGATGTAAGTTCTCGAAACCTTTAATTAATCTTGAATGATTTATATTTTTATCACTTCATTTATATACTGTCGTCAGGGTCAACTTGTAACTCCTCAGAACTCGCTCTGCCGTAAGACATTACAGTGCATGACGGTTCCTATAAGGTTAAGTTGCAAATTATTATTAAGAGTTGGTTGGATATAATTTATTTTTTGTAAATGTTGTTAATAGTATTTGTGAATGTATTTGTGAATGTAAATGAAAATAAAAAACTTATGATATATATATATATATATATATATGTTATCAATGGAGGATGCCTTGTTTAGGGGGACATGAAATTTTGTAGCTTATGGTATGGTGCCCCAATATTGGTTGTATGCTACTAGTATGTAGTAGATAATACTAGGATCAATAGTAAACATTTTGTTTTGAGTGGAAGACCGAGGATGCTGCTTTCATTGTGATTTTCTTAAATCCTAAGAATGAACAAAAGATATCTGTTGGTTTCTGATATTTATTAGTTCTCTTGATATTTTGCCCTTCTTGGAAATGAAAAACGCTTGCAGACCTCGCCTAGATACCTACTAGGTTAATTTCTCTAATGTGGGGGAAATTAACCTACTAGGTTAATTTCTCTAATGTGGGGGAAATGACTTGACATGCACGAAATCCACGCCATCCATCAGGCACACCACCCATTGTTTCACCTTAATTCCAAATATCAGGCTCATTCATCCTAATGAGGCATTTTAGGTGGATGGATTGGATGTCATATAAACACCACGGTAGGCCTTACACAAAATTAATGCTGGTGTCCCATCCCAACTGTTTCCTATGGTGTGGCCCACCTGATTATTAGATTACATGGTGAACATAAGGTAGCTTACCTAATGGGTGGGTGGATCTTAGGGAAGTTTCACCAACATGGCTCTCGGATTGGAGCACCCCTTGTGGTGCGAGTGTGCTAGAGTGTGTGGGGTGTGAGTGTATGTGGGAGGGGTGAAAGAGGTTCTTTCGAATTGGATGGTTTTGGGTTACTGCTAAGGTGGAAGAAGTAGAACTTGTTATGGTCTGAAAGTATTTATGATATTGCTCTGATTTATATGTACTTTCAGGAGCACAATCAATTGTCTGGAGGTTTTTTTTTTTAATCTCTTATTGTTTCGAATAATTTCTTTTAAAAATATATATTATGGAATTGAGCTTATGCATGCATTACTTGGAGCATAGTTGGGACAACCATTAATTGAGAAGCTGCTCTATTTGCTTGGAGCTTATGCATGCGAACCCCTATAAAAGCCACTTCGACCGCTCATTTCTCAAAATTTCAAAAACCTTCGAGCCAGAGCTCCAATGGCGAGGCAGAAGAAGCTCGTTCTCTGAATCTCTTCGCCGATTTCAGGTACTTGTTCTCTCTTTTTTTCTACTGATTTCTCAACTAAAATCCTTTCAAAAATCGGAAATTAGGGCAGAAATCTCTCATTTTCGTGCGTTTTCCCCATTTGGCTGTTCAAAATCCAATTTCCGCATTTTTTGGTTCGATCTGAGGAGTTTTTTTTTTTTTTTTTTTTTGCTGATTTCACTGATTTTAATATGAATCCAGCTTATGTCTCTCGATTCTGAGAGATTTCGTTGGATTTTGATCCGATTCTTGCTGATAGATTTGTTTTCCTTTCGGAGCTCATTGTTTGGAGCTTTGCTTTTTTATTTTTGTTTTGAGCTGATGATGCATATTGCCTTCCTTTCGGATCTCTGTCTATTAATTATTATTGAGCTCTCTTACTTTTTGAAGTTTCTTCTCCAAACTGTTAGAACTTCTACAGTGAAATTTCCAATGAATGTTGATTACAAGTCTAAACTTATTCAACTACTCTGCAAGTAGAATTCAACTCAACTTAGTAAGACTCAACTTTTTAAAAACCTGGTGATATCTATTGAAAAGTTGCCAAGCACTTGAAAAACTCTAGTGATTTCTTCACAAATACTTTTGGACTTTCTGAGGCTTGGATATGGTCACAATCCACCCTCAGTCACACTCATCTATCCCTTTTACACTTTAATCCTTAATTTTTCCCATCGATATGATTTTCTTATCTTTTTTTTCCTTTTCTAACCTAGGCAAGAAAATCTTCTCTAGAAGTGTTTAACAGCCCATTCGTATTCTCATGCCATTGTGGGGCTTTAGGGAGCTTTAGGAATTCTAGCGACGGATTCGCTGATTTTTTTCAAGAGGAAATAATGTGGATAATTGCCCACCTGAACAGGGGCCTGTTCGGGTGACTAATCAACAATAGGAAAAAAGCTGAACAAGAAAAATATTTTCATATGCATAATAATTACAGTATTGCTATAAGCCTATAAGATGTATTTCCTCCTCATGGAAGTGGAATTGTACATATACTGAATTAGTTGAGGTGCTTTGCTTCCATGTTTTGCCTTCTTTGATTTGCTTTCTCGATCGGTTAGTCTATCTGATTTAGATTTGTTTGGACTTTATCTTTCGAAAGAACAGATAGAGTTGCATTGGGATTGGTAAGGCACTTTCTTTGATTTGGGATTTGGTCTCCATACTTTCAAGCATTGTAGGGATCTAAGCTTTTTGAAGCCTTGTCTAGCTGTTTGTTTTGGTGTTACTTATCATCTACAAAAACAAAGTCAGTTTCACTCCACAAAATGTGCAAAACAAAAAACAATGCATAAGACAAATCATTAATACATAATGACTGAGCCCATGCAAAAGAAAAACATCAAGATGAACTTACGATCCAATTTTTCACCGACACCAAGAACTTCTTGTATATTGCGAGTCATGATTTGGTGGACCTCATAAAGTTCATCATTTAACTTTGCAAGGTTCTGCTGAGTACGAGTGTCCAAGTATAATTTCTTGGTCTTCTGTATGAATGTATCTTTAAAACAAAAAGAAAAAAAAAGAAAAAGAAAAAGAAAAAGAAAAATCAGCAATCCAAAGAAAAGAAACAACAAGGAATTAGAACAAAGATTGATCAATATTAAGTAATGCATGTATGGAATAGGTTCCATCCTGGATGGGCCATTTTGTGAGGCGTATTGGACGGAATTTCAGCGGGCTAGATTTCGTGTGGTTAGGTGGACTGCCTGCCTTTTCGTCTTCAAATGTGTTCTAGCAGTGTTGTAGTAGGCTTGTTAGTTCCAAATTTCCTCTGTTTTCAGTTGGGTTTGATTCCTTTTATCTTTTTATTTTTGTGGCCTTTTGGCAAAAGAGTTTTGATTTCGTTTGTGTTTGGTGCTTTCTCTTTGTTTTGGCAATTAATCACATGACAGTGAGGTCAGGTTTTTCCATTTTTGTTTTTTGGTTATGTAGGTCGCCTTTGGATGCACAAGTGAATTGAATTGAGAATGTTTGAGGAAATGACGACTAATCAGTGGTCTTGTAGTATTTGTAAAGGAATATACATTAGCAAAGTCTGAGAAAGGGTAGCTTTGGTAAAATCCATCAAATCAATCAGTTATTGATGACAATAAAACCATCCAGCCACGACAGACACAAGCTTCATGCCCGTGGTACCAATATGGCATGCCTTGAAATTTTCTTTGTAATTTGAGAGTTTTGCTAAGCCCACACTCACCTCTCCATACACAGCCATGTATGTGCCTTGGACATCTGAATCGTGCATCATGTGGGCCCTGCCATGTAGATGACCTGGCTAAAAAGTAGGTGATCCAATAACCACTTTGGCCGCAAGCATACTTTGATGTCGTTGTTGGCATTTTTTTCTTGAAATGCTCATTGTATCCTACATGTGGGGCCGACCTGATGAGTTGACTGGCCTGATTTTGGGGCTAGATCACCTCCACAGGGAGCCCACCCAATGATTGGCTTGGATGTCCCCTGATGCGGCAAGTCAGCACATGTGGGCACATCCGGACTAAGCAAAAAGCTCATAATTTTGAAGTTGTCCTGCTGATTTGTTTTCTAATAATCATTTCATTATGTCTTTTTTTACATAATGTTTTTGAGTTGAAACAGGGTAAGGAATCTAAAATATGGAGCATGTTGTCACTAACGAGTATGTCCAACTCATGATTGTAAGCGTGGGGTAGCACTTTTCTTGTTTCAACAACTAGTCGGAATAAATGTTGTGGTATACCATTCGACCGTTGTGTTCGCAGTACTTGGAATTGCTTCGATGTTGCAGTGGGTGCTCTTGTTGGTGCATCAAATGTCTTTGGTTAGTATTTTATTAGGTGAAACTATCCTTTAGAATTTTGCAAACCATGTACACCAATTAGGAACATCGTATCCATAGATGCAAATTATATGCACGATTTTCTTTATTTCTCAGATGCAGATTATATGCACGACTCTCTCTCTCTCCCTCCCTCCCTCATTGGGGTTACATTTTCTTTATAGGCACAGCCATTGCATCTTCCTTGATGGACAGGTAAGGAAGAAAAAGTCTTCTAATCATCAGCTTCACTGGAATGGTATGACCTTATTCAAATCATTGGCCTATTCATATAAAGCACATGGTTTGAATCTTTGAAAGTGAGATGCATTCTAACATTAAATGATTTTTCATCATTTTGGGTTCAAACCCATGTATATGAGAAACATCCTGCGAACAGTGGCTCTAGTGGGCTCCACCATGATGCGTATGTGACATCCATGCCAACCATTGGATGTGTCACTTAATGCTAGGCCTGTCCATGATTCAGGTGCACCACATGATCGGGAACACCGTACATAGGAACGCCCACTCTCCATACTGTTCCCCTTGGTCTAGCCAACACATCTCTAATGGTCAGAGTGGATGTGACCTACACAACAGAGTGGGGCCTGTAAAAGCAAGGGTGGGCATCCCCTCTCCCAACTGTTTCCATTGGTGTGGTGACTCCGAGTCATGGATCAGCTAAATTTTGGGCCCCGGACCTAAAGTTGGGTGATGCATCTAATGGTTGGAGTGGATGTACACAGCATGGTGGGCCATGCCACTTTGCTTGCATGGAACAATTGCCCACGCATTCATGCACGCCTATATGTTTATGAATTTCTAACTTGTGCACATCTTGGGTTCTGGTTCTAATCATAAGCATACTATCATTTCTTTTTCCAGATCCCATGATTAATGTTCATGATTCTTGGTTGCTTCATGGAATACCAAGTCTCATATCACACCTGTCTTGAATTTCTCGATTCTTGATTCTGTTCTATTTTTTTATTTTTTTATTTGTATTTTTTAAAGGCTCTTTCAATGCTGCTCCTTTCCCTGTCCTTCACTTGGAGTGTCCTGGCACCATATGCTGGCACCCTTGCTGTTCTTGGCACGGTCCTGTAAGTTATTATCTTTTCCTACATTTTAGCTTTTGTTAGGTGCCTAGCACGTACATTGGAGGAAATATGTAGGCCTGTCTGAGCTTAGGACTTCTAATATATCAACTGAGATTTTGCTTATTTTTGAGATGGCCCCAACTGCATTTCTTAAAAAATAAAAAATAAAAAAATGGATTTGAAGGCCTGGAAGTGTTGTCTAGATGATACTAACTGTTGCTTTGTTTGCATTGTCTACTTTGTGTAGTGTGACTTGCATCCTAATATGGGCCACGTATAATCAGAATCCTTTCTGTCCTCAGTGCAAGCATCCGTTTCAATTTCTCGGTGTTCATTGATCACCAGATGGAAGGTATATGATGGCCCTGTTTGTAAATATCTTTCAATATTTACCAACTCCTAAACTGAATTGAGATATTCCGATCCTGGCTGGGTTCAAGCAGCTCCCATTGAATCAGGATATCATGGGGAAAGCGAGGGATAGGGTGAGGAGTTGCTACCATAAGGATTTCGTCACCGACGAAGATAGCCAGTGGATGCTTCATGGGTGGAAGGGGCGGATCATTTATGCACTTTCCATGTGGAAACCAGACCACGATAGCTTTTGAGAATCAGAAAGCTTGCTTCTAGTTGTGTACTTGAAATGGGAAAGCTCTTCCTGCTTCTCTGGTCCTATGGCTGCTCGGAACAAAATCAAAGGTACTTTTGATCTGATGTGCAATTTTTTTCTTTATTAGGGTACCTGTTCTTATATGTATTCTCAGTCCAGTATCCGTTAGTAATCATCATATTAATGCAGGTATGGGACTGATGAGTTGCAAGAGCAATTGGTCTTAAGCACAAACACTACCTGAATTTCCAACTATGCGAAGTCGAATTCTCATGAGAGTCCCAAAGCCGTGAGGTCAGTGTTATGAATGACTATATTGATGAAAGCATCATTTGTGAATGCCATTGGAAGATTGGAGCTGTAACATTATGTGTAGCGAGCTTGCGGTGAATCTCCACAAGGCATCCTTTGTGCTCCTGACACTTTGTTGCTAAATTTTAGGTATAGTTATCAATTTTCATTGCGTTTATCTCTACTCTCCATCTAGTCTTACACACAACCTGAATTTTGTTATTTGCCATTCTCACAATTGTTTATTGTATCCTGTCCTCACTGTTGCTTTCTTTTTCTTTGAGGCTATATCCTACACAGTCTCTTACTCATTTTCATTATACACCTTCATGTCTTTATGTATTCACATGATAGCAATGCTTTCTACCTCAATACAGGTTGGATATACGCCTGATTATCTTTTCCTTCATACGCAAACAATTCTGAGATCAGATCCTCAGGTATTCTAATATCATTTGCAAGAAATTTGAGAGATTTACATCTTTTGCATAACCAATTACTGTACTGTAAAAAATAAATGTAAATATGATATGTGGAAGCATGCAGCATTTAGGGTACATTTGTTTGCAAAGCATTAACATATGTAAATGCTTTCCATGGTAAAGTATTTTATTAGGAAACTAGATACATATGTAAATGTTTTCTATTTTCCTTTTTGAGATTGATGGTAACTCATGGAAATGATGCTCCTTTGGTTGTGATGCTCCGATCCGAGAGAAAATGGTCACGTGGAAGGGGACCATACTGAAACAGTTCATGTGGAAGGTTATGTGGCAGTTGTTTGTTTTGAAAACTTTAACATTAATTGTTTTGTTGATTGTTGTTTTAATGGATGTTAAATGGGTGAAACATGCACAGATTCAATCATTGGTTGATTATAATATTGTTAGCTTTTGTTGATAGAACTAGATTTAGCCTTGATTATTGATAAATTATGTTAAAAATTGATTTTAGCCTCAGTTGATGCCAACAAAGGTTAAATCTATCTTTAGTCTCAATTTTGCCTTAGTTATCTAAATTGAGACTACAACTTCCGTGGCTAAAGGCTTTAGCCTCGGTTGTTGAGAACCTAGGTTAAAAATAGATTTAGCTTCGGTTGGAGGCAATTGAGGCTAAAATTTGGATTTAGTCTCAGTTGGAAATAATGGAGGCTAAAATTTTGATTTAGTCTCATTTTGAGAAAACTGAAGCTAAAAGGTTCTTTTAGCCTCACTTGAAGAACCGAGGCTATAAAAGTCATTTTAGCCTCTAAGCTAAACCGAGGCTAAACCCTTTAGCCACCGGGGTTTCAACCTCGGTTTGGATAATTGAGGCAAAACTGAGGCTAAAGGCTTTAGCCTCAGTTTTTAACCTTTTTAGCCACATTCTTGAACCGAGGCTAAAGCCCCCTTTTCTTGTAGTGTGATCCAGGAATGAGAAGAGATGGATTAAGAGTGGCATTCGAAGGCTGGAATTTTTGCAATGAAGTTGGCAATGAAATTCCTGAGATGGGAAGTCCTAGAGCAGCTGACTATTTTGATTTCTTAAGTAAGCTCAAACAAACATTTATGGTTTCAAAAATGTATTTCAAGCTCAAAACCAACAGAGAAAAATCTTCATGGTTTTTGTCTATGACTCAATATTGCATTTCAACATCCCAATAAACAGAACAAAAAAAGAAAAAAGAAAAAGAAAGAACTAGTCTCATTCTCATGATGTCAAAACGCATTTTAAACTCACAAGCAACATGCATGAAAAAATCCTGTGGGTTCTTTACCAATTTCAAAACGCATTTTAAGTCCAAAACATATGGATGATGGAACTTTCTTATTTCCTAGGATTTCAAAACTGAAAATGGCATGCAAAGAAAATTCTTTGTTGGTTTCTTTCAATGATTTTATAACTACATTTAAATATCTGAAGAAGCAATCAGCTTCTATGAATATGGTTGGGGGAGTCCTTTCATTTTGCTGCCAGGTTAGGATTTCTGCATTGTATCTTTGGAGACAATCAGCTAAAAATGAACTAATCAGGATTGAATTTTTGTTATTTCAGATGGAAAGAAGAATCACTTGGAGAAAGCATCAAACGGCATGAACATTTTCTTGCTTTACAACTGGGTTTGAAACCCAGAATGAAGGTTCATTATATTAAAAGTGAAAATCAATGGCATATACATTATCAAGATTCTTTGAGAATTTATGGATTTTGCTTAATTTGAATTGTCGATGCAGGTTTTGGATGTGGGATGTGGAAGTGGAGGACCACGACGGGAAATTGGTAGATTTAAGTAACTCTATTTCTCACAATTTATATTTCTTCTGGCTTTCAACCAAGGAACTTGTAATGTTATGTAGCTTATTGTAATCCGACAATTGCAAAAAAGAAGAAGAAGATGGTTCTCAATCAAATCATAGATTTATTTCTAAAAACAAAATTCAGATTGATTATATAGGTTGGTTGCTTATTGTTATGACATGTTTCTAACATATAAGCAAGCCACATCGTGCATGGAGTGTCCTAGCATAAATCTTTATCTTGAATTATTTAGTAGCTTTGATTGACTAATCTAGTGATTTGTTTCAGCTGTTCATCTTCTTATGCGTGACAGAAGGTACACATATTTCTATTATGTTTTGTTTTCATTTTTTCTTTGCTTATGCGTAAAATGTTCTGATTTAAATATTAAGAACTACGTGAGTGGCTTGATCCCAATCTTCCAACATTGGGTACATAGGCGTAGTACATACTAGACCGTATCGGTGCAGACCACAAATTTTTTATTTTTTTCTTTCTTGTAGTGTGGATGCATTTTCATCAGGACTACTTGGCAATAAGAGTAAGGTGGATGTAAGTTCTCAAAACCTATAATTAATCTTGAATCATTTATATCTTTATCGCTTCATTTATATGCTGTCGTCAGGGTCAACTTGTAACTCCTCAGAACCCGCTCTGCCGTAAGACATTACGGTGCATGACGGTTCCTAGCAGGTTAAGTTACAAATTATTATTAAGAGTTGGTTGGATATAATTTATTTTTTTGTAAATGTTGTTAATAGTTGGATGGATGATGAATGTATTTGTGAATGTAAATGAAAATAAAAAACTTATGATATATATATATATATATATATATATATATATATATATATATATATATATGTTATCAATGGAGGATGCCTTGTTTAGGGGGATATGAAATTTTGTAGCTTATGGTATGGTGCCCCAATATTGGTTGTATGTTACTAGTATGTAGTAGATAATACTAGGATCAATAGTAAACATTTTGTTTTGAGTGGAAGACCGAGTAAAAGAACTTGGAAGAGACACTTTTTATGCCTTTCAGCTTCAAACTGGATACCTTTTGGATAAACCAAACATCCATTCACCACTAGTTCCTCTAATAAATGGTACAATGGGGGTGGGATAATGTCGGTTGCTCCAAATTCCAATACATATACTAAGTATATGTAATATAGTTATATATATATATATATATATATATATATATATATATTGCAAATTATTATATTGCAATTTATATATGAAATAATCGTCATCATCGTCATCATGTAAGCCATATCCTAATTAATTAGGGTCGCATACATGAATCCTATTCCATCGTTTCACTCTATCAAGGGCCATACCTCCAGTTAGACCATAGGTCATCGGGTCTTTTCTTACTACCTCCATCCACGTCTTTTTGGGCCTTCCCTTGCCCAACAATTTGTTCCCTAAAGCGTGGTTGGTCTTACGACTATTCTATAAAACTTCCTTTTAGTTTGAATGGTACTCGACGATCATTTAAAACTCCCAAGGCACATCCTATAGCAATTTTACCATCTTCCTGGCTTGAAACACTCTTGATGGTAGCAATGTGAAATGGCACCATCTTGTCATGGATTGGCAAAAGGACAGCCTCATTCTTTTGGTCGATCTGTATCATTAATTCCCTCGACTGTGGGATATCATTGACATTCTTGTAGGCAATGATATCATTGACATTTTTTTTTCTTTCAAAAATTCACTCATGTCTCATCTTCTTCTTTTCATTTAAACCATGGAAGAATCTTAAAAACTCATTCTAGGCTAGATCTAGACCTATTTTGGGATCAAAATAAATGATTTGAATGGGATTCAACAAATCGAAGCGAAGTGGACCATTATGGGAAAAATCGGAAAGAAGGGTAAACCTTCACTTTTTTTTTTGTTATATTTTCATCTTCTTTTTATTGTATTTCCAATGTAATGGGCCATTGTTCACCAAATCATGTTTAATTTGTGTTCAATTAGGGCCTATTTAGTTGACGTTCGACAAGTCAAATCAACAGATAACAATTCTCATCAAAGAATGGTCTAATACACCATTGAATACATGGTCAAAACACCAAAAAAAGAAAAGAAAAGAAGATAGATTCGTGAATATCTCGTTTTTTCCTATTTTTCTAATATTTTTTTGCTTAAAAAAATCTCACCGATATGTAGAGGTGTACATGAGTCGAACAGTCGAGCTTGGCACAGACTCGACTCGACTGACTCGACCATACTAACGACCCCAGACTCGAACTTAGCTCACTCGGTCCTCGAGCTTGATCGACTTAGCTCGGTTCGGTCAGCCTTCGGGCCGATTTGAGCCAAGATTGAGCCGAGTTCGCCTATGCAGCATTTTCACAAACACATGGACTGCACCTTCAAATTCTCACTGTATGTAAAACAGCAGCAACGGTTTTACAAGTATTTCATCAAACAACTTGTAGGCAACATCAATATAAAGAAAAAAAATGGTATTTATTTCATATACATACCTTCCCTCCCACCACCGACACACTTCATTGAGTCATTTCATCAAACACTTGGTGAGCATCAATATTAAAGTAATCGAGTCACTGAACTAGTTCGATCCGAGTTCGATTCGAGTTGGGGATCGATCCAAGTCGAGTCGAGCTCGGGCAAGCTCGAACTCGGTTCGAAATTTTTTCAAGCTCAAAAAATCAGCTCAACTGGCTCGAACTCGGTTTCAAACGAGTCGAAATGAGCTTTTTCGAGTCGAGTCGAGTGAGGTAACCGAGCTAACTCAATTGTGTCGCCTACCGATATGGCCTCGATTTTGATATGTGATGCCGTATCAAATCATTTTTCCGGGGCCGATACCGTCGTTCAGAACCATGGTAAGAACGATGATCAACCAAAAGAGTTTTTAATTCTTAAATGCTTGTCACCAAATTTAGAGGTTAAAGACATAATTTTTCAAAGAAGCCGGGTTGAGAAACAAAGATTCTTGCACAAGAATGATCGAGATACTTCATTGAATACATTTCGAAATAATAGATTGTTCTCTTCTTCTTCTTCTTCTTCTTCTTTTTTTTCGTTTATATTTTTCTTCATTTTCTGTTTAATGGATGTATTTTTCTTTGGTTCGATAGATCGATACACCCGATATCGATCATTTTCAACCGGTGATGTGCCCTCCGTCTTGATTTTTAAACGTTGAACACATTTTAGATTTT
The DNA here is from genome assembly GCA_030180095.1 of Magnolia changhungtana. Classification (NCBI taxonomy): domain Eukaryota; kingdom Viridiplantae; phylum Streptophyta; class Magnoliopsida; order Magnoliales; family Magnoliaceae; genus Magnolia; species Magnolia changhungtana. Next base: position 765,583 of record JASAUF010000531.1, on the reverse strand, counting down.
CTACGAAAGGATATGGCGCTAACTGTAATGCTGGCACCATATCTGTAGATGTGGTCTGGTCACATGGCAAACATGTACATAATCCAAAATGTGTATCTGTTAAGGCCTTTCATGGATGGGTCCATATGCCAAAAATCGATCAGTCATATAATCCTAGCTGCCAATTGTAGGACTTTCTCGTTCAATGTGAACTGTTGGTTGGACTTCTGTTTCTATCCGGTAATAGGCTAGGATTACTATACTGGTAAATTTTTATGGGTATTAGGGCCTGTTTGGCCAGGCAGATCCCACGGTATTAGTAGGGATGGGATCGGCAATATCCTGGGATAGGCATGACGAGCCAAACAGATCCGGTGAACTTGTCTTGGTATACGAGTAACCCCATTGATCTTAAGACAATCCACTGACATCATCATCATTACCTTAAAATTGATCCTATCCCTTAGTTGGATGGATGGGAAGGTAAAATCCTGGGACATGCGGGCGTGCCAAAATGCACTAGTGAACTTGTCCTGGGATATAAGCAATCCCATGGATCTTAAGACAATCCACTTGACACCACCATCATTACCTTAAAATTGATCCCATCCCTCCAAATACCATGGGATCTGCACTGCCAAAAGCCCTTACTCATCCATCGTAGGGCTAATAAACAGTCTGGATTTTTTAAATGTGTGCCATGTGCATGGAGATTGACTGCTTGATAGCTAACTTCTAAACATTGATGGTACTGGATCATTTCTCTGTCCTTTTCTGTTCTTATTAAATTTAAAAGAATCAAATGGTTAAACCATATTAAAAACAGATAAAGCTCGCCATATACAATAAGCACTATAAATCACATTTTGGTATCATATTCCTTGAAATATCTGCAAAATTTAGTGTGTCAACATTTAATTTTGAATACTAACATTAAAATAGTGATGCATTTGTATTGCATTAATATTAGCCTAGTAAGTTGCATGTTTGTGCGAGAACCTTCTTCTTCTTTTTTTTTTTTTTTTTTTTTTTTTTCAAAGGTGGACGGCACACCATTAAAGATAAACAATACACCTAACAAGGGCTGTGGAAACCTTACCTCCCAAGAAAACTAAATACAAAACTGCAATAGAACAAGATCACAAACCAACCACGGTAACATCTAATGCTAAAATTTCAGCTTTATCAACTGAAATATTTTGATTTTTCTTTGGAAAGAATTTTATTCAACCCAATAAAAAAGTGGAAATACAAATTCAAATCACAAATCAATCGCTAATGCATCGCAACACTATTTGATTTTCTAAGAACATGCCAAAAAGAGCAATGCCAAAAAAAAAAAAAAGCAAAAAAAAAAAAAAAAAGAAAGAAAGAAAAAAAAAAAAAAAAAACAACAACAACAACAACAAACAACAAACAAAGAACAAGAAGAAATAGAAAACAAAAACGAAAAAGAAAAAGAAAACCTTAAAACTTTTTTTTTATTTTTGCCACCAACGGAAGCGTGACACATTTGGAGAGAACCACTTTATCATATCCATGAATCCCTCTTGAGCCACTTTCAACTACCAAAGTAAAACTAAGCAATTCTCTAAAATATCTTAGAGGTTAAATAATGCTCTAATTTCAGTAGTCATGTTAGTACAATGACAACAAAAATGAGAATACCATAATCACCATAGTCTTCCAATCATGGATCACACCACCAACCCCATCTTACCTGTATTGACTTGAGAAGCACCATCAATGTCCAACTTGAAGATACAAACTGGGAGTTTAGTCCGCAGTAGGAATTACACGTTAATCCTTGAACTGCTGAATATTAGTTTTCATCAATGAAAGGGACAGCTTTTCCTCAAAAGAACATTCCTTTACTGAAATGTTGACCCTCAGATGCCCACTTGACCCGAGCAGGAGACGTATATCTGCCTTCAAATTTGATTTTGTTTTGAGATATCCATTACCTTGCATGGAATGAAAGAGAGTGGCATGTGTAATAAAGTTGAGGATTGGTTTGAGATGAAGAAGAAAACCAATACAAAACCCGCTGCTGAAGCAAGGATCATATATTGGGAAAATTAAATAGATGCCTAAATGACGCCACAATTACCCAAAAAATTACTATCACAAAAGAGATAGCCCATATCCTTCATGGAGACAATAATTGCAGCAAACACACATAGAAGCCAGAGAATTTCTTTCTTCTTCGCAGCAAGTTCCATAGCCAATCACCCATTTAGAAGTTATTTGACTGAAAGTTGATACATATTGTTTACTTTAAACAGAATCTAATTCAACTACATATAGTCCTAGACCATGTTTCTGTGAGTAGAATATGAATTATGAAATGTTCGATGGTGGGGCTCTTATCTCATGCACTTGTTAAAGTTTGATGTAGTTATACTTCTGTAAGAAAATTCCAATGCAATTCATGCCATGTCATACTGTAGAATATTGTGGTGCATATCACAAATGAACCCAGATAGGTACATCTAAGATTATGGGAAACAGTTCTAGTGATATGCAGGTCAAAACACTAGTTCTCTTTATCAACACTAAACCCTTTTTGTAGACCATGCGAGCAGCATTCTTTCTTATCCAATTTTGTGCTAAATGCAGTTGGGTGTCTTTGCTTTATCTGTTGGAGTTGATCAGATCCCCATGCAATAACATCAGCACGTCAGAATCTTGCTTTGAACAACATAGAACCTGAGAAAATGCAATTGTACCTTGCTTCCAGCAACGTCAGCCCTCTTTTACCAAATGGAACAATGACCAGAGATGTAGAAGGGTTGAGCTCTTATAGCTTGGAAATCATGGGTGAAATGGAAAATTTTGATGTCATGATAGCAAATATACTTTTAAATCCCTTGATAGAGTTGGCAGATTATATTGTTGCTTATGCAAAGCCTGGAGCAGTCATTGGTGTCTCTGGTATCATATCTGAAAGTATCATTTTTGCGTACCACCTCATTGACATGTTTAAGTGTTGGCTTAATTGATGTAGATTCCACTCTTTGCAGTAAAAAAAATGTTTCAACCATAGTTCTAAAAGTCAATGGTGAATAATTTATTTTTTGCAAATTATTATTAAGAGTTGGTTGGATATAATTTATTTTTTTGTAAATGTTGTTAATAGTTGGATGGATGATGAATGTATTTGTGAATGTAAATGAAAATAAAAAACTTATGATATATATATATATATATATATGTTATCAATGGAGGATGCCTTGTTTAGGGGGATATGAAATTTTGTAGCTTATGGTATGGTGCCCCAATATTGGTTGTATGTTACTAGTATGTAGTAGATAATACTAGGATCAATAGTAAACATTTTGTTTTGAGTGGAAGACCGAGTAAAAGAACTTGGAAGAGACACTTTTTATGCCTTTCAGCTTCAAACTGGATACCTTTTGGATAAACCAAACATCCATTCACCACTAGTTCCTCTAATAAATGGTACAATGGGGGTGGGATAATGTCGGTTGCTCCAAATTCCAATACATATGCTAAGTATATGTAATATAGTTATATATACATATATATATTGCAAATTATTATATTGCAATTTATATATGAAATAATCGTCATCATCGTCATCATGTAAGCCATATCCTAATTAATTAGGGTCGCATACATGAATCCTATTCCACCGTTCCACTCTATCAAGGGCCATACCTCCAGTTAGACCATAGGTCATCGAGTCTTTTCTTACTACCTCCATCCACGTCTTTTTGGGCCTTCCCCTTGCCCAACAATTTGTTCCCTAAAGCGTGGTTGGTCTTACAGCTATTCTATAAAACTTCCCTTTTAGTTTGAATGGTACTCGACGATCATTTAAAACTCCCAAGCCACATCCTATAGCAATTTTTACCATCCTGCTGGCTTGAAACACTCTTGATGGTAGCAATGTGAAATGGCACCATGCTGCCATGGATTGGCAAAAGGACAGCCTCATTCTTTTGGTTGATCTGTATCATTAATTCCCTTGACTGTGGGATATCATTGACATTCTTGTAGGCAATGAGATCGCTTGAAGCTTTTGTAGAACCACGGCCATCTCCAGCTGCAGAACCGCCCATTATCCAACCTTAGAGTCGCTTTCGACAAGAATGTCTCAGCTCCATTGGATTCAACTTTGACCTTTGGACGCTCTTCTTCCTCCTCCCTCCTCTTCCTCATTGAATGAGTATGCAACATCCTTAACTAACTTGGAGCTGATTGAAGTCACAACTTCGCACTTTTTCATTGACAATAATGGTGTCGCAAGCAACAACGAGAACATCTTAGTCTTTGGGTTATTGGTTTCGATTGCAAGTTCTCAAACCCAAGAGATACATTAAAAACCATTTCGGGCTTCAACACTGATCGTTCACGGCATTTAAACTCAATACCGACTCACGGAACTCGAGACCAATTCCGTTCCTCCTACCGACTTTGTAAGATGAGAGGCAAATTCGGGAGCATCCTCTCTACCACCGAGATTTGCTTGGTAAACAACATCGACCTTATTCCCGACCTTCAATGCACCTATCGTTGCCGCATGGGCCATGAGGAGAACCTCATAAGCCTTAATCGTTGCATTTGCATCAATGGGAAATGTTACGGCAATGTTGGATCTAGAACAAGCCGAAATCCGCCATTGAAGCTATGTCGGATCTAGAACAATGCGAAATCCACAACAAACCAAACAAAAAGATGCATAGATAACAACAAATTTCGGAAAGGTATGTCTCTTCTTTCCTTTCTCTTCTATTTCACGAACGTAATGTAGTTTATCTCGCAAATTACGCTTTTTAAGGATTTAGAACTTAAAAAAAAAATGAAAACTACTTGGTTGAAAATAAGAAAAAATAACATTCCTTTATATAGATATTAAAAGTATAGATGTGTGGGAATAAAATGACATAACAAGGAATGAAGGTGACCGACATGACATATCACAAGTAGTAGTTATGTAAGCAGATTGGTCTGGTGTAGCATACAACACCCACTGGCTAGTGTGTTGACGTGACCAAGTTATGTGGTCCTACAACCAAAAAAAAGAAAAAAGGAAGACAATACTCATTGTCATCAAGTGATCTAGAATATCTCTATTGGGCCCAACCATAGATGAACCGACTCAAGAATATCACCGATTGGATATTCTAATATGATCATGTGTCACATTGGGGAAAGCTAAACATCAAACAAAAAAAGAAAAAACAACAGGGGAAAGCTACTCTGAAGAAAACAGAGCTTTAATAGTTTTATTAGTAATTGTTGTCTTTATTTTTCTTAAGTTTTTTTTAAATCTTTTGTTGGCATTTATATATTATGAAGTTTGAACATATGTTAGCATATTGTTGCTGAATGTGGCAATCCAGTGCATCTGGAAGATGACAAAATTTGTATCTGAAAATGCTCTCTTTTCCCACTAGGATTTTCTAATCGACGGTTGTAACAGGCCTTACAAAGAAACATACCAATTGAAATACTCTTACCTTAACATCTAATTGGTAGGATGAATTCTAATATTTTATTTTGTTAATTGGTTTCAGTTGATTAAACTATTCACTTTCCATGGATTTGAGCTGGTTATTTGAAATATATGAAGGGTTGACTAAACTAGTCTTTTCTTGGATTAAATTTGGTTGCTTGTAATATATGTAGGAAGGGCTCAAAAGAAGGTTGAACAGGAGCAGATACTAAGTAGCCAATACAAAACAATGCATAGCCAACAGTTGGAAGTTCCAGGTAATTTCTTTTGTATGGGTCCTAGCTAGTTTAGTAGGGGGGAGTGTTTAGTTAGGAGGGTTGAAGTGAATTTTTGTTGCATGGGCCACTTGGGTCATTTCCTCTTTTATTGAATTGAGTTGTTACCAATTTTGTGAATAGGATCCTTATCAAACAATAGTGTGAATTATTTCTTGAATGACTATAAGGTGGAAGATTTAAAAAAATTTTAATAATAATTTATTGGTATATATATATATATATATTTTTGCGCATATTTTAGTGACGGACCAAATCCGTCACTAAGCTCTAAACATTGAAAATAACGACGGATTGAGGTCCGTCGCTTACTAAAATTAGCGACGGATCCTATCCGTCGCTAATGTTTCTACGGACGACCATTTTTTTGAATTTCACCGACGTTTTTTTTTAAAAAATTTTTACGACGGATTTGAGGTCCGTCACTTACTAATAATGTCTATAGGGACGACCAATTTTTGGAATTTCACCGACGGTTTTTTAAATTTTACGACGGATTTTATCCGTCACCACTAGGCGACGGACCTTATCCGTCGCATATTAAACGACGGATAAAATCCGTCGTAAAACCAAAAACGACCCACTAAACAGCGACGGACCTCACAACGGATGAAGTCCGTCATTTATTTGGTTTTACGACAGATTTAGTCCGTCGCAAATCAGCGATTTTGGCGTAGTGAACGTTATTCTAAACTTATAACCATAACCAAAACCAAAACCTATAACCTAAACCCGAACGCAAACCCGAACCCGAACCCAAATCCCTAAACTTTAACTCAAAACTAAACCTATAACTTTAATTCAAACCTAAACCTATAACCTAAACTTATAACCTTAACCTAAACCTAAAACCAAAACCAAAACCAAAACCTATAACCTAAACTTATAAACTATAACCTAAACCTAAAACCTAAGGGCCTGTTTGGACGGGTGGATTGGAAGGGATTGAATGGTATTAAGGTGGATGGCATGGATTTCAAGGCAACGATGGTGTTGTCAGTGCATTGTCTTAAGATCCATGGGATTGCTATATCCCAGGATTGCTATATGGAGTCTGTTTGGCACGCCTGCACCAATCTTAGGATTAAACCTTCCCATCCCTTCCAATCCCTCGACCCAAACATGTCCCAGGCAAATTTGAACGGATTAGGGTGGAGCTGGATGGGATTTAAAGGTAGTGATGGTGTTGTCAGTGGATTGTCTTAAGATCCATGAGATAACTATATCCCGAGATAAGATCACCCAGTCTGTTTGGCACGCCCGGCCAATCCCGGGATTTAACTTCCAATCCCTTCCAATACCATCCAATCCCTTCCAATTAGTCCGGCTAAATGGGCCCTAAATGTATTCTCAAATCCCTAAACCTAAACCTACACCAAACCCCAATCTCAAATCCCTAACCTAAACCTAAACCTAAACATGAAAACCCAAGCCTAAACCCGATCCTGATTCCGAACCTGATTTCCTAAACCTAAAACCTAAATGTATTCTCAAATCCCCAAACCTAAACCTACACCTAATCCTAATCTCAACTCCCTAACCTAAACCTAATCCTAAACTTGAAAACCCACACCTAAACCCAATCCCAAACCCGAACCCGATTTTCTAAACCTAGACCTTAACCTATTCTCAATTCACTAAAGCTATAACCTATAACCTAACTTAAACCTAAACCTATAACCAACACTTATAACCTAAACCTAAACCTAAAACCTTAACTTAAACTTAACTTATAATCCATAACAAAAACCTAAACCTAAAACCTAAATGTATTCTCAAATCCCTAAACCTAAACCTACACCTAATCCCAATCTCAACTCCCTAACCTAAACCTAAACCTAAACTTGAAAACCCAAGCCTAAACCCGATCCCGAACCCGAACTCAATTTCCTAAAGCTAAACCTTAACCTGTTCTCAATTCCCGAACCTATAACCTATAACCTAAACCTAAACCTATAACCTTAACCTATAACCTTAACATAAACCAAAAACCTAAACCTTAACCTAAACCAAAACCTATAACCTAAACTAAAACACCTCAGTAACCTAAACCTAGACCTCGAACTTATAACCTTAACCTAAACCTAAAACCAAAACTTAAACCTATAACCTAAACCTATAAACTAAACCTTAGACCTAAACCTAATCCTAAACCTATAACCTAAACCAAAAGCTATAACCTTAACCTAAATAAAAACCTATAACCTGACACCTAAACTTATAACCTTAACCTAAACCTAAAACCAAAACCTAAACCTATAATCTAAAACCTATACCTAAACCTTAACCTATAACCTATAACCTATAACTTATAACCTAAACCTATAAACTATAACCTAAACCTAAAACCTAAGGGCCTATTTGGACGGGTGGATTGGAAGGGATTGAATGGTATTAAGGTGGATGGCATGGATTTCAAGGCAACGATGGTGTTGTCAGTGCATTGTCTTAAGATCCATGGGATTGCTATATCCCAGGATTGCTATATGGAGTCTGTTTGGCACGCCCAGCCAATCTTAGGATTAAACCTTCCCATCCCTTCCAATCCCTCGACCCAAACATGTCCCAGGCAAATTTAAACGGATTAGGGTGGAGCTGGATGGGATTTAAAGGTAGTGATGGTGTTGTCAGTGGATTGTCTTAAGATCCATGAGATAACTATATCCCGAGATAAGATCACCCAGTCTGTTTGGCACGCCCGGCCAATCCCGGGATTTAACTTCCAATCCCTTCCAATACCATCCAATCCCTTCCAATTAGTCCGGCTAAATGGGCCCTAAATGTATTCTCAAATCCCTAAACCTAAACCTACACCAAACCCCAATCTCAAATCCCTAACCTAAACCTAAACCTAAACATGAAAACCCAAGCCTAAATCCGATCCCGATTCCGAACTCCGATTTCTAAACCTAAAACCTAAATGTATTCTCAAATCCCCAAACCTAAACCTACACCTAATCCTAATCTCAACTCCCTAACCTAAACCTAATCCTAAACTTGAAAACCCACACCTAAACCCAATCCCAAACCCGAACCCGATTTTCTAAACCTAGACCTTAACCTATTCTCAATTCACTAAAGCTATAACCTATAACCTAACTTAAACCTAAACCTATAACCAACACTTATAACCTAAACCTAAACCTAAAACCTTAACTTAAACTTAACTTATAATCCATAACGTAAAACCTAAACCTAAAACCTAAATGTATTCTCAAATCCCTAAACCTAAACCTACACCTAATCCCAATCTCAACTCCCTAACCTAAACCTAAACCTAAACTTGAAAACCCAAGCCTAAACCCGATCCCGAACCCGAACTCAATTTCCTAAAGCTAAACCTTAACCTGTTCTCAATTCCCGAACCTATAACCTATAACCTAAACCTAAACCTATAACCTTAACATAAACCAAAAACCTAAACCTTAACCTAAACCAAAACCTATAACCTAAACTAAAACCTGTAACCTAAACCTAGACCTGAACTTATAACCTTAACCTAAACCTAAAACCAAAACTTAAACCTATAACCTAAACCTATAAACTAAACCTTAGACCTAAACCTAATCCTAAACCTATAACCTAAACCAAAAGCTATAACCTTAACCTAAATAAAAACCTATAACTCGACACCTAAACTTATAACCTTAACCTAAACCTAAAACCAAAACCTAAACCTATAATCTAAAACCTATACCTAAACCTTAACCTATAACCTATAACCTATAACTTATAACCTAAACCTATAACCTTAACATAAACCCAAAAACTAAATCTTAACCAAAACCTATAACCTTAACCTAAACAAAAACCTTAACTTATAACATTAACCTAAACCTAAAACCAAAACCTAAACCTATAACCTAAACCTATAAAATATAACCTAAACCTAAACCTAAACCTAAACCTAAACCTAAACCTATAACCTAAACCTAAACCTATAACCTATAACCTAAACGTAACCTAAACCTATAACCTTAACCTAAACCCAAAACCTAAACCTTAACCTAAACCAAAGCTATAACCTTAACCTAAACCAAAACACTCGTAACCTAAACCTTAACTTAAACCTAAAACCGAACCTAAACCCATAACTTATAACCTAAACCTATAAACAAAAACCTAAACCTAAACCAAAACCTATAACCTCAACCTAAACTAAAACCTAAACTTAAACCTATAACCTAAACAAAAACCTATAACCTAAACCCAAACAAAAACCTATAACCTAAACCTTAACCTATAACCTATACCTAAAACCAAAACCTAAACCTATAACCTATAAACCTAAACCTATACCTAAACATTAACCTATTCTCAAATCCCTAAACCTAAACCTACACCTAATCCCAATCTCAACTCCCTAACCTAAACCTAAACCCGATCCAGAACTCAAACCCGATTCCCTAAACCTAAACCTAAACCAATTCTCAATTCCCTAAACCTAGACCTTATAACGTAAACCTAAACTCGAACCTAAAACTAAACCCACTCTCTAAACCTAAACCTAAACCAATTCTCAATTACCTAAACCTATACCTTATAACTTAAACCTAAACTCCGAACCTTAAACCGAACCTAAACCTATAACCTTAACCTAAACCAAAACCTATGACCTAAAACCTCATCCTATTTACCTGTAACCTAAACTTATAACCTATTACCTACCATTCACCTAAACCTAAATCCTAAACCTTAACCTATAACCTAAGACCTAAACCTAAAACCTAAATGTATTCTCAAATCCCTAAAACCTAAATGTATTCTCAAATCCCTAAACCTAAACCTGCACCTAATCCTAATCTCAACTCCCTAACCTAAACCTAAGCTTAACCTTGAAAACCCAAACCTAAACCCGATCCCGAACCCAAAACCGATTCCCTAAACCTAAACCCAAACCAATTCTCAATTCCCTAAACCTATACCTTATAACCTAAACCTAAACTCGAACCTAAACCGTAACCTTAACCTAAACCAAAACCTATGACCTAAAACCCTAACCTATTACCTATAACCTAAACTTATAACCTATTACCTACCATTCACCTAAACTTAAATCCTAAACCTTAACCTATAACCTAAGACCTAAACCTAAAACCTAAATGTATTCTTAAATCCATAAACCTAAACCTACACCTAATCCTAATCTCAACTCCCTAACCTAAACCTAAGTTTTAACTTGAAAACCCAAACCTAAACCCGTTCTCGAACCCGAACCCGATTCCTTAAACCTAAACCCAAATCAATTCTCAATTCCCTAAACCTTAACCTATTCTCAAATCCCTAAACCTAAACCTACACCAAATCCCAATCTCAACTCCCTAACCTAAACATGAAAACCCAAGCCTAAACCCGATCCAGAACCCGAACCCGATTTCCTAAACCTAAACCTTTACCTATTTTCAAATCCCTCAACCTAAACTTACACCAAATCCTAATCTCAACTCCCTAACCTAAACCTAAACCCAAACTTGAAAACCCAAACCTAAACCCTACCCCGAACCCGAACCCGCTTTCTAAACCTAAACCTTATCCTATTCTCAATTCCCAAAGCTATAACCTATAACCTTAACCTTTATAACCTAAACCTAAAACCAAAACCAAAACCTATAACCTAAACCTATAAGCTAAAACCTAAACCTAAAACCTAAAACCTAAAGGTATTCTCAAATCCCTAAACATAAACCTACACCAAATCCTAATCACAACTCTCTAACCTAAACCTAAACCTAAACCTAAACCTAAACCTAATGGAAAACCCAAACCTAAACCCGAACCTAAACTTAGAACCCGGTTCCTAAACCTCAACCTTAACCTATTCTCAATTCCCAAAGCTATAACCTATAACCTAAACCTAAACCTAACCTAAACTATAACCTTAACCTAAACCCAAAACCTAAACCTTAACTTAAACTAAAGCCTATAACCTTAACTTAAACCAAAACTCACTGTAACCTAAACCTTAACCTAAACCTAAAACCGAACCTAAACCTATAAACTAAAACCTAAACCTAAACCTATAACCTAAACCAAAACCTATAACCTTAACCTAAAGAAAAACCTATAAACTAAAACCTAAACCTAAACCAAAACCTATAACCTCAACCTAAACAAAAACCTATAACATAAACCTTAACCTATAACCTATAACCTAAACCTAAAACCAAAACCTAAACCTATATGCTAAAACCTAAACCTAAACCTATACCTAAACCTTAACCTATTCTCAAATCCCTAAACCTATACCTACACCTAATCCCAATCTCAACTCCCTAACCTAAACCTAAATCTAAACTTGAAAACCCAAGCCTAAACCCGATCCCGAACCCGAACCCAATTTCCTAAAGCTAAACCTTAACCTTAACCTATTCTTAAATCCTAAACCTAAACCTACACCAAATCTCAATCTCAACTCCCTAACCTAAACCTAAACTTAATCATGAAAACCCAATCTAAGCCCGATCCAGAACCCGAACCCGATTTCTAAACTTAAACCTTTACCCTATTTTCAAATCCTTAAACCTAAACCTACACCAAATCCTAATCTCAACTCCCTAACCTAAACCTAAACCTAAACTTCAAACCCAATCCTAAACCCGATCCCAAACCCGAACCTTTCTGAACTAAACCATAACCTATTCTCAATTCCTAAAGCTATAACCTATAACTAAACCTATACCTAACCTTAACCTATAACCTAAACCTAAAACCAAAACCAAAACCAAAACCTATAACCTATAACCTAAACTTAAAACCTATAACCTAAATGTATTCTCAAATCCCTCAACCTAAGCCTACATCAAATCCTAATCCCAACTACCTAGCCTAAACCTAAACCTAAACCTAAACTTGAAAACCCAAACGATCCTGAACCCGAACCCGCTTTCTAAACCTAAACCTTAACCTATTCTCAATTCACAAAGCTATAACCCATAACTTAAACCTAAATCGAACCTAAACCTATAACCTTAACATAAACCTAAACCTAAAACCAAAACCTAAACCTATTACCTAAACTTATAACCTATAACCTAAACCTATAACCTAAACTTATAACCTATAACCTAAACCTAAACCTAAACTCCCTAACCTTTGTGATTTTTTGTTTATTTGTTAATGTTAAATTTATATGTATTTATGCGTGAATGAATGTGATGCGAGATAAGATTGTTTCTTGTTTGGATGAATGTAGTTTATGTTTGGGTTTGGTTTTGGGTTTAAATGATGTGAATGTCAATATGATGAAATATATTATATAACGGTGTATATTAGGATGAATATGATGAAATATATTGTTAACAGTGTATATCGAATTTTGTGCAGAATTTTGAAGCGTATATTAAAAAAAAAAAAAAAAAAAAAAAAAAAATTTTAGCAACGAAAATTTTCGTTCTTTAAAAGTGGAACATTTTTAGCGTGAAAATTTTCGCTGCTAAAACATCTTGGAATTTTTTTGGCGTGAATATTTTTCACAAGCTTAAAATTCTTTTATTTTTTTTAAAATATACAGTTCAAAATTCCGCACCAAATTCCTGATATACATCTAGGATTTTTTTTTTTAAAAGTCTTTTTTTTTCATATACAATTCAAAATTCGACACAAAAAAACATCTAGGATTTTTAGCAGCAAAAATTTTCGCTGCTAAAACATCTTGGAATTTTTTTGGCGGTGAATATTTTCGCTGCTAAAAGTCCTAGATATTTTTTGGCAGCGATAACTTTCGCTGCTAAAATCTTGGAAATGTTTTTTTTATCATGACAACCAGATGCTGCAAAAGTCATTGAAATTTTTGTGACAAGCGATTCTGTACTAATAGTCTTGGAAAATTTATTTTTCTCAGCAAATATTTTATTCTTAAGAGTTTTGTCTTTGCTAATAGTCTTGAAAATTTTATTTTCAAGAAATATTTTCACCGCTTAAGATCTTTTGGAAAATAGTTTTAGCGGCCGAAAAATTTCGTTGCTAAAAGTCTTGTATAGTATTTTTTAGCGGCGAAGAGTTTCGCAGCTAATAGTCTTGAAAAATTTATTTTGCCGCAAATATTTTCGCTACTAAAATCTTTTGGAAAATATTTTTAGCGTGAAAATATTCGCTGCTAAAAGTCTTGTATAGTATTTTTAGTGACGAACATTTTCACCGCTAAAAGTTTATGTTGTTTGGATTTAAATTAATATGAATGTGAATGTGATGAATATGATGAAATATATTGTTAACAGGAGTATATCCGGAATATTGTATGTATTTTGAACTGGAATAAATTTTTTTAAAAGCAAAGTTTTGGCGATGATAATTTTCATTGCTAAAAGATGTTTACTTGTATTGTACACTACAAGAGTTTTAGCAACGATAATTTTCGCCGCTAAATGACTTTTAGCCGCGAAATATTTCGCTGCTAAAAGTATTTTTCGTCGCGAAAAGTCTCATACTGTAAAGAAATTTATTCCGCATCGATATAAACTGTGTAGCATTTAACGGCGAAAATTTTCGTCGCTAAAAGTATGGTGCACTAGTGTTAGCGACGAAAATTTTCGTCGCTAAAAGTTTCGTCGCTAAAAACCCTCTTTGTTGTAGTGAATTTTAGAGAATTATCCAAAAAATGAATCATATCCAAAGATTAAATGGACCACACCACAAATAAGGGGAACAGATTGGCTACTCCCCCTGATATCATCCATTGGCTGGTGGTTGGTGCTTTGTGAGCCCTACCATGATGTATATGTTTAATCCATGTCGTTTATCTATTTTTAAAGATCATCTTACAGTATGAGACCAAAAATGAGATATATCCAAATCTTAAGTGGACCACATTCCAGGAAACATTGTTGAATGAGCGTCAACTATTAAAAAACATTTTGGGGCCATAAAATTTTTGGATCAAACTGATTTTTGTTTTACCCCTTCATCTGGCCCTGTATGACCTAATCAACATATTGGATGTCAAATAAACAGTACAATGGCCCTTAAGAGGATTTTAATGATGGATATATATATATATATATATATATATATATATATATGGGAAAAGGTTCCATTCGGTCGAGCTCATGAGAACTTCTCATACGGTTGAGCTGTGTGGGCCCCACCGTGATGGGTGTCGAACATCTATCCAATCAGTCAGATGCACCATTCCATGGTGGGCCTGGGGCTTAAAAATCAAGTCAATCCGTGACTTTTTTAGGCCACACCACATACAAAAGTTGAGAGGGGTTACCCTCCATTAAAATATTCATAATCATTTGTTGGGACCACTGAGATGTGGTTCATAAATCCAGCCCATCCATTATGCATGTCCCACTTGGATGAGGAGTCAGACCAAGTTTCATATGCATCAAAATTTCAGGTGGGCCCCACCAAGTGATTTTACATGCTTTAGGCATTTCTTCACATGATTTTAGATGGTATGGCCCACCTAAGTTCCTTATACGACTAATTTTTGGGATATCCCATAATTTAAAGGGGGCCCATCAAAAGCATGGTGTTGATGGTCGACACGCATCACAATGGGGCTCACACAGCTCGACCTCGTGGGAAGTTCCCATGAGCTCGACCGTACAGAACCTTTTCCCTAAAAGGAAAAGCCCTCATTTCTTACGCACCCTCCACCGCCATTCCCTCTCACCCCCCCCCCAAAAAAAAAATAATAATAATAATAAAATAAAATAAAATCGAAAAAACCCAAAATGAGAGAACCCCAGGATCCGGACCCTCCCCCCCTCGACAAAATAGGAAAAAAAAAAAGGCATTTTCTACAGATCATCCAAAATCCTCGCATTCCAGAGCTACTTGTCCAAAATCCTAAGGTATTTTTTTATAGAGTGGTGAGAGAATGTAAGAATTTGCAGCATTTTCTCAAATATCTTGCATTTTATGTTCATACGCCTGCGATTAGTTGGATTTTTAGGCAAATGTTTTATTTGTTTGCTGCAATTTTGGTTTTTATGGCGGATCAGTCGGTGGATGTGTGGGTATTTTAGCTTCTTGTTGTTAGTATGGTTTTTGTGCATAGAATTTGTTGAAATGATGTTGTAGGTTTAATCTTGATTAGAAGTCATGGAAAATTTTCATTTACAAAATGTATCTTGATTTGGGAACATGTGACTCTACCTCATGCGTGAAGCTTGCTTGATGTTTGACAGAATGCCTGATTCAAATCAATCCATAGAATATGGGTTCATCTGCAGGTTGGGTCCCCACCAAGGGTGGGGAGATTAGATGTGTGTTGGCAGTGTGTGTGCATGCATGTATGAGAAGGTCTCAAGGCCAACCAGCAGATTACTTCTTGCTTGCTAAGTGCATTGGACATCCAACCAGTTCGATAGATTGGCCCCAGCATGAGTAACACTACATGCAAAAATCAGCCACATCCACTGATCAAGTGGACCACACTTGTATTTTGTTATTTATCAATGACTATACATTATTTTCTATTGTGGCTCACTTAATAGTTGGATGGAGCAAATTTTTGTCAATCATAGACTTGTTTTGCATGAATTAGGGAAAAAAGAAAGAAGAACAAAAATGGATGGTGATGGTGCACTTTATTGCAACATTAGTGGAAGTTTGTTTTTGACAAAGGAGCTTTGAAACTTGAATCCTACAAATTCATTTATCATTTCCATTTTTCACCTAATTTCTTCTATTTATATGCAGTTTGACAAACCTGACCAAGCCAAGTGATTGCTTTCTCTCGATGTTTGTAGATGACTTTGCGAAATGAGCTTCTTGATGTCATTATATAGTTTGACAAATTTGTCATCAATTAATCCATGTTATAATGTTTCAATTGCATTGCTAGAATAGCTACACTTTATATTTCTTGTTATGACTAATACATCAATTCACAGGCGAAATTGAATACAATGGTTTTGACTATTCTAGCACTCATATTGGCATTCCTATGTAGGTGAAGTTTCGGGAGTTCGTCAATTTGCACAAGCATTCTCAGTGTATTGTATTTGCAAATGTGAATGAAAATAAACAACTTATAATATATATATATATATGTTGTCAATGGAGGATACCTTGATTAAGGGGACATGAAATTCTTATAGCTTATGGTATGGTGCCCCAATATTGGCTGTATGTTACTAGTATGTAGTAGATAATACAAGGTTCAATATTTTTTGTATGTGGCTAAAATTTTTATCTCAACTACTCTACGCAGATTCTGTCCCACTTCTTGCAACTAAATTCCTTTGTATAACATACACTTAAAAACTAAACCTATAACCTACACTTATAACCTAAACCTAAACCTTAACCTAAACCTAAAACCTAAAACCTAAATGTATTCTCAAATCACTAAACCTAAACCTAAACCTACACCTAATCCTAATCTCAACTCCCTAACCTAAACCTAAACCTAAACTTGAAAACCCAAACCTAAACCCGATCCCGAACACCGAACCCGATTTCCTAAATGTAAACCTTAACCTATTCTCAATTCCTAAAACTATAACCTATAACCTATAACCTATAACCTAAACCTATAACTTAAACCTAAAACCTAAACCTAAACGTAAAACCTAAACCTAAACCTAAAAAGTAAATGTATACTCAAATCCCTAAACCTAAACCTAAACCTAAACCTATAACCTAGAACATTAACATAAAATTATAACCTACAGCATTAACCTAAAGTTATACTTATAACCTAAACCTCGTTCTCAAATCCCAAAACCTATAACCTAAACCTTAACCTATAATGTATAACCTATAACCTAAACCTTGAACCTATAACCTAAACTCAATTCCCTAAACCTTAACCTATAACCTAACCTAAACCTAAACCTATAACCTACACTTATAACCTAAACCTAAACCTTTAACCTAAACCTATAACCCAAAACCTAAACCTAAACCTAAAACTTAAATGTATTCTCAAATCCCTAAACCTAATCCTAATCTCAACTTCCTAACCTAAACCTAAACCTAAACTTGAAAACCCAAACCTAAACCCGATCTCGAACCCGAACCCGATTTCCTAAACCTAAACCTAAACCTTAACCTATTCTCAATTCCCTAAGGGCCTATTTGGGCAGTGGGATTAGAAGGGATTAGGTGGGATGGGATTCAAAAAATATAATTATTACCCATGACAGGGATTGTCCCCTGTTGCCGTGGGAAAAGATTAATGTCATGCTTCGTTGATAATACGGTGGTACATTGAGTAGATATACACCCTGTTCAATTGTTTTGTAACCTCATTTTATGGCATGGGCCTAAAAATGAGGTAGATCCAAAACTTATGTGGCTCCAAAGAAGTTTCCAATGGTAAGTATTCAATCCCCGTTGCTTTCTATGGTGGGGTCCACTTAAGATTTAGATTTATCTGATTTTTTGGCCCATGCTCTAAAATAATCTCGAAAAATGGGTTGACGGTGTGGATATAGCCCACACATCTTGCTAACATTGAGTGAACTTGGCATAGGACCCAATGCAATTCCATCTAATCTAATTCCAAGCTTTTCCAAACATGGAGTGGAATTGGCATAGGACCAGACGAATGCCATCCCACCTAATCCCTTTTAATCCCACTGCCCAAATAGGCCCTAAAGCTATATCCTATAACTTATAACCTATAACCTAACCTTAACCTATAACCTTAACCTAAACCTAAACCTAAAACCTAAATGTATTCTCAAATCCTTAAACCTAAACCTACACCTAATCCTAATCTCAACTCCTTAACCTAAACCTAAACTTGAAAACCCAAACCTAAACTCCGAACCCAATTTCCTAAACCTAAGCCTTAATCTATTCTCAATTTCCTAAACCTTAACCTATAAGCTAACCTAAACCTAAACCTATAACCTACACTTATAACCTAAACCTAAACCTGTAACCCTAACCTAAGCGTAAAACCTAAACCAAAACCTAAAACCTAAATGTATTCTCAAATACCTACACCTTAACCTAAACCTAAACCTAAACCTGTAACCTTAACCTAAACATAAAACCTGAATGTATTCTCAAATCCCTAAACCTAAACCTATAAAATTAACCTACACTTAAAACCTAACCTAAACCTTAACCTATAACCTATAACCTAAACCTAAACCTCTATAACCTAAACCAAAACCTTAACCTATAACCTAAACTTATAACCTTAACGTAAACTTATAACCTTAACTTAAACCTATTATCAAATCCCAAAGTCTATACTTATAACCTAAACCTAAACCTTAACCAATAACCTAAACCTATACTTATAACCTTAACCTAAACTTATAACCTTAAGCTAAACTTATTCTCAAATCCCAAAACCTATACTTATTACCTAAACATAAATCTTAACCTAAACATAAACCAATACTTATAACCTATAACCTATAACCCAAACCTAAACCTAAACCTATAACTTATAACCTAAAACCTAAACCCGATCCCAAACCCGAACCCACTTTCCTAAACCTAAACCTACACCTATTCTCACCCCTAAAACCGTAACCTATAACCTAACCAAAACCTAAACCTATAACCATAACCTACACTTAAAACCTAACCTAAACCTTAACCTATAACCTATAACCTAAACCTAAACCTCATAACCTAAACCTAAACCTTAACCTATAACCTAAACTTGTAACCTTAACATAAACTTATAACCTTAACCTAAACCTATTATCAAATCCCAAAACCTATACTTAAAACCCTAACCTAAACCTTAACCTATAACCTAAACATATACTTATAACCTTAACCTAAATCTATTCTCAATTCCCAAAACCTATACTTATAACCTAAACCTAAACCTATACTTATAACCAATAACCTATAACCCAAACCTAAACCTAAACCTTAACCTATAACCCAAAACTTAACTTATAACCTAAAACTATAACCTATAACCTATAACCTATAACCTAAACCCAACCCCGAACCCAAACCTGATTTCCTAAACCTAAACCCAACCCGAACCGAACTTGATTTCCTAAACCTAAACCTTTACCTATAACCTAAACCCGAACCGAACTCCGATTTCTAAACCTAAACCCCGAACCCGAACCCGATTTCCTAAACCTAAACCTTAACCTATTCTCAATTCCCTAAAGATATAACCTATAACCTAAACCTAAACCTATAACCTTAACCTAAACCTATAACGTAAACCTAAACCTAAAACCTAAATGTATTCTCAAATCCCTAAACCTATAACCTTAACTTAAACCTATTCTCAAATCCCAAAAATTATACTTATAACCTAAACCTAAACCTTTACCTATAACCTAAACCTATACTTATAACCTTAACCTAAACTTATACCTATTCTCAAATCCCAAAACCTATACTTATAACCTAAACCTTAATCTAAATCTATAATCTATACTTACAACCCTTATAACCTTAACCTAAACCTATTCTCAAATCCCAAAACCTATATTTATAACCTAAACCTAAACCTTAACTTATAACCTAAACCTATACTTATAGCCCAAACTTAAATGTATTCTCAAATCCCTAAACCAAAATCTACACTTAATCCTAATCTCAACTCCTTAACCTAAATCTAAACTTAAACTTGAAAACCCAAACCTATACTTATAACCCAAACCTAAACTCAGAACACAACCCGATTTTCTAAACCTAAAACCTAAACATATTCTCAATTCCCCAAACCTTAACCTATAACCTAACCTAAACCTAAACCTATAACTTACACTTATAACCTAAACCTATAACCTTAACCTACACTTAAAACCTAACCTAAACCTTAACCTATAACCTATAACCTAAACCTAAACCTAAACTTATAACCTAAACTTATAACCTTAACAAAAACTTATAACCTTAACCTAAACCTATTATCAAATCTCAAAACCTATACTTATAACCTAAACCTAAACCTTAACTTACAACCTTAAGCTAAACTTATAACCTTAACTTAAACCTATTCTCAATTCCCAAAACCTATACTTATAACCTAACCCTAAACCTTAACCTAAACCTAAACCTATACTTATAACCTATAACCTACAACCCAAACCTAAACCTAAACCTTAACCTATAACCCAAACCTTAACTTATAACCTAAACCTATAACCTATATCCTATAACCTATAACCTAAACCCAAACCTAAACCCAATCCCGAACCCGAACCCGATTTCCTAAACCTAAACCTAAACCTATTCTCAATTCTCTAAAGCTATAACTTTTAACCTAAACCTAAGCCTATAACCTTAACCTAAACTTAAAACCTAAATATATTCTCAAATCCCTATACCTATAACCTTAACCTAAACCTATTCTCAAGTACTAAAAAATATACTTATAACCTAAACCTAAACCATAACCTACAACATAAACCTATACTTATAACCTTAACCTAAACTTATAACCTTAACATAAACCTATTCACAAATCCCAAAACCTATACTTATAACCTAAACCTTAATCTAAACCTATAACCTACTTACAACCTTAACCTAAACTTATAACCTTAACCTAAACCTATTCTCAAATCCCAAAACCTATACTTATTACCTAAACCTAAATCTTAACCTAAACATAAACCAATACTTATAACCTATAACCTATAACCCAAACCTAAACCTAAACCTATAACCTATAACCTAAAACCTAAACCCGATCCCAAACCCGAACCCAATTTCCTAAACCTAAACCTACACCTATTCTCAATTCCCTAAACCGTAACCTATAACCTAACCAAAACCTAAACCTATAACCATAACCTACACTTAAAACCTAACCTAAACCTTAACCTATAACCTATAACCTAAACCTAAACCTCTATAACCTAAACCTAAACCTTAACCTATAACCTAAACTTGTAACCTTAACGTAAACTTATAACCTTAACCTAAACCTATTATCAAATCCCAAAACCTATACTTAAAACCCTAACCTAAACCTTAACCTATAACCTAAACCTATACTTATAACCTTAACCTAAATCTATTCTCAATTCCCAAAACCTATACTTATAACCTAAACCTAAACCTATACTTATAACCTATAACCTATAACCTAAACCTAAACCTAAACCTTAACCTATAACCCAAAACTTAACTTATAACCTAAAACTATAACCTATAACCTATAACCTAAACTAAAACCTAAACCCAACCCCGAACCCGAACACGATTTCCTAAACCTAAACCCAACCCCGAACCCGAACCTAATTTCTAAACCTAAACCTTTACCTATAACCTAAACCCAAACCCGAACCTGATTTCTAAACCTAAACCCCGAACACAGACTCGATTTCCTAAACCTAAACCTTAACCTATTCTCAATTCCCTAAAGATATAACCTATAACCTAAACCTAAACCTATAACCTTAACCTAAACCTATAACGTAAACCTAAACCTAAACCTATAACCTTAACCTAAACCTATAACGTAAACCTAAACCTAAAACCTAAATGTATTCTCAAATCCCTAAACGTATAAGCTTAACCTAAACCTATTCTCAAATCCCAAAAATTATACTTATAACCTAAACCTAAACCTTTACCTATAACCTAAACCTATACTTATAACCTTAACCTAAACTTATACCTATTCTCAAATCCCAAAACCTATACTTATAACCTAAACCTTAATCTAAATCTATAATCTATACTTACAACCCTTATAACCTTAACCTAAACCTATTCTCAAATCCCAAAACCTATATTTATAACCTAAACCTAAACCTTAACTTATAACCTAAACCAATACTTATAGCCCAAACCTAAATGTATTCTCAAATCCCTAAACCTAAATCTACACTTAATTCTAATCTCAACTCCTTAACTTAAATCTAAACTTAAACTTGAAAACCCAAACCTATACTTATAACCCAAACCTAAACCTGAACCCGAACACGATTTTCTAAACCTAAACCTAAACATATTCTCAATTCCCTAAACCTTAACCTATAACCTAATCTAAACCTAAACCTATAACTTACACTTATAACCTAAACCTATAACCTTAACCTACACTTAAAACCTAACATAAACCTTAACCTATAACCTATAACCTAAACCTAAACCTTAACCTATAACCTAAACTTATAACCTTAACAAAAACTTATAACCTTAACCTAAACCTATTATCAAATCCCAAAACCTATACTTATAACCTAAACCTAAACCTTAACCTATAACCTTAACCTAAACTTATAACCTTAACTTAAACCTATTCTCAATTCCCAAAACCTATACTTATAACCTAACCTAAACCTTAACCTAAACCTAAACCTATACTTATAACCTATAACCTACAACCCAACTTAAACCTAAACCTTAACCTATAACCCAAACCTTAACTTATAACCTAAACCTATAACCTATATCCTATAACCTATAACCTAAACCCAAACCTAAACCCAATCCCGAACCCGAACCCGATTTCCAAAACCTAAACCTTAACCTATTCTCAATTCCCTAAAGCTATAGCTTATAACCTAAACCTAAACCTATAACCTTAACCTAAACTTAAAACCTAAATATATTCTCAAATTCCTATATACCTATAACCTTAACCTAAACCTATTCTCAAATACTAAAAAATATACTTATAACCTAAACCTAAACCATAACCTATAACCTAAACCTAAACTTATAACCTTAACCTAAACTTATAACCTTAACCTAAACCTATTCTCAAATCCCAAAACCTATACTTATAACCTAAACCTTAATCTAAACCTATAACCTATACTTACAACCTTAACCTAAACTTATAACCTTAACCTAAACCTATTCTCAAATCCCAAAACCTATACTTATAAACTAAACTTAAACCTTAACCTATAACCTAAGCCTATACTTATAACCTAAACCTAAATGTATTCTCAAATCCTAAACCTAAACCTACACCTAATCCTAATCTAAACTCCTTAACCTAGACCTAAACCTAAACTTGAAAGCCCAAACCTATACTTATAACCCAAACCTAAACTCGAACTCGAACCCCGATTTCCTAAACCTAAACCTACACCTATTCTCAATTCCCTAAACCTTAAACTATAACCTAACTTAAACCTAAACCTATAACCTTAACCTACACTTAAAACCTAACCTAAACCTTAACCTATAACCTATAACCTAAACGTAAACCTCTATAACCTAAACCTAAACTTATAACCTTAATGTAAACTTATAACCATAACCTAAACCTATTATCAAATCCCAAAACCTATACTTATAACCTAAACCTAAACCTTAACCTATAACCTAAACCTTAACTTATAACCTTAACCTAAACCTATTCTCAATTCCCAAAATCTATACTTATAACCTAAATCTAAACCTTAACCTAAACCTAAACCTATACTTATAACCTATAACCTATAACCCAAACCTAAACCTAAACCTTAGCCTATAACCCAAACCTTAACTTATAACCTAAACCTATAACCTATAGCCTATAACCTATAACCTATAACCTAAACCCAAACTTAAACCCAATCCCGAACCTGAACCTGATTTCCTAAACCCAAACCTTAACCTATTCTCAATTCCCTAAAGCTATAACCTATAACCTAAACCTATAACCTAAACCTAAACCTAAAACCTAAATGTATTCTCAAATCCCTAAACCTATAACCTTAACCTAAACCTATTCTCAAATCCCAAAAAATATACTTATAACCTAAACCTAAACCTTAACCTATAACCTAAACCTATACTTATAACCTTAACCTAAACTTATAACCTTAACCTAAACCTATTTTCAAATCCCAAAACCTATACTTATAAGTTAAACCTTAATCTAAACCTACAACCTATACTTACAACCTTAACCTAAACTTATAACATTAACCTAAACCTATTCTCAAAACCAAAATCTATACTTATAACCTAAACTTAAACTTTAACCTATAACCTAAACTTATACTTATAACCCAAACCTAAATGTATTCTCAAATCCCTAAACCAAAACATACACCCAATCCTAATCTCAATTCCTTAACCTAAACCTAAACTTAAACTTGAAAACCCAAACCTAAACGCGAACCCGAACCCGATTTCCTAACCCTAAACCTACACCTATTCTCAATTCCCTAAACCATAACCTATAACCTAACCTAAACCTAAACCCATTACCTACACTTATAACCTAAACCTATAACCTTAACTTACACTTAAAACCTAACCTAAACCTTAACCTATAACCTATAACCTAAACCTAAACCTCTATAACCTAAACCTAAACCTTAATCTATAACCTAAACTTATAACCTTAACCTAAACTTATCACCTTAACCTAAACCTATTATCAAATCCCAAAACCTAACCTAAACCTTAACCTATAACCTAAACCTATACTTATTACCATAACCTAAACTTATAACCTTAACCTAAACCTATTCTCAATTCCCAAAACTTATACATATAACCTAAACTTAAACCTTAACCTAAACGTAAACCTATACTTATAACCTATAACCTATAACCCAAACCTAAACATAAACCTAAAATCTATAACTTAAAACCTAAACCCAATCCCGAACCCGAACCCGATTTCCTAAACCTAAACCTTAACCTATTCTTAATTCCTTAAAGCTATAACCTATAACCTAAACCTGAACCTAAACCTAAACCTAAAACCTAAATGTATTCTCGATTCCTTAAACCTATAACCTTAACCTAAACCTATTCTCAAATCCCAAAAAATATACAAATAACCTAAACCTAAACCTTAACCTATAACCTAAACCTATACTTATAACCTTAACCTAAACTTATAGCCTTAACCTAAACCTATTCTCAAATCCCAAAACCTATACTTATAACCTAAACGTTAACCTAAACCTATAACATATACTTACAACCTTAACGTAAACTTATTCTTAAATCCCAAAGCCTATACTTATAACCTAAACCTAAACCTTAACCCATAACCTAAACCTATACTTATGACCTTACCTAAACTTATAACCTTAACCTTAACTTATTCTCAAATTCTAAATCCTATACTTATAACCTAAACCTAAACCTCCGCCTTCATCTTTGTGATTTTTTGTATTTTTGTTTATGATGTTAAGCTTATATGTATTTATGCGTGAATGAATGTGATGTGGAAAAAAATTGTTTGTGTTTGGATGAATGTAGTTTATGTTTGGATGGATTTACTAGTTTGGGTTTAGATGGATGTGAATGTGAATATGATGAAATATATTATAGAGTAGGTGAATATCAGGATGAATATGATGAAATATATCATAACAGGTGTATATTAGGAATTTTGTGCTAGAATATATATACTTTTTTTAAAGAGACTTTTACCTACAATTTTTTTTTGTGCAGGATGAATCCAAGACTTGTACCATTGAATACCGATCCGATACCCTTCCAGGGAGATGTGGGCCAGCGTTTATTTCGAAGAAAATGCCACGCGTTTACAATCCCTAAAGAATCTATACAATAGTCCCATCAATCAATCAATCAATCAATTATCTTATGTCAAGTACACACACCCATGCTTTCTTTCTCCACAAGTTAAGCAAACTCCAAAAGTCAACCAATCTCTCACCTCACACATCACTTACCTCACATCCATCACTCATCTCTCTTACAACCCCTTCTCTCTCTCTTTCACAACACAAAATTCTAAGCAAGCAAGAGAGATACATGTCCATGCATTCCAAGAGAGAAAAGTGAATTTGGTAGCTCACCTTCCCATCCCAAAAACCTTCATCCTAGCCATTCATTTCTTATCTTCCACCATCAAAGTGAGACACAAAGAGATCAGCTTTCCAACGGACCAAGAAGATCGAATGGTGGGTGCTCTATTTGGCCTAGATTTCTTTTTTCTTTTTTTTTTTAATGAAGGGTCATGTGAGGCCTACCGATTGATGGTATGGATCTCACTTTAAACCCTAGTTGTGGCCGATGGCCCACCTTGATCCTCATGATCATTCCATGATGAGGCCATTCTCGATGGGCTCCATCATGATGTTTATTTTCCTTGCATAAAAAGAGGTCTTCTAGACCGTCCATTTTGGGTGGAGAAGGAACCACCACCGTTGATCTTTGATTTGGTGGGCGCACATGTATTAGGACCCACTTGATGTATGATCGAATACGTAGAAAGGGAGGGCCCATAGTGTTGGGGTCCCTCCATCATTGCGTGTTTCTCTCTCTCTCTCTCTATCTCCCTCTCTCCTTCATTTTCTTGTGATAATGTGGCCGTGTGGCCCACCCAGATGGACCCCACCATGGAGCATGTATTTTATCCAAGCCATTTGTAGGTGGGGCCCACTTTATATATGTGTTGTACCCACACCATCCACCATTTTGTGGCCTACCTGAGCAGGGCTCGCCTTACACATGTGGGGTGCCCAAACCATCCAGCGTTCAGGGACGCTAGACGTTAAACTGAAAACACAAATATTAACTTCGATTCAAAGCTTTTGGGAAGGCCACTCATGCAGGCCCCAACTTGGTGTATGTTTTTAATCCAAGCCGTCCATTCCTTTCCCTAACTCATTTTAGGCGTTGAACCGAAAAATGGACCCAATCCAATTTTTTAGTGGGCCATAACATAGAAAATATTGATTCTTACCGTTAAAAATTGACTAGGACCCACCTTGAGCCAAAACATACTGAATATTGGGCTTCTTTGATCGGTCTTAAACCATGAAATGCAATGGCTAGAGTGTATTCATTAGATGCAGGCCCTACATACGAAAAACAACAAGAAAATAGTTTTTTAAAAAAATAAAAAAATAAAAATACATGTAGCGCCTGCTGCTGCAGCAGAACGCTACTACGTTGGCGGACGAGCAGGGACCCATGGGTCCCAGCCGTGGGCCCCACCTTAATGTCTGTTGAATATCCACACCGTGCATTTGTTAGCCCCTTTGGGGCAGTGGGCCACCCCAAATATCAGCCTATACGGGACCCAGGTGGCCCACATCACAAGAAACAGTGAGATTGATCGTCTACCATTGAAACCCTTTTTGGCCGTCCATAAGTTTTGGATCATACATGACATTTGTTTTTCCTCTGTATTCCGGTCCGTGTGACCTTATTGGATGGCAGATAAACGTTACAGTGGGCCCCACATGGGACCCATAATGGTGTACGTGTTTTATTCCGTGGACGGTGGAACTCACCATGATTTATGTGTTTTATACACACCATCCACGGTACCGGACGGTGGGACCCACCGTGATGTACATGTTATATCCACGCCATCCAGCCATCAATCAGGTGGGCCACACAGCAGGAAATAATGTTGATTGGATGCCTACCATTGAAACCCTTTCTGGGTCACATAAGTTTTGAATCAATATGAAATTCATTTTTCCTTTTCATCTAGGTCCGTGTGACCCTCTTAACAGGTTGGATTGTAAATAAACATTGTGGTGGGCCCTAGGTCTACGTGACCTTACCAACAGGTTGGGTGGAAAATAAACATTACGGTGGGCCCGGGTCTCTGTGACCTTACCAACAGTTTGGATGGTAAATAAATGTTATGGTGGGCCACACGTGTGGACCCACCTTATGAAGCCGATTGGCTAGCGTGCCACACACCAGCTATATAGCTGGTGTACGTGATGTCACCAAGTTATGTTGGCCCCACCTATTTCACCCTCGCCGTCCATCTATGGGACCTACCATGATGCATGTGTTGCATCCAAACAGTCCAACCATTTGGCCAGCTTGTCTTACAAGCTTGAGACTAAAAATAAGACAGATCTAGGGTCATGTGGGCCACATTATAGAAAACAATGGGTTTGAACGTCCATCATTAAACCCTTGGGCTACCAAATTTGGGACAATATGATATTTATTTTTCCTCCTAATCGAGGTCTTTAAGACCTTATGATCATATTGGATGGGGCATAAACAATATGGTGGACCTTGAGAACTTTGATGGTGGAAATCATTGTCACCACTATTATTTGGAGTGCGGTCTAGTTGATCTTTTGAGATGATTCATTTATATATATGTTATATGTATTGATGTATTTGTGGCCCGTTGTTTAGGCCCACTTTGATATATATATATATATATATATATATATATATATATATATATATATATATATATATGGCCCATTATTAAGGCCCATCTTGATGTAGTTATGGCCCATCCGTTGAGGCCCACCTTGGTATACATATAAGGCCCATGTGATTAGGCCCATCTAGATGTATTTGTGACCCGTTTGTTGAGGCCCGCTTGGTATATATATGAGTCCCATATGATTAGGTCTGTCTTGATGTAGTTAAATGTCCGCATTATAACTCTCCTTAGGGCCCATTGCTAGGCCCATACTTGTGATAATTCATTATTATATGGCATGCTTAATATACCTCCATGATTCATGCCCATACGCATCATATGTATGTTAAATATGAGTAGTGACTGATTACAGCATATGCCATTGGGCAGACCATTTACGGGATTCCTTATGAGATGGATTGCCCCACATTATCGCGTGATACTCGCAGGATTGTTGCATAACTGGACAGTGTAATTCATGCATCTGCATTTGTATGTCTTGATCATTGTACGCCCTAGTGACATCGGGGTTATGACTCCACAGGCACATCGTGGATGGCCGTATTGGATACAGGAAATACTGTGTTCTAGCACTAGGGCACTTAGGATGTCCTTGGGTGAAAATTCTAGAACCTTTTTTGTACCAGGAGATGCTCCAATGTCTAGACCGAGTAGATACATGAGCTCCCGAGTGCCAAATACCAGTAGGCCACTTCTCCCACTGTGTCGTGGTCGGTTGGAAAGGGGTGTGGCCTTATCTGCCTGAGTGAGGTGGCTATAAGCTAGGCTGAGTTTGACCAGCTCGCAAATGAGTCCGTTATCGACCAGCCGGGTAAGTATTGGCAGACTACTGGTCATGCGGATAGTGTGGTCTCTTCTACTTGGTTGTGCAGCTAGGGAGGAGGCAGTCAGTGTGAAGTGTATTAAACCCCAGTGATATCCAGAGAGGAATTGTACTGATATGTGTACTTGCTGAGGACTGACATGCTTGTTTTGCATCTCATATATGACATTTGGCTACATAGGCCTCGCATCGCATGACTTTGGTATAGCCGATAGCATTCATGCCTTGCATCATATAACTTTGGTACAACTGACAGTATTCATGGACTTACCCCCATACTTTTGCATTACTCTGATATTTTACACTTGCCACTTACGTTGTGCACACACTTACACCACCCTCTAAGCTTTTGTAAACTTATACACGACCGTTGCGTGCAAGTAGCGTTGGACAGCAGCAGCGCTGAGGTAGGAGCGCGTGTCAGATTATTTTAGAGTTTTTGATCATCTTGTATTTCCCTTTCTGTATTATACTTAAAGCTTTTGATATAGTAGATATGTGGTGTTGTTGTTTTGTGACTTGGTTATGCATGTGGTTATGCTCCATTAATAAAAAAAAAATTCATACTGAAAAATCCTCCTTGTAGGATCCCAAGATCGGAATCTGGCATGTGAGTGCCGGAACCCGAGAACGGGGCACTACAGAGGCTATCGGCGCCGGATTCGGTGATCGAAAATTTCGTGAGCCCGTTTTTCGAGTTTGGGGCATGACAGATGGTGTTGTAAGAAAGGGATGGGTGGAGAGAGAGAGAGAGAGTTGACTTTGGGAATGGGAAGGGATGGGTTATTGTACTTGGGGTATGGAGTGTACTTGACTTATACTTGACATTGATTAATTCATTAATTGATGTGATAGGTTGTAGAGATTCTCTCAGAATTCACAATGCGTGGCATTTTCCTCAAAATGAACGCAGGCCTACATCTTTTAACCTGGGTATTGGATCGGTACGCGAGTCACGACGTTTGAACCGCGGCGACGGCGCGGTCGCAAGGATACAAGTTTCGAGTCGAGTCGACTCTGATATATAGGACTTGACTTAGGATCATGTGCAAATGTCAGATACGGGTCGAGGGTTACCAGAATTCGACCAGGAGGACCGAGGAAACCATGAAATGGTACGGACTAGGATATGGGCCTTACAACTCTCCCCTCCAAATAAAAATTTCGTCCTCAAAATTTACACAATCAACGCAACTAGACATAACTCGTAAGGAAAGAGGAAACATAGCATCATCATATAAAATCGGAGATAACATACAGGATACAACGTACAATTAATCATCAAAGAGATGGGGATAACTCTCTCGAATCTCGGCCTCGAGCTCCTAAGATGCCTCATCAACTGAATGGTGACCCCACTGAACTTTACCAAGGGAATGACCTTGGTCTGGAGGACCTACTCCTTCCGATCGAGAATACGGACTGGCTGTTCAATGTAAGAAGCGTCCTCACGAACCTCCAACGACTGTCAATCAATAACAGGAGCTACGTCTGACCCACACTTCCTCAACATAGAGACATAGAAAATGTTGTGGACGTTAGACAACTGAGATGGTAAGGTAAGCTAATAGGCCACGGAGCCAATGCGCTCAGTGATCTCGAAAGGTCCAATGAATCTCGGGGCAAGCTTACCTTCGCTCCAAATCGAACTACACCCTTCATGGGCGAGACCTTGAGATACACATGGTCCCCTACATCAAACTCCAAGGGACGACGCCGGTGATCAACACAAATTTGCTCCCAGCTCTGAGCTATGTGCATCCTCTGCCTGGTGATATTAATAGTCTCTGACGTCTACTGCATAAGCTCGGGACCTAGGAGATGCGACTCTCCAACCTCGATCTAACAACTCGAAGATCTGCACAGTCTGCCATATAATGCTTCAAAAGGAGTCATGCCAATGGTTGCCTGATAGCTGTTGTTGTATGTGAACTCAGCCAATCGCAGATGCTCATCCCAGCTACCTCTGAAATCAATCGCGCAGGCCCGAAACATATCCTCAAGGATCTGGTTGACCCTCTCGGTCTAGCCATCGGTATGCAGTGCTAAGCTGCAAACTAGTGCCCATCGCTCTCTGAAAACTCCTCCAAAACTGAGACGTAAACCTCGGGTCTCGAGAGTGCTATGTAACCTTAAAATCTCCTTGATGAATAACCTCGCAAGCCGGTCCAAAGGCCAAGTCAAACAAATAACAAGAAAATGTGCCGACTTCGTCAGATGATCAACAACGACCTAGATGGCGTCATGACCGCGCTAAGTCCTCGCTAAGCCCATGATAAAATCTTCGACACGTGCTCCCACTTCCACGTTGGGACACTCAACAGGTGCAATAGACCAAGGGGTCTTTGATGATCAGCCTTGACATGCTGGCATGTGTCACACTTGGCGACAAAACTGGTGATCTGGTGCTTCATCCCCGCCCAAAAATACTGTCGCCTCATGTCACGGTACATCTTCGTCGAGCCAGGGTGGATAGAAAACCTCGATCGATGTGCTTCGGTCATAAGATCTCTGCGCAACTCAGGAATATTCGGGACACACAATCAGCCTCTGAAGCGAAGTTCACCATCAGATCCAATCTGCCAATCTGTTTGACTCTCAGATGCTGCCTCTGCTCGGTAATCCTGTAACGACTCATCTGTCTGCTGAGCCTCGATCATCCTTACGACAAGAGATGGTTGAATCAACAAGCTCGATAGCTGAACGATAGAAGACTGCAGACTAAAATTGAAGTTATACTCTGCTATATCTTCGAGCATCCTCCACTCCTGAATCATCATGTGCCACCAGGCCTCGTGGCTGACGGCTGAGAGCATCTGTTACTATATTCGCCTTGCCTAGGTGATACTGGAGATTAAAATCATTATCCCCCAGAAGCTGCATCCAGCGTCTTTACCTCATGTTCAGATCGGACTGAGAGAATAGATACTTCAAGCTCTTGTGGTCAGAGAAGAACTCGAACCTGACCCCATAAAGATAATGTCTCCACACCTTCAGTGCAAAGATGACTGCTGCTAGCTCCAAATCATGCGTGGGGTAGTTCAACTCATGGACCTTGAGCTGATGAGACGCATAAGCCACTGGTCTCCCGTGACGCATCAGGACAACACCGAATCTAATACACGAAGCATCAGTAAATACAATAAATCCATCACTCCTAGAGGGAAGAGTGAGGACATGAGAGATGTGAGGCGGTCCTTCAGCTCTATAAATGCTCGCTCACAGGCATCACTCTAAATAAACTCTACGCCCTTCCGAGTCAACCTGGTTAACGGGGCTGCAATACAGGAGAAGCACTCAATGAAACGTCGATAATATCCCGCTAAACCAAGGAAACTATGGATCTCAGATACAATCGTGGGCTGGCCCCACTGACGCATTGCCTCAACTTTCGAGGGGTCCACTACGACACCCTCCCTCGTCACCACGTGACCGAGGAACTTCGCCTCCTCCTGCCAGAACTTGCACTTCTCCAGCTTCGCATACAGTTGGTGGGCATGAAGGGTCTGCAATGTGATCTCCAAATGCTTCATATAATCCTCACAGGTCCTCGAATATATCAAAATGTCGTCGATGAAGACCACAAAAAATTGATCAAGATATGGATGAAAGACCTTGTTTATCAACTACATGAAGACCGCAAGCGCATTGGTTAGTCTGAAGGACATGACCTGAAACTCAAAATGACTATAACGCGTCCAGAAAGCAGTCTTCGGGATGTCCTCCTCTCGGACCCGAATCTGATGATAACCAAAACGTAGGACAATCTTCGAAAAGAACTGTGCACCCCGCAGCTGATCAAACAAATCATCTATCCTCGGGAGCGGGTACATGTTCTTGATCGTGACCCTGTTGAGCTCATGGTAATCCATGCAGAGCCTTAACGAGCCATCCTTCTTCCTAACTAAGAGTATCGGCGCTCCCCAAGGTGAACTGCACAGACGAATGAATCCCAACTCACATAACTCGTCCAACTGACACTGCAGCTCCCTCAACTCCATCGGTTGCATGCGATATGGGGCCTTCAAAATAGGCACGGTACTGGGCACAAGATCGATCTGGAACTCAATATGATGATGTGGCGGTAATCCTAAAATCTTCTGGAACACGTCAGGGAAGTCACAGACAATCAGCAACTGATTAATAAAAGCGGCAACAGACTCCTCAACGACACAGGACATCAAGCAAGACAATGGCTCTCCTCGGGGCTCGGCAACGAACTGA
The DNA here is from genome assembly GCA_030180095.1 of Magnolia changhungtana. Taxonomy (NCBI): domain Eukaryota; kingdom Viridiplantae; phylum Streptophyta; class Magnoliopsida; order Magnoliales; family Magnoliaceae; genus Magnolia; species Magnolia changhungtana. The sequence goes on along the minus strand of JASAUF010000531.1, from coordinate 731,813 downwards.
AACTGCGGTAAGTCTGGTATACAAGATATGACTATCCTTGCGGAACAGTCCAAGATGGCATGGTATATGGCAAGTCAATCCATGCCTAAGATAACGTCGAAGTCTGACATCAGCAGCACATACAAGTCGGCGGGCAAGAAAATCTCTCCCACTAATACTGAGTTGCCGACAGAATTCCCGATCGCCGAATCTGGCGCTGACAGCATCCGTAGTACCCCATTCTCGGCTCCTGGAACCCAGTCGATTGACAAAAATCCTCAGACATAAATGAGTACGAAGCACTGGAACAAATAACACTCGGGCGATGCATGAAGAGACTGGAAGTATACCTTCAACAACTCTTTCGGATGACTACGGGTCCTGCTGAGCCGCATAGAATCTAGCTTGAGCTGGCTGGGGAGGTGCCTGTCCCCTCAGAGGATGCTACTGCAGCTGATGTCGCTGAGGCCCTCAAAACTGTTGTCTCTGCTGGTGTGGTCTCGGAGGCTGGTGTTAATGCTGCTGTTAAGGGGACCTCGGTGTTGGATTCTGCTGTCGCTGCTGCTACGGAGGCTACTGTGGTGCTCTCACCCACTGCTGTGGTACTCTCAACTGTTGTTGATGAGGTCAGGGACACTCTCACCTATGGTGTCCTATCCCACCGCATCCATAACAGATATCAGAAAGCTACCGCTGTGGTGGTGCTACTGTACGTGCAGATGGTGCTGCTGGTGATCTGGCGGATGGGTGGCTCCTATATCTTTGAGTCATCGATGCTGCTGAAAGCAACTAGAGGGGGTCTGCCTCTTCTGATCCCTCCTCTAATCTCAATCGCTCTGCACCCCGGCCCACTCAGTCTCATAAATTTGAACCCTCCCCATTACCGCCTGAAAAGTCGGGAGCTCTTGCCTGATAACACGGCCTCGAAGACCGTAACGTAAGCCGTTCTTGAAATGGTGGGCCTTTCACCCCTTATCATCAACCAAATATGATGCGAACCTCGATAGCACCACGAAACGTACCGTGACTGTGCCACAAACATGTCTCCCTGCACTAAAGTCTCGAACTCTAACACTCGCTGCTAGTGAATGTGGTCAGGAAAGTACTGCTGCTCAAATCAATCAACGAAATCCTCCCATGTCTAGACATAATCAGGTCATGCAACACAGGTAACGGAGGTCCACCAGTGCTCGGCCTCTCCCTGAAGAAGAAATATAGCTAATCGGACTTGCCGCTGGGTCGTACATGTCATCATATAAAAAATCTTCTCCACATCGAATCGCCACCTCTCAGCTATAGTCGGATCTGGCTCGCCCTGGAAACATAGGGGGCCGAGATGTCTGAACTCTCGAATAAGGGCGCTCTCACGCTCCTGCTCAACTTGGGCCGGTGAAATAATTGGGCGCCTATTCTGTCCCTGAAACGCAGCCGTCACAGCATGCAACATCTGTTGTAACTGAGAGGCACTCATAGGCACGGTCGGATTCGCACCGGTCTCAGGTGGAGGAATGATATCCTCAGGCTGTGGAGCAGGGATCTTTGGGGGTGGAATGGGAGTCACAGGTGGGAAAACGAGAGCCTTAGGTGTTGGAGTGGGAGTCGATCGGGTCACTCTCCTGCGCGGCATGTCGAATAAGTACGTTAATCAATCTTGAGAACAACACGTTAGGGAACTCAATTGGAAGGTTACGCACTCGGAACCTAATTGTCCTAAACTCATAACAAACATGTGATGTTGTTCTCAGTTATTCCTGCTCTATACCAACTTCTGTCACACCCCAAACTCGGAAACTAGGCTCACAATATTTTCGATCGCCGAATCCGGCGCTGACATCCTCCATAGTACCCCATTCTCGGTTCCCAGCACCCATACACCAGGTTCAGACCCTGGGATCCTATAAGGAGGATTTCAAACATAATTTAATTCATAATGAGCATAACCATAAGCATAACCCACGAACAATAACCACAAGAACACCACCACAAAATCCACTATGATAAAAAACTTTGAGTATAATGCGTATGAAAGGGAAATACAAGATAATGAAAATAACAAAAAACTCCAACAGCTCGTCTGCACACTCCAACTGCGGTAAGGCTATGGCTGCGTCCTGGCGTCACCTACATGCATCAATCATGTATAAGCTTATCAAAAGCTTAGAGGGTGGTGTAAGTGTGTGCGTAGTATGAATGTACTCAGAATGTAATGCCAGAGTAATGTGGAATCATGCTGATGGGTACATGAATGAAATCAGCCGTACCAAGGCTATGCGATGTAAGATGTGAATGTTATCGGCCATATCAAGACCATGTGATACGAGATATAACTCAAGCATGTCAATTCTCATCCAAATCCTCACACAGCTCATCAGATATCAGTACAGTTCTCATTCTGGGTAATCACCAGGGTCTAGTACACTCATGCCAGCTTGTCGCATTTATCTGAACGCATAAATGAGAGAGTGGAAAAGACCTCATTATCCGCCTGCCAATATCGGGCCTGACTCGTCGATAGTGGACTGATTCCTCAAGCTGGTCAAACTCAACCTAGAAATTGCGCCCTCACTTAGGCAGGTAAGGTCACACCCCTTTCCAACCGACTACGACATAGTGGGAGACGTGGCTTACTGGCATATGGTCCTCACGCACTCATGTATCCACTCGATCTCGATGTTGGAGTCATCCTCTGGTACCATCTGATTTAGGGATTTTCACTCGGGGACATTTATGGTGCCCCGATGCTATAAACAATATTTTCGGTATTCAATCCAACCACCCACGATGTGTCTGTGGATGCAATGGCCCTAATGTCGCTAGGGCATACAATAATCACAATCATACAAATACAAGTGCATGAATTACCCTACCAAACATGCAGTATATCCTGCGCGTACCGCGCGGTCATGTAAGAAAACTCCACCTTTCAGGGAGCCCATAAACAATCTGCCCGAAGGCATATACTATGATCAATCACTCCTCATATCAAACATATATATGATGCATATGAGCATGAATTGTGGATCTATACTAAACATGTTATATGGTGATGGACTTTGTTTATAATAAAGATGGGCCTAGACGGCCCACACACTGCAAGTATGGGCCTATCAACGGGCTCTAGGGAGAGTCATAATGCAAACATTTAACCAACATTATCCTTACAATGTGGATGTCAAACCATCATTGCTCCCAGGGCGTGACCCGTTATAAACATCATTATATACACCATGGTGAAATCACACATTGCAATGGACCTAAATATATTCCATTGGGCCTTAAATACATCAAGTGGACCGCATCACATGGGCCTTTTATTTATCAAGTGGGCTGCATCAATGGACCACACCAATGGGCTTATGTACATTATAATGGGCCATAACCCATGGGCCTTGAATACATCACAATGGGCCTTATAACATGGGTCTCATATATATTAAGGTGGGCCTCAACGGATGGGCCATAACTACGTCAAGATGGGTCTAATCATATGGACCTTATATATATACTAAGGTGGGCCTCAATGGACAGCCATAAATAAATCAAGATGGGCCATAAATACATCAAGATGGGCCTTATCACATGGCCTTATATGTATCAAGGTGGGCCTCAACGGACGGCTGAGAAATACATTAAGATAAGCCTCATAAGGTAGCCAATGATTTGACAAACAAAGATGGGCAGTGGGTTAAACACATACATCACGGTCGGTCCCACGTGTTATGGCGGACAGCGTGGATAAAACATTCATCATGAAGGGTCCACTGCCTGTGGACAGTATGGATAAATACCACATTAGTGAAGGTAGGCCCCACAGGCCTTGGTAACGTCACTACAACAGCCATATAGCTGCAGTGAGGTCCACCAACCACCCCACTTCCCACACATGGGGATAGAGTGGATAAAATACTTACATCAGTGGGTCCCACATGGGGCCCACTGATGAGTATCGAATATTGCATATCAGACCCCAGTTGTTGCATGATTTTGCATACATGATAATGCTTAATGGAATATTTCAAAATCGTGTTTTTGTTACAGAGTGTAATTAGGAGCGTTTACTGAAAAAGAGTACTACAAGCGTGGATTTGATGTTCTGAAGTCACTAGAGTAAGGGACGCACTCCAGAGGATCAATATTGAAGAAATTACACGCCAGGGATCCGAGGAAATCAAGCCGTTCACGTTGAAAAGGCCCGAAAATGGTTCAGAATGCAAGATCACATGGTTCCAGCCATCCGATCGGCTCAAAACTCCATACATTTTTTGAGGGCTGTAAATTAACCGTTCATATAAAATTTTAGCCCTCGGATCACTATAGAAGTGCTCCAACAGACAAATCATCCCCTTAATTCATTAAGCGGGACCCACCTGATAGCGGGATATGCTTCAACTTTGGTATCAACCCCTTAATCGGAGAGACAAAACGAATGGATGGTGCCGATTTCTCATTTACATTGTAGCAGATCCCACCCAAACAGAGTGTGCATATGCACTAGTGCACTAGCCGTGCACAGCAACACAAAGAAGGTCAAACAGACCTTTGACCGACCAAAAATCCGAAAGTTTCCAAACAAGGCAACAGCGTTAACGCTGTCCGGCGTCGGTTTCATTTGTAGGGCCCACACATCATCATTTAAAAAGATCTGACCCGTTCATTGTTCTTCTGGGATAGGGAAGACCCTCACCTAGGTGGAATTTTGGCTTAATACAGGCGATCACTCGATTTCCACTGCCAAACGCAAGACGGACGGTGGAGCAGAAAGTCAGGTGGACCTCATCAACGGAAGGTGAAAATATGCATTCCTGATCGAAATTTCCTCCTTCATCCAATGGACGGAGTGGATTTTCCAATTAAGTGAAGTAGTGGGCTCCACCAGCGTCGCACGGAAGAGATCCGCGATCTCTGTTCCAGCGTCCGTGACAACCGGTCTCTGTGGGCCACACCGTGATCTGGATCACGGTCGGATTTCTGATCCAGACCGTCCATTCGTTCCCTGAGACGGCTACAATCCATGCCTAGGTGGCGGAAGTTACAAAAGACAGCAAAGATTAGTTTGTAGCCGTTCAAACTAAGGTTGGACGGTAAGCACAAAAGATTGTGTGGACCACACCAAAACAAAAGAAAAATTGGCCTGTCTGACCATTTTTCCATGCTGATCTCAGTGAACGGAGTGGATTTTGTATCAAGGATCAATGTGGGGGCCACCAATACAACAGCATTATGAGTTACGCACGTACCGACTTTCCGTTTCAAACTCTGCTGCGTAAACAAGTTGTCCTTCCCTGAAACCCAATATAAAAGCAAGGAACGAGAGGAAAAAGGGAAGTTTGGCTGGGAGATTCAAAGAGAGGAGGGCTACAAGGAGTTGGCGGTAGATTGCGGGAGGATTTCAAATAGTCAAGCATTTACGTTTTTGCTATTCATTTATTTATTTCTTTTGAGAGATCTGGTCCCATCATGTTGGGCTAGATTTCGCAGCTAGGGCTGAGATGAAGCCCCTAATTTGAATAATGCTTTATTTATGTTGATTTTATTTTAACTGGATGGATTTGTTCTTTCTCTAGTGTGCTTGATTGGGTTAAAATTCTATACTTCTCCATCTATAAACTTGATCAGAGTCTATATATGGACGTTGTATGGATGCTTATTCTAGGTGCTTGTGTCTGATCATGAACAGGTTCCTATAGAGGAGGAAACAGGGTGCTTTAATGAATTGTATATTCCATGTGCCCGACCAAGGACATGGGATATGTCATTCATGGCATTGCTTAAAGGAATTAGACATTCTGTATGCCCGACAAAGGACACAGATTGTGCTTTCTCAAAATAAGTTATATCGATCTAGATTAGGGTGAATCAACAGACTAAATAAAGATTAGGATAATTAAGGGTGGATTCGAAAGTCGTAGTGCTCTTTCTCTGATTGAATTTTCTTCCCTATTCTCAATTGTTTTTTTTATATATATAGAATTGTGCTTAGTAATTCGCTCCATTATTTGTTGGATTAGTTAAGGAGAGTCATAAATTTGAATTGTGATGACCAGTCCTCATGGGAACGATCTCGTAATACGTACCAATCTACATCTGATTCGTATACTTGCGAGTTTAAAAATCATTTAAATCACGTTGGTTTAAATAAAACATCACCCACCATAACATTTATCTGCCAGCCAATCTGATCATATGGTCAGACAGACCTGGATGCAGACGAAAATAAATTTCATAAGGATCCAAAACTTCTATGACCTAAAAGGTTTTAATGACAGACGTTCAATCCCCACTATTCCTTATGGCGTGGGCTACCTGAGTTCCAGCTACAGTTGATTTTTGGGAGGGGGCCCACTGCCTTAAGGGACCATTGAATGCACGGTGTTGATGTTCTGTACACATCACGGTGGGGCCCACGGCTGGGACCGTGGGTCCCAGCCTCTTCTGCCCATGCAGCCGTATGACGCCGCCTGCATCCTCTGTCAGTAGTAGCAGCAAAAGCTGTTGTTATTTGTTTATTTATTTTTAGAAAATCATGTATTTTTTAGGATTTTCATACGTGAGGCCCGCATCAGGTGGATCCACCCCGTCCACCGGCTCCCATGGCTCAAGACAAGCCAAACAAGCCCAATATTCGAGGTGTTTTGGAATATAGAAATATCAGGTGGTTTTCAACGGTAAAAACCACAGCTATGGCCCACCAGATAATCAGATCGGCTTCATTTTTTGTCTCAACACCTGAAATGAGCTGGGGAATCGAATGGACGGTGTGGATTAGGTCAATGCATCAAGGTGGGGCCTGCATGAGCAGCCCACCCCAAAAGCTCAAAATTTTTTTGTTACTGTTAGTACACCCCACTGTCGGTTCACGTTTTACTGGACACGTCCAGCTTCCAGAGATGCTGAATGTCTGAATGTCCGTTAAGGTGGGTCCCACACGGACATGCCCGACTGAATCAATCTGATGTTTGTGTTTCCTTTGATCAGGCCCATCCAAATAGACAGCTATGTGGGCCACTCGGTGGATGGCCTGGATAGAATGCATGCTTCATGGTGGGCCATACACACACATATTAGGTGGGCCATCAACAAGGAAAGGGGAAGAGAGAGATAAATAGAGAGAAGGAGAGAGAGAGATTGGTATAGTGGAGGGGCCCCACTACTATGGGCCCTCATATGACTACAACACAGACATTAAATTGGGTCCCATCACAAGTGGGCCATCAAATTGAAAATTAATGGTGGATCACCCACTTATTCTACTCCTCCTTGATCCCTTGGACTCCTATGCTCCTTGCCTTCACTTTGATGGAGGTAAATGATGAATGGATGGTTGAGATGGGAGATGAGAGAGTGGGAAAGTCGGCCACACTTGTTTTGGGAGGGAGAGAGCTTGGATGTTGGAATTTCTTGCTTGGGAGATTTTTTTTTTTTGAGAAATGAGGGAGAGAGAAGTGATGAGATGATAAGAGGTGATGGAATGATGGGTGATGGGCGATTGTGTTATAAGAAAGGGATGGGTGGAGAGAGAGAGTTGACTTTAGGAATGGGAAGGGATGGGTTGTTGTACTTGGGGTATGGAGTGTGCTTGACTCGTACTTGATATTGATTGATTGATTGATAGATTGATGGGATAGGTTGTAGAGATTCTCTCGAAATTTGCAACGCACAGCGTTTTCCTCGAAATGACACGGGCCTACATCTTTTAACCTATGTATCAGATCGGTGCGCGAGTCACGGCGTTGGAACTGTGGCAACGACGTGGTCGCAAAGATACAAGTTTCGAGTCGAGTCGACTCTGATATGCGGGAATCGACTTAGGATCACGCGCAAATGTTGGATACGGGTTGAGGGTTACTGGAATTCGACCGGGAGGACCGTGGAAGCCTACAAAACGGTACGGACTAGGATACGAGCCTTATAGTTTAGGTTTAGGTTTAGGTTATATGTTTAAGTTTAGGTTTAGGAAATCAGGTTCGGTTTCGGGTTCGTATCGGGTTTAGGTATTCTCTAGTATTATCTATTACATACCAGTAACAGACAACCAATATTGCAGCACCATACCATAAGCTACAAGAATTTCATGTCCCCCTAAACAAGGTATCCTCCATTGATAATATATATATATATATATATATTATAAGTTCTTTATTTTCATTTACATTCGCAAATACATTCATCATCCATCTAAGAAAATTGAAACAAGTACTATCACTTTATGACTAATAGTTGAAAAGGAAAATCATGCATCTTATCTTACTGCCGCAATTGATGGCACGTCGGACTGGCCTGGGGAACCATGTGATACATCCATCCCTATGATGATTGCGGGAACTTAAAAAATCAGGGGAATGGAAAGTGAGTGTTCAAATGCAAGTAAGGAATTCATTCCACCAAGCTGTTGAAAAGAAATGAAAGGAGGTTGTCAGCTTGACAGAGAGATCACACATGAAAGTCTACAGGGAAGGGACATGATATTTCAGTGACAGCTCACCTTGGCATTTATCTTCAAAAGAACATTTATCAGGCATTGGTCATTGACTCTTTGAGGCGCAATGCATTGAGTGACAGTACTAAATTCTGGCAGGTTCTTTTTCTTCCATGGACCTTCAAAAATGGCACAAACTCATACATTAAATGTAAAGCAGAACAAAAATAATAGTATTCATTACATCTGCTCCACTCTAACAGTAGGTGGAGAACGCCTCCACTGAGGACTCTCTTCAAAGTAATCAAATGGCTAATCAATGAACTAAAATATAACAAATTGTAAGGGTCCAAACAAAACAGCCGAACAACTAAATTCATAGTAAGAAGAATATAGAGTATGAAAGAACATACAATTCCTTTTTACTCGCCACATCTGCTAAGATCACGATAAAGACTCTGTATATCTTTAGGGAATTGAGAATAGGTTATGGTTTAGGTTTAGGAAATTGGGTTTGGGTTTGGGATCGGGTTTAGGTTTGGGTTTTCAAGTTTAGGTTTAGGTTTAGGTTAGGGAGTTGAGATTAGGATTAGGTGTAGGTTTAGGTTTAGGGATTTTAGTGTTTCCTTCTTCTTTTCATCAAGCTCTTCAATCACCTTCTTGATTTGTGACTTATCATTGTAAGCAAGAGAAGAATACAGTAAACAAACAACTTCAGACATAAACAAATTAAATTTTTTTTTAAAGGAGGGAGATCCTTTATAGGCTAAGAAATACAGCAATATAACTCAATAATGTTTTTCTTAGATAATAAGTCATTGTATTCTGATATGATATTCCCTAATAGATTAGCTGATGCAATGAAAAGTTTGCTAATATGAATTTCAATGAAATATGTTATACACAAGGAAGCATTCATCATTTATTTTAGTCAACCATGAAAAGTAGCTATGATACAAGCAGATCTATGGATAAACTATCTGAAGATACAAGCATATTTATTTTCACATTTTTTTACTGAAATTTCTATCCAAACTGTCCCTAAATCATGTGGTTGGAAAAACTTTTAGGAAACAAGTCATCCATGGGCTTGGCAGATAAACTGTCTGAATCATAGGACTAGTGTATGAAGATATTATCATGCAGATTACAATACACAACCAACTCCAGTGGGAGTAAGAAACAGAACCAGCATCTTTATATTCTTGCAAGGAACTATATACGACTATATTTCTGTTTCTTTTCAAGTAAAGAACAGAGTTATTATGAGGATTACACATCATTAGAAGAACGAAGTAGTGAAAAACAAACAATATGATGTGCATTAGTCTTGGGAAGTTAACATAACTACTTAACATCATGATCATCATATTAATTAAATTGGAAACTCAAATATAGAGGACTACTAAAGGCACTTGTAACCAATCAAAGAAGCAGAAACGCATACCAAATGCAACACTTTTACTTCAAGAAAAAAATAAAATGCCTAAGATGACTTCGTTTTCGTACAAGTTTTCATGTCCCTATTAAAAACCTATTACATATCTGGGTATGAACTCATGACTCCATTAAGATGAGTCCTGCAAACCAAGAACCATGGACAAAAATGATTGTCAGCATTTAATCAAGTTGGATGAGATATAAAATACAAACTAATAAAATATGCCAACAACACAACTGATAATCATTACCATGAATACCTAAAGAATAGAAAGCATTCCTAGATAGGTCATCTTACAAATGCCTCTTTAACAGGAGGTGAGCTATACTCACGCAAGCATGCATGCACAGGTGCACTAAGGCCATTATGTTGTTGATCACCATGAAGGTATTTGTCTAGAAAACTTCTAGAATGTTGTTAGCAACCATGAGGGTCCATTCATGCTTTGGATACGGTTGCACAGGTGCACTAAGGCCATTATTTGTATACAAAAAAATTTGATACTCTGCTTAAGTGGAATGGTTGATCCATAGGCATTAAAAATGCCACCGTGGCACACATGTAACTTAGATTGAACTGTCCAAATTATGCCCCCAAATCTAGATATGTAAAAAATAATAGTAATAACTTACTTCATCAATGGGCTACATACCTATTAGACAAGGTGAGTTAGACTTACCTGAATTTTATGTGCAGTAGAAGCTAGATTGTCGCTTGCACCTAGTAGAAAGCTTTGATCATGCACCCATGTGAACTCCCCAACGAAACATTGTGGACCTCCTCTCAAGCCTACACAATAAAATAACTTCTTCCACTTTAACTCATATTACAAAGATGAACAGACATAAAATGAAAAAAAGGAACAAATGAAACAGTTCCTTGGTACGTATTATACTAATTACAACTTGGACATTTTCCTTGCTCCCATTCCCATATTCACTTAGCAACTATCCAACATAACTACCCTATGATCATTGCAGAAACTTTGCCATTTCTTCCACACCTATTTTGAAATAGTTGTATGCATATCTGAATGTGTTTCCATTGATTTGGTTTTATGGTGCATTTGGCTTGTAACCTTGAGAAATGGAGAAAAATAGTTTGTGATTTTGGAATCTTTGGACTTAGTAGAATTTCCAACAATTGAGAAATGGGCTCCTATGTGCTGTATTGGATAGAAAGGGCTCTTTCACATCCACATGTGCATTGTTTCATAATTTTTAGAAATTCTACAAAAAAGTAGAAATACTGATAATCATGAATTATTTTTCTCATGGTCCTAGCCAAACCGTTCGTGTTCCAGACTCTATGGTACCCTATCCATCATAAGAAGCATTGTTGAATGGGTGATTTTGTATAAATATGAACATTTAATAGCTCATAGTCAAATCAAAGATTCAAAGGTCAGGATTATAAGACCATATCTTCTATACGGTAGCATCATGAACATGAATGGTTCAAATCATTTAAAACAAACTCCGCTTCTACCGATAAAACACCTGCTTAGTTTCTTCCCATACAAATAAAATTTAAAATTCAGTAAAGTAAAAAATCCAAACATCAGACATCATCTCTTAAACAATGGTGTTTGCTGCACACAAAATTCTTCGCTACAAATCTACATGTTACTTCTGAATTGATCTTGTAATTTCCAAACCTTCTATTTCTCCCTTAAGATTCACTATCACACCAAGATTATATTCGAAATACATGTATACACAAATAAATAGACTAGAGCATTTGAAACCAATAGAAACTTTATGAGCATTTTCATAAACACATCATGAGCAATGGTATTTTCACAAACACGTTAGGAAAAGAACAATGGTATTGTAGACATCTATCTTATGTACTATAGACAATGTATATTGATTATGGATTGTTCGTCAATTCGTCAGAAAATTCATCAATCAGAGATAAGGACATAGGAAATTTTTCAACGGATTTAGAGGAAACAATGAGAATGGACCTGAAATTCGTGTTCGCCTTTCCAGGATCAATCAGAGAGAGATTGCAAAGGGAAACCCTAAAAATCACGTGGAAGAAGACCCGTCTCCTCTTTTCTCTGAATTTGTTGGATTTCTCAAATGAAAGCTCAAGGTTTGAGAAATAGAAATTTATACAGAGAGAGAGAGAGGAAGCGATTAGGGGCAAGTAACAGAGCCAAAACTTACAGGATTTCTCTCTGATTCACTGGACAATGCAAATGAGAAGGAGAGAGAGAGAGAGAGAGAGAGAGAGAGAGATGAATTTGGATGATGACGCTTTGATGGAAGATGACGATAGATGGAAGATGACGCTCGATGGAAGATGATGCTCGATGAAAGAGGGAGAGGAGGCAATGGCGCCCGACGGAAATGGCGCTCGAAGATGAATTTGGAAGATGGAAATGACGCTCGCGGATATCCTTAGATATGATAAAAACTTAAAATCCGAATTCTGTGAGTTTTCCATTATTTATAACACAAGCTATATTAATAGTCGTACATGCATGGGACCATTTTCTAGATGGTTAAATTATATTATATAATAAAATTATAAATATTTACCATCTACAACTAGACCGATTATTTGGATGGTCTGGATAACTCTAAATCTTTGCCACTATTGTTATGAATGAGTCACCATTATTTTAAATCAAATACAAAACTCACATTGTTTCACTCTCACCTAAAAATGGTACTTGAGCTTTGGATCTGGTATGGCTCTGTGGGCCCCACCATGATGCGTGTCAAACATCTACCCCATCAGTTAGATGCACCATTCCATGGTGGGCCCAGGGATTAAAAATCAAATCAATATGTGACTTGTGTGGGCCACACCACATACAAAAGTTAATAGGGGTTACCCTCCATTAAAACATTCATAATTATTTTTTAGGCACACAAAGATGTGGTTCACAAATCCAGCCCATCCATTATGTGTGTGCCACTTGGATGAGCATACCAAGTTTCAGACACATCCGAATTTCAGGTGGGGCCCCACCAAGTGCTTTTATATGTTTTAGGCATGTCTTCACATGATTTTAGATGGTATGGCCCACTGGAGTTCCGTATATGGCTGATTTTTGGGATATCCCATAATTTAAAGGGGACTCATCAAATGCATGGTGTTGATGTTTAACACACGTCATGGTGGGGTCCACACAACTCGACCTCATAGGGAGTTCCCATGAGCTCAACGTATAGAACCTTTTTCCATATATATATTATTACTATATATATATATAATATTTAAAAAAATATAAAAACCTATGATGTATTTGTTATATACACACCACCATCCATTCTGAGATTTCATTTTAAGTCATTAGCCAAAGAATGAGACAAATAAAAATCTGCAGTGGACCCCGCCACAGAAAACAACGGGGAGGGTGATTCCCACCATTGAAACTATCCTAAGGTCCATCGGAATGTTTATTTGAAATCCAACTGATTCAAAAGTTTTTTTTTTTTTTAAACATGAAATAAGGGAATACACAAATATCAACTTGATCAAAAACTTTTGTGGCCTTTAGAAGTTTTTAATGGTGGGCATTATTGTCCCACTGTTTTCTATGTTGGGGTCCACTGGAGCTTTGGATTTAACTCGTTCTTTGGACATTGCCCTAAAATGATCTCTCCAAATGGATGGAAGGTGTGGATACAAAACATACATCATGGTGGGGCCCAAAAATGAGAGGTATATAAATCTCAGGTGGACCACACCACATGAAAACAATAGTGATTGGATATCCATCATTAAAATCCTCCTAAGGCACACTTTACTATTTATTTGACATCCAATCTATTTATTAGGTCATACAAGCCCTAATAGAGCTCTTTGTTGCCTAGCTCCTGTGGCCTGTCCTCGGCCAACCTGATGCCAGACTTGACCTTGGGCCCACTTTGATTTATATATTATATATCCATATAGTCCATTTGTTTTGCCAACTCATTGTAAGATATGAGCCCAAAAATGAATCATATTCAAATCTTAAGTAGACTACAACATAAAAAAAAACAGTGGTAATTGAACACCCACCATTAAAAACTTTATGGGCCCACCTTAGTGCCCACTGTAATTTTATTTTTATCCGACCTGTTGATTAGGCCAGACATACCCGAACAAAGGGAAACAAAAAAAATAAAATAATTAAAAAAAACAAATATTAACTTCATCCAAGATGTGGTGTGGTCCAACAGAATTGGATGTGCTCCATGAGCTGACAAAACGAATGAATGGTGTAGATATACACTACTTACTTCAAGGTAGGCCCAACAATTAGGGTCGCACCTAAATTGAGAGGTATATAAAGATCATTTTATGACTTGATCCCAAAAATGAGAAGTATATAAATCGATATCTCAGGTGCACCACAACACATGAAAATAATAGTGATTGGATATCCATCATTAAAATCCTCCTAAGGTCCACTGTACTGTTTATTTGACATCCAATATGTTGATTAGGTCATACATGGCCAGATGAAGGAGAAAAACAAAAATCATCTTGATCCAAAACTTTTATGGCCCCAAAATGTTTTTTAATGGTTGACGCTCATTCAACACTGTTTCTTATAATGTGGTCCACTTAAGATTTGGATATATCTCATTTTTGGTTTCATACCGTAGATGATCTTTAAAAATAGATAGGCGACATGGATTAAACACATACATCATGGTAGGGATCACAGAGCACCAACCACTAGCCATTGGATGGTGTCAAGGGGAGTAGTCAATCCGTTCCCCTTATTTGTAGTGTGGTCGATTTAATCTTTGGATATGATTCATTTTTTGGATAATTCTCTATAATTATCTCGAAAAATGGATGAACGGTGTGGGTTGATCCTAAATTTTTGGTAAATCCAAAACTCAAGTGTACCATGCCACGCGAAATAGTGTGGAATAATGATTTCCATCGTTGATATCTTCCTTGGGCCCACAGTAATATTTATTTGACATCCAACATGTTCATAATATCAAAAAGATATAAAAGAAGAGATATCTCATAACCTAAAGGGGACACATCAAATCCACGGTGTTGATGTTCGACACACATCATGATGGGACCCACAAAACTTACTAACATCAATTCTTAGGTTCTCACGAGGTCAGTAAGTTGGGTCACAATTTTGACCAGAATACTTGGCCCATTTTACATGTCTGGTCCATTCACTCTAGTTTACTGATCAATACCCTCAATTTGACTAGTTACTCGCCTTAATCAGGCTACATATGAGAAAAGATATTGGGCATACCAAGATTGATCAACGATTTCAATGAATTTTGATTTAAACATCTGAAGTTATTTACTCTTCAATTTGAACTGATCAGATTGTCCAAAAATAGTTAAAGGTTGTTCATAATATAAAAAATATATGAATGAATAGAAAATACAAACATCAGCTTGATCCAAAACTTCTATGGCCTCTAAGAAATTTTAAATGGTAGAGGTTCAATCAGTGGTGTGGTTCACTTGAGCTTTGGATATGCTTCGTTTTTGTTCTTTAGACCTCAAATTATCTGTTAACATGAATGAATGGAGTGGATAAAATAAATAAATAACGGTGGACCCCATAGAGTTTACTCTGGTAAGGGTAACGAATAACTCACTTAAATGTAGTGGAGAAGGGTTTCCTTAAAACATTCATAATCATATATTGGGCCTGCCTAAATGTGATTCACATATCCAACCCACTCATTATGTGTGTCCCACTTGGATGAGGGGTCAGACCAAGTTTCAACCGCATCCAAAACTCATGTGGGCCCCACCAAGTGCTTTTATATTTTTTAGGATGTCTTCACATAGTTTTAAATGGTATGGCCCACTTGAGTTTCATTTACCAATGATTTTTGAGATATCTCAAAACCTAAAGGGGACACATCAAATCCACGGTGTTGATGTTCGACACACATCGTGATGGGGCCCACAAAACTTACTAACATCAATTCTTAGATTCTCACGAGGTCAATAAGTTGGGTCACAATTTTAACCAGAATATTTGGTCCATTTTACATGTCTGGTCCATTCACTCTATTTCACTGATCAATACTCTCAATTTGACTAGTTACTCGCCTCAATCAGGCAACAATTGATTAACAATTTCAGTGAAATTTAATTTAAACATCTAAAGTTATTTACTCTTCAATTTGAACTGATTAGATTGTCCAAAAACGATTAAAGGTTCAATTAGTGGATGTGCCTAATAATTTAGTAATTTTATTTTTCACAAATAAATTTCAATTTCCTTTTAAAAATAACATTTTTTTTTTCAAAATGCATATTTTTTTTACTCTTTTAACTAAATATCATTTTTATTATAAAATATTTCAAAAATATTCAAAATACAAATTTTGAATTTTATTTTCAAAATCTCAAAAAATTTCTCATATTTTAATTTTTTCTCAAAACTTTCAAAATGCCGATTTTTTTTCTTCAAAAGCATTATTTTGTTCTCAAAATTTTTCTTAAACATAGTTAAAATTTCTAAACTTTTCAATATTCTTTTTCATGTGATATTACAAATCATTTAAATATTACCTTTTAATTATATACATAAAAAACTTTCCATTCATATGATAGAAAAACTATATATACACACACACATTTTTACTGAAAATTAAAAAAATAAAAAATAAAATATTTTTACATTATTATCGACGGTTTTCAGTCGTTGGGAAGAATATTTAGGAAAAACACTTTTACCGACGAACATTTTCGTCGGTAAAAGTCTTACCGCGAACATTTCCAAGACAACGCAAATTTTTTTTTATTAAAATTTAAAACACCCTTTAGCGAGGAAACTTTTCGTCACTATATGTGGCTTTTAGCGACGAAATTAATTTCATTACTAAAAGGAAGCTTCTCGACTTTTTTGTCTTTTCAAAAATTCAAAACACCCTTTAGCGTTGAAAATTTTCATTGCTAAAGGTGGCTTTTAGCTACAAAATTAATTTCGTCGTTAAAAGGAAACTTCACAACTTTTTTGTCTTTTAAAAAATTCAAAACACCCTTTAGCGACGAAAGTTTCGTCGCTAAAGGTGTCTTTTAGCTACGGAATTTATTTTGTCGCTAAAAGGAAACTTCTCGACTTTTTCATTTTTTCCAAAAATTCAAAACACCCTTTAGTGACAAAAATTTTCGTCACTACATGTGTCTTTTAGCTACGAAATTTATTTCGTAGCTAAGAGGAAACTTGACTTTTTTGTCTTTTCAAAAATTCAAAACACCCTTTAGCGACGAAAATTTTCATTGTTAAAGGTGGCTTTTAGCTACGACATTAATTTTGTCGCTAAAAGGAAACTTCTCGACTTTTTTGTCTTTTAAAAAATTCAAAACACCCTTTAGCGTTGAAAATTTTCATTGCTAAAGGTGGCTTTTAGCTACAAAATTAATTTCGTCGTTAAAAGGAAACTTCACAACTTTTTTGTCTTTTTAAAAATTCAAAACACCCTTTAGCGACGAAAAGTTTCATCGCTAAAGGTGTCTTTTAGCTACGAATTTATTTCGTCGCTGAAAGGAAACTTCTCGACTTTTTCATTTTTTCCAAAAATTCAAAACACCCTTTAGTGACAAAAATTTTCGTCACTACAGGTGTCTTTTAGCTACGAAATTTATTTCGTCGCTAAAAGGAAACTTGACTTTTTTGTCTTTTCAAAAATTCAAAACACCCTTTAGCGACGAAAATTTTCATTGTTAAAGGTGGCTTTTAGCTACGACATTAATTTTGTCTTTAAAAGGAAACTTCTCGACTTTTTTGTCTTTTAAAAAATTCAAAACACCCTTTAGCGATGAATATTTTCGTCACTAAAAGCCACCTTTAGCTACGAAATTAATTTCGTCGCTAAAAGGAAGCTTCTTGACTTTTTGTTTTTTCCAAAAATTCATAAGACCCTTTAGGAACAAAAATTTTCGTTGCTAAAAGTTACTTTTAACGATGAAAAAAATTTGCGCCAGTAAAAGTAAACTTTTAGCGACAAAAAAAAATTTGTCGTTAAAAGTTTCATCGGTAAAAACCCTCTTTTTTGTAGTGTTTGTATCCAGTCTTGTAATTTGAGCACCCTAAAGCTATAATCCAATCATGGGCATAGTTTATTATAACACCTACACCATTTGCATAATATAGAGTATTAACCAAATACGCGTAAAACTCCTGGAGATATATCAATAAAATTAGGACTTTGTCTTTGTCGTCAATTTTCACCTCCATGCTTGTCAACTTACAAAGTAATTTATTAAAGAAGTTAATATGCTTAGAGAGATCCGACCCTTCTGTCATCTTTAGAGTGTAAAGTTGTCTCTTTGGAAATAAATTATTGGAGAGTACCTTCGTCATGTAGATGTTCTTCATCTTCGATCATAATCCTTTTGTGGTCAGTGAATGTTGGGAGATCGACGCCCACACTATTTGGTGATCTTGCTTTTTTTTTTTTGTTAGGGAGTTTGATGTAGGGGATATGTAACCTTAATTGCCAGTTTGGAGTTGCCACTAGCCACTTAATCTCAAAATACCGTAGTCAGCTAGAACCCGCGGAGTGTGTAAGGTTGGAGAAATCTGAATATTCTTCTACCTTAGATTGACTCCTAGTCTGCGATCCGGGATTCCGAGTAATAGACCTTGGTTACAAAGAGGGAAGGTGTTAGGCACCCTCTCTGCCCATATAAATGCATGGTCTCTACTTGGTGTGGTAAGAAATCTCAAGGGTTGAATGATATGGTTGGAGTAAGTATAGGCACACGTGGATTTCTGATGCGACAAGATCCAAGATTTCGGCAAGCCATGATGTAAGACCTGTATCCTAGTCTGTACCTTTTCGTATGCTTCCATGGTTCTCCCGGTCGAATTCTGGCAATCCTTGACCCATATCCGGCATTTATGCGCGATCCTTAGCTGGGTCTTGCATACCAAAGTCGACTTGAACCAGAACTTGTATCATAGCGACCGCGCCATCGCCACGGTTCCAACGCCATAACTCACGCACCGAACCGATGCCCAGGCCAGGAGATGTGGGCCAGCTTCATTTCAAGGAAAATACCATGCGTGCGAATTTCAAGAGAATCTCTACGACCTATCCGATCAATCAATCAATTTCAAGTACAAGTCAAGTACAACAACCCATACCCTACCCTTATCTCTCTCTTACACAAGCTACCCCAAAGTCAACCCTCACATCACTTCATCCATCACTCGATCCATCACTCCATCACCTTTTCACCTATCACTTCCCTCTCTCTCTCATTCATTCTCAAACAATCTCCCAAACAACACACCACCCCACATCCAAGCATTTGCAAGCTTCTCAAAATATCAAGTGTGACCCACCCTCTCATCTCTCATCCACACCATCAAAACCCCATCTACCTCCATCAAACTCAAAGGCAAGGAGCTAAGGAGGCTAGGGGAGCAAGAAGGAGGCCTAAAGGTGGGTGATCCACCGTTAAATTCTTTTTTTAGGGACCACTTGTTGGTGGGACCCATTTTTTATGTATGAGTTCTATCATGTGGGGCCCATAGTGGCAGGGCCCCACCATCACCGTCTCTTATCTCTCTGTCTCTCTCTATCTCTCTACTTCTCTCTCTCTCTCTTGCATTGTTGATGGGCCACCTGATGATATGTATATTGTACCCATGCTGTCCATTTAGTGGACCACACTATAACCCATTGGTGGAGCCCACCTTGCTGTCCAAACCTGGATGGAAAGGAAAGACACAAACATTATGACGATCCAGATCAAGTGGGCCACGTCCCTGTGGGACCCACCATGATGTTTGTATTGTATACACTGTCCAGCGTCCAGGGACGCTGGACGTGGGTCCAAGGGATGTGAGTAGTTAACATGGGTGCGTGTACTGGCATGGGCGTGTACTAACTGCTAACAAAAAAAAGAGGTTTGGGTGGGCCACCCATATAGGCCTCACTTTGATGTATGTATATAATCCACGTCGTCTATCCCGTTTCCCAGATCATTTTAGGTGTTGAACCGAAAAATGAAGTTAATCCGAGTATCTGGTGGGCTGTAGCTTGGAAAATGGTGGTCTTTACTGTTAAAAATTCACCTGACGATCCTCTACACCAAAATACCTTGGATATTAGACTCGTTTGGCTTGTCTTGAGCCATAGGAGCGAGTAGACGGAGTGGATTTTGTTGATGTGGGCCCCACCTAGGAGAAACCTCGAGAAAACGTAAAAAAAAAACAACAATGGCAGCAGCGTCCTGCGGGGGTGCTGGTGGCAGGTGGGCCCCAGCCGTGGGCCCCACCTTGATGTGTGTCAACCATCAACACCTTGCATTTGGTGGGGCCCTCCTCCCAGCAGTGGGCCACCCAAAAATCAGCCATATTCGGACCTTAGGTGGCCCACGTCACAAGAAATAGTGGGTTGGACGCCTACCATTGAAACCCTCTTGGGTTGCAAAGTTTTGGATCATATATGATATTTGTTTTTCCTCAATCCAGGTCCATGGGACCTTATCAACCGGTTGGAGGAAAATAAATAGTACAGTGGACCCAAGGTCAACGTGGCCTTATCAACAGTTTAAATTGCAAATAAACATCACCGTGGACCCTAGGTCCATCTGACCTTATGAATAGTTTGGATGGCACATAAACATTACGTTGGGCCCTAGGTTGGATGGAAAATAAACATTTTAGTGAGCCCTAGGTCCTTGTGACCTCATCAGCAGGTTGGGTGGAAAATAAACATTATGGTGGACCCCACATAGGACCCACTTATGTATGTATTGTGTCCACACCTTTCATCAGTGTGGACCTCCACCATGAAGTATGTGATTTATCTATGCCTTCCATCCCTATGGGACCTACCATGATGCATATGTTTCATCCAAACCGTCCAACCATTTTGGAGGTTATTTTAAAGCCATGTGATAAGGTCCATCTTGGTGTATTTATGGGCCATCCACTAAGGCCCACTTTAATTTGTATAAGGCCCATTGTTGAGGCCCATCTTAAGGTATTTGTGGCCCGTTGTTAAGGCCCACCTTGAATTGTATGAGGCCCATTGTGACATATGCAAAGCCCATGTGATTAAGCCCAACTTGATGAAATTGTGGCCCACCCACTGAGGCCCACTTTAATATATTTGAGACCATGATTTGAGGCCCATTTGATGTATTGGAGGCCTTTTGGGCGAGGCCCAACGGATGTACCTAAGGCCCATTGCAATATATGATCCTTCTATGGTTTATTTAATGATGTTTTGGCGACCATGCCTTGGGAGCAATGCTGGTTTGACGTCCACATTGCAGGATGATGTTGGTTAAATGTCCGCATTATCACTCTCCCTAAGGCCCATTGATAAGCCCATCCTTGTAGCGTGTAGGCCGTCTAGGCCCATCTTCATTATGACAGAGCCTATCACCACATAACTTGTTTAGTATAGATCCATGAGTCATGATCATACGCATTATATGTATGTCTGATACGAGGAGTGACTGATTATGGCATATGCCTCCGGGCAGATTGTTTATGGGCTCCCTGATAGGCGGAGTTACCCCATATGAGCGCTCGGTATGCACGAGATTATTGCATGTCTGATAGTATGATTCATGCGCTTGCATTTGTATGATTGTGATTATTGTATGCCCTAGTGACATCAGGGCTAAACTTCCACAGACACATTGTGGGTAGCTGGATTGGATACCGAAAATATTATTACTAAGCATCGGGGTGTCATAGATGTCCCTGGGTGAAAATTCCTAAACTCGATGGTACTAAAGGATGACTCCAATGTCGAGACTGAGTGAACTCATGAGCGCATGAGGGCTAAATACCAGGAGGCCGTGACCCCATATGAGCGCTCGGTATGCGCAGGATTGTTGCATGTCTGATAGTATGATTCATGCGCTTGCATTTGTGTGATTGTGATTATTGCATGCCCTAGCGACATTAGGGTCATAGCCTTCACAGACACATCGTGGGTGGCTGGATTGGATACCGAAAATATTATTACTAAGCATCGGGGTGTCATAGATGTCCCTGGGTGAAAATCCCTAAACTTGATGGTACCAAAGGATGACTCCAACGTCGAGAGCGAATGGACTCATGAGTGCATGAGAGCTAAATACCAGGAGGTCGCGTCTCCCACTGTGTCGTGGTCTGTTGGAAAGGGGTGTGACCTTACTCGCCCAAGGGTAGGGGGCAATACTAGGCTGAGTTTGACCAGCTTGTGAATGGATCCGCTATCGACGTGCCAGATAGGTATTGGTAGACCATTAGCCAGGCGGATAGTAAGGTTTCTTATGCTCAGTTGGACTATGCGACTAGGAGAGCGGTAGTGCCATTTAGAGTGTACTAAACCTCGGTGATTATCCAGACTGAGAACCGTGCTGATTTGATGCTCTAGTGAGGAGCTGCATTGATATGTAGATGTGGATTGGCATGCTTGACTTACATTATGCATTGTAAGGCCTTGTTATGGCCGATAACATTCATATCCTGCACCACATAGCCTTAGTAGGACTGATTGCATTCATGTACTCATCAGCATGATTCCGCATTACTCTGACCTTACATTCTGAGCATGCTCGTATTGCGCACACACTTACACTACCCTCTAAGCTTTATATAAGCTTATGCATGATTGATGCGTGCAGGTGACGCCAGGACGCAGCCGTAGCATAGTAGCAGCATGAGCTTACGGTCAAGCTTTTGGAGTTTTCGTTATTTGCATTATCCTGTATTTCCCTTTAGATGCCTTGTACTTAAAGTTTTTTATCATAGTGGATTTTGTGATGGTGTGCTTGTGGTTATTGTTCATGGGTTATGCTTATGGTTATGCTCATTACAAATCAAATTGATGATTAGAAACCCTCCTTGTAGTATCTCAGGATCAGAACCTTATGTTTGGGTGCCGGGAACCGAGAATGGGGTAC
The DNA here is from genome assembly GCA_030180095.1 of Magnolia changhungtana. NCBI lineage: Eukaryota > Viridiplantae > Streptophyta > Magnoliopsida > Magnoliales > Magnoliaceae > Magnolia > Magnolia changhungtana. Next base: position 709,104 of record JASAUF010000531.1, on the reverse strand, counting down.
TACGGAGGTCGTAGGCACCGAATTCTATGAAACGTGAATTTTGTGAGCCTGGTTTCCGAGTTCGAGGCGTATACACAGAGCATATGTCTGGGGGATGTGTCTAGAAGGTAGATACGATGATGCTCAGGAAAAAGTAGAGAAAAGTGGACTAGATTACTAGGAACTTCTGATGTGACAGGATCTGATGTATGGAAAGTCACACAGCATATGTTCACTAGAGATTTAGAGAAGCAAGTAAGTTGATAAGGGAAGGGATATTATGATGAATGCTTGTATGAAAAGAAAATGAAAAGATCTTTGGCTTGGTCTTAAGTTGGCTAGAACATGGACTGCGCCATGACCAATCCGGGCTTATACTTGTGGGGTTGAGATGTTGGGAGGAGGTTAAGGGGTATCTAAAAAATAAGATCTTGGAGGCTTGGGAGCTCCTTCTCACCCTCACTCTCTTCCTCTCTCTCCCTCTCTCACACTTGAAATGAGAAGAGTTCTTCTCTCTTGGTGTTATTGTGTGAAATGTGAAGATGAGAGGACTATTTAGAGCCTTTTCTGATGGTATTATGGTAATTACTGGGTTTATGAAGGGTAAAAGCTGACATGACGGTTTGGAATTGGTTGAGGAGAGAGGAATGCCATGTGGCATGCTCTCATTGGCTCATGGAGGTAGGTAAAATGGTAAATAAGGTGAGCTAGGAGGTGAATCCATATGAAAGTTGACTTTGAAATTGCGGTAAAGACCGTTGTAGTTGAAGTAGGAATATGCTAATATGTCCTAGAGGGGGGTGAATAGGACTTTTAAAGTTTTTATGATTTATTTAAAATCCTATTGCACTAATTCTAACAACAGGCTCATATTAGGATTAGTAAAAAATAACTCTACTGGCTTCCAAGCCTGGTAGGGATCCAATCACAAACTATTTCATAAGTGAACAATATGCAAACTAGTTTATGATGGATATGACTGTGTATGTGTGTGAGGTGTGATCTCAGAAATTCAGATATGGAAATATTAAAGTAAATCACACAATCAAAAAAATAGTAATCTCAAACACAGTCATTTTTATAGTGGTTTGACGATCAGTCGACTCCACTCCCTGCAGACTCACTCAACCCTTAAGTGTGCCAGATTTCACTAAGGAGGTTTCATAATGGTTCACCTCAAACCTAAGGTTTTAAATCAGGTTCACCTTCAACCTTTATAACCTACACTGAGGCTGACTGTTTATGCTCTCATGAGCAAGGGTCAATATAACGCACTCACTTTTAAGCACACTGGCCAAAGATCTTCTATAAGACCCTAACTGAGGTTTTACGTGGTTTACCCCAAATATGAGGTTTCACACAGTTCACCTCAAACCTAAGGTTTTGACTGGTTCACCTTCAACTAGATGTTTATGCTCCCCACAGAGCAAGGGTCCACACAACGCACCCACCACGTACACTCCCGCCAGAGGCCTCCTACGAGGGCTTTCAAGGGTGAGAAACACCTAAGAGACCCAATCCTAAAATTGAATGATCACAAGTATCCTCTGGACTCTAAATACTTACAGATAAGTGGATGAGTCCCATTAAGCATGTTGACGAAGATCTCCTCCTTTGTTGATGAAGATTCTTCTGCTTCCTTGATTTGTAACTTAAAAGATGTACCAATACATGGCAACGGGTTGGGTTAAGGTTATGATGAAATCATACTCTCAAAAGGTTTTCCTATAAGGAAGATAGAGTGATTTCAATCATCTGTGCATTCAAGGCATCCCAGCTTAACGATTTGCCATTAAGGTAGTAGCTGAAGGATCCTTAAATGTGGAAGTTCATTCCTCAATCTATTCTATTGAATATCAATGATGAGGGTGGATTGGAGGGTGAACTCCCCTGAGAGAAAGGGTTTTGGGTATAAGGTATAAGGTTAAACACTCAAAAGCACTCTTCTTTCTCTCACAGTAACAATAGACAAGTCCTCTTTATATAGGCAAAAGATTCCAACGGATATAAAACGGTCACATTTATGACAGAGTTGGATATCATTGAGCATATACTCTCGATAGCATCGATGGTCCGCTCGATGACTCGAACTCAATGTCATACACTTTTGAAACCTATTGCTAGCTGGTCGATGAATCGAAACGATTGTCGATGTCATCGGATTTCGAACTCTGATTCCATCGATGAAAGGTTCGATCCATCGACACTTGAAAAATAAGAGAGACTTGACTTGAAATATTTCAGGTTTTTATGAATGATCGAGGGACCGTCGAGATCATCAGAATTTGAATGTTGATATCGATAGCTGTATCAATGCATCGATAAATCAAAAGGATTTTTCATAAAGCTTGTTGGACTGTTTATGTCCATGTTCGATGCAATCGATACGGCATCGATATCATCGATATTTGAATATCGATTCTATCGAGTGACCCCCGATCATAGATAAACCACCCTGAAATATTTTGCTGAAGAACTTGGTGCCCAAGATCGATATCATCGAGTCTTCCGATATTATCGATATTTGAACTTCGATGGTCTCGAGAAGAGCTCCGATATATCGATGCAAATGTGATTTTCTTAAGTAAAAACAGGGGCGCCGAAAATCTATTTGTCGATATTATCGAGTCAACTTCGACAGACTCGAGATTTGAATATCGATGATATCGATGAGTGTATCGATACATCAATAATTCCATTCAGATGTGTATAAGGTTATTGGACATATTTGGTCATCTTTTCGATGGTATCGATGGAGCATCGAGGACTCGACAACGCAGGTCGATCATATCGAGATGTGTATCAATAAAATTGACATGGAAAGAAAACTTAGAGAATTTTCTGATTTTTGAAAACGTTTTCTTACCTTATAAACCCTAAGATGTTCTAGTTTGTTTTAAGGGTTTTAGTTTACCTGGTGATTTGGGACAAGGGATATGAGGTCAGATTTACCTGTGGCAAGCTTGCACACATCCGGTTGAGGTAAACGCTTGAATTGATCTTCCTATCAGGCTCTGTAGTCTAACTGACTCAACACTCACACTAATTGACAAACTAGGGTACTTTCAATCTCCCCCTTTGTCAATTATGTGAAAAAAATCTAAAAACACCCTAGTGCACTGGACAAACACATCCTAAATTGTGTACATGTATTTTACACAATTTTACCACTATAAAAAAATAGGGCAACGCAGAAGGATAAAAACTGTCAGCAATGAACTTTCCCGACAGCGAATATCCGCCAGACGGTCTGTCGGGAAAGTGGGCGTGGGCGTTGCTCGACGGCTAAATCCGTTGGCGTTTCCGATGACCGAGTGTAATGGTTTTAGCCGTCGGCGTTTTAAACTAAAAGCAGAGGGTGTTTCTCGACGGTACAAGGCGGCAAGAAAGCCGTCGATGTTTTCGATGGTTTTAGCTTCTGGAAATTCAAGCCCGACGGCCATTCTCCGACGGTTTTAGCCGTCGGCGTTATTCATAAATTTTTTAAAAAAAAATTAATAACAATTAATTGCCTAATCAACACACATATCCAAAACTAAATAACCCAATTCTCCAAAGCCCTAAATCAACCAACCAATTTGAGAAGGTAAGTTCACAAGAAAAGAATGGGAAGAAATCAAACTCAGATATATCATCCAAATTCCAAACATAAAATATTCATGTGCAAATATTTCCTAAAAATCATTGGTATTTACTCAAATTATAGCATTGAAAGAAAGAGAATTCAATGTCACGTGTAAATGTTTCATAAAAATTCAAGGTGTTTATGTTGATCCACTGTTTCATTGATGATTCAATTCCACCTAGTATATTCCATTCAATGAACACCTAACAAAGAATACATGGAAAAAAAAATCAAATTTGTAGCAGAATTCGAGAATGGGTTTTTAAAATAACATGATTTGGTTAATCGACTTGTTTGTTTGCTGAATTAGTTAATACATACGAACATTTGAAGTGCTTTTTTTCTTCTTCTTTTCTTTAATCATTTATAAACTTTTCATGTGAAGTGATAAGAATGAAAATATCGAATAAACAAAAAAAGGCTAAATCGTTGTTAAAGAAAAAATAAAAATTGATAATAAAATTAAGAATAAAGACAATATTTCTAATTAATCAATGCCAATAAGTATTTTTTAACAAGCAAAGTTTAGCAATTACAGTATGCATACCTTGGTGTTTAAATGGAAGTATAACATTTGCCCTATCCGCCCATTCCTTTTATGATAGCTGGAGATTGAGTTGTACCTGTTGAAGGGGATTCATTAAAAAAAACTGGAATCAACCCAGTAAAAGACGAAGAGGTGTGCCTGTTTCTGCACTTGTATGTGTGTGTTTGAACACGTAGGTGTGGGAGGGTTTGATTGATCATGGACTAACCTTGGGCAAAAGGGTTTTATTGATCACCACACTTCCAGAAGAAACAACTACAAATTTAATGCCTGCTTGTTCCATATGAAACTCTAAACACTAAATAATAAATTTCACAAATTGTAACATGTTATAAGGATCAATTACCAATATATATATATATATAGAGAGAGAGAGAGAGAATAGAGAGAGAGAGAGAGATCACAATCACTCTTACTCTTCCATTGCATCGCTTCGCTTCGTCCGCACATTAAATTTTCCTTTACAATTCTGTTCAAGCAAAAGCAGGTTCCTTAAATGGCTTTGTCCATCCATGGATTGAATTAGTGGCTTTAAACTGGAAACTATACTGGACATTTTTTCAACAGATGCAACCGCCCTGACTTCAGGAAGATCTAAATGTATTAACCAAAAGATACATGAAACTTGATCTGCAACCAAATCAAGCAAAGAAATCTATTAACCCTTATAAACAAATATTAGCGGGAGAGCATTTCTAATATGATAAAGAATCCATCCATTGATATAGTGAATGCCATGAGCAAATTAAAAGTATTTCGAGTCTGGTGGGTTGTAAAGTAACACCATAATCCAGTCATCTGATGGGTCAAGAAGCGTAACTATTTGTCCAGCCATGCTCTCCAAGCAGAGCATTGCGGACCCCAAATCCCAGATGAGATGGAAGTGTTGGCTTTCATCCCACCTACGGATTGGTCCATCTGTCCTGTCCGCATTTTGTGTAACACCCAAACAAGTGCTAAGCTGATATCCTGATTCCAATCTGCCTTAACAGCAGCATATATACATCCAAAGAGGAAAAAAGAGAATTGAAATTCGTCCAAAAAACAAAACCACAAACAAACATATATGGAATAAAGATACAGTGGGTGGTCCAAATGATATTGTGTTATACTTGTGTTACCAATGCTCAAATCCGGATCACCAGAGACTCCACACATGAGAAGCTTCAATAAACGTTTCTTACACAGATTAACACTGCATTGGATAGCAGACATGGTTCAGCTTTCTTTTTTTTTTCCAAAATGCATTTTTATTAGAAAAGTGGCTGGTGCTATCACATGGTTATCAACACTTACATCTCAATATCTTTGTACATGTGGCAATATATATGAGATCCATGTTGTCCATCTATTTAGCCATTAAGTGAATGGGGCATACCCTGAAAACTCCAACCACGCTAATGATATTAGCCACTGATGACAATCCTATATGATTACAAATGGGCAATTGGAAAAGCTAGACCAACACAAAACATTTAGTAGGTAGCAGTCCTCCAGTTAGCACAACTCGGATCATATGATCAGTGTGCTTTGGTGACAGTATGCAGCTTATACATTGAAGGGGCACAATAGATGAATGATCTAGATTTCACACATGCAATATGTACAGCTTAGGTTTTATAAATCTGGTATCAGTGTTGAGAACTAAATCCTTTCCCTAATTAGGATGGACAAGAACAATGTATAAGGTGGACAAGAACAATGGACTTCAAAAGAACTTGATAACGGACCAATGTACAGGTGTAGCCTACCTAATTAGTTAGCTGGCCTGATTTTGTGCCCGATCATCTGCAGTACTCACTTCATGCATGGGTTAGTTGCCCCACACATGTTAGGTTGGAAAATGTGCTTCAGGTAAAGATGTGAATGCAGAGTGTATGTTGAGTAAACCTCTATTTCCTAAAACGCAATCATGCACAGGTAAGGAAACATAACCAAAGACGGAGAGACAAATCTATGTAAACACACTCATGGGTTTCATCACAAAATTTATCCACGTAAAGTATTTCCTGTTGGATAATATGTAATCTATTCACATGCATTGGAACCAAGACTTGTTAAATAACAAGAAACAATAGCAGAGTACGGGGAAATAGATATTGGAGAATAGCAAAATCATTTCATAGCCGTGCATTTTCTTCTATCATCTGTGTGTAGAGGAAACAGAACAAGTATCCCAACAAGTAATAAACATATCCAGGGTAGACATCCTGCACTACCCCATCTCGAATGTCCATTCCATCTTTAGTTGCTCTTGTACAGTTAGATTGGGAACATATCCTAGGCAGACATATTTGTTATTATAGATGAACCTGTTTAAGTGATGAATCATACCTGAAGGAACAATACTAGTAGATACTGTAAGCCCTGAGGGCGTCTCTTATTGTGAAGAATTGTCCAAGTTGGAGCACAGAATGTCAGCTTGCCTATCATTAGAAAACCTCTGAGCACTGTTCTTCTCAATAGCAACAGAAGAATGTTTCTTGCCTGTATTGAATCATGTTAGGATTGATAAAGAGAAAAAATAATAATAATAACAGAAAAGTAAGATTTAGAAAGTAAAAAATAAGTAAAGGTCCCACTCTCAAGGCTGGAAGCAGAGGATCCAGTTGTTGAGCTAAGAGTGTGGTTCACTTCTCCCCTCCAAGATGAATCACATCCCTTAGATGCAGCTGTTGCATCACTCATTTCCTGAAATAAGAGAACCCAGAAGATGCCAAGGGCAAGTGCTAGCAGAAGGGGGATAAGAAGAACATTTTAACTCCAAGAAGTTACCTTGTAGTGATGAAAATGCTCTTGATTTGGGGAAGTAAACTCACCACCTACAATAAAAGCTGAAGTGAAAGAATACAACATTTTATCCCTTTAGTTACAATGGGTTACTAGAAGCAATGATTGAACCATCATAAATTTTACCGAAAAGGTAGAGGTGATTTTTCCAAGCAATTGCTTGGTGCGCACTCCGAGGCGGTGGGTTATTAGGGCTTGAAATCAACTTCCATTCACGCTTTTCTACATCATATCGATACAGGTCACCATATACAAATGTCTATCACAACAAACTTGGTCAGTAACTAAGTGAAACATCATGTGTCTTTCAAATAAAACATTAAAAAAAAAGACTAATCACATTCAAAACAATCATCCAACATATTTCATATTCTAAAGATCATAAAAGCCCTCACCTTACTACCATTGTAGAATTCACCCCCATACAAAATCAGCTTCGTCTCTTTCAAAGGATTAATGTTCAGCTGCATGAAAAATAAAATCATCAGGTCTTAAATGTCGTGATGCTTTCAGTTCAAAAGAGCAGTAATTGAAATAATTTCATAGAAGAGGCAGTGAATTGTTCTATGCATAGTGCATACAGCTTCTAGAAATAAAGCATGATGGAAAGAAGTAAGAGCAAAATTGGCTGTAAAATCAGAGATGGAAGAAAAGGGTGTGTTGCATTCAAGAACAAACTTGTGATAGTTTCACACCAATCACTGGCTTCCAATTGTATCTCTTAAGAAATGATATTCTGGCGGTTTGCCATTCCATACATACTCTTCTTAAAACCAGCAACAAGAAAGTGCATATATTACATCCATGGTGATTAGAGGTATTATACAATAATTCAGTTAATTGATGATAGTAGAGACTGTAGGTATCTCGATGACTCCAATCGAGATCATTCAACTAGTGGGCCCAACTGAAAATACGCAATGGACCACGATTATGTCCATCAAGTAATCTCATGCATCCAATCAGTAGGCATTAGCTTATACAAACCATGTGGGTCCCTCATTTGTTCGACTCCACCACAACTCGTATTGGAGTCCACTCTATATATGTTATTAATCCCTGAAAGAAAATACATAAAACATAAACAAAAATTCATATGATTGGTCATGTTTTGGGACATACACAAGAGGAGACGATTGGACAATGCTCTAATGAATGAAGATTTTTGCAAGAAATTCTGCTTCTAAGCAAATGTACTGTTGGCTGACATGCATGATTTTGCATTATGCGGGACTTATTTCAATGATCCAAACTGTCTATAGGATGGGCCTTATCATGGATGGTTAGGATCAACTAACTATAGTCCATGAAAGCACCATCAATTGTATGTTGGATAATGAGCATGACCCTATAATTGGTTCCCACATGTATGAAATCATAAGCATTAGCTGTTGGAGAGAACAAAATCAAACCACCTCTTCAGGATCAATGCTTTCGGTTGGTCTAGTACATTTTTGTTGAGCTACTAGCAGTGCCACCAGTCCTTGGGCCAAGACATGACCTTGACTGCGTATTGAGTGGACTGCTACTGAATTAGTTTAGTGAGCGTTCACACAAAATTATTATGATTAATGAAGAAATTTCATGATGCAACCAAATGCACCATTACCCTAAAACAAACACCAATTGGATTATCCTAATAATCCATATTATGGGCTGAAAATGGATATTTAAAAACAAAAATCAGCAGCACATATATAACAAATAAGAAGGAAAAAAAAAAACTCTGATATGGTCAGGATTGTTTGATTAGAGTAGCTTCTGTAGCTAATCCATAATGAGACCCACCCAAATAAATGGTTGGAATTACAGGGCAACTCGTGTGCAATCAAATCATTTCCCATACACAATATAAGGATAAAAGAAAACATGAGCAAGACTTTAGCCAAAATAACCAGTCAGTGTACATCTATATGCAAAATAAGAACTTGAAGAAGAAAATCCATTGTACGTGTAGGAAAAGACGTATCCAAATCATGTATTGCAATACAAGAAGAAAGACATTAAAAGAAGGAGAATCTCATATCTAGTATATGAATTACAACAAGAAATATCTATCAAATCTATAACGGTGCATTTGGATGCACATGAAATTGAATTTTGGACATTCAGTCCAATCAAGGAGTGGTGACAGAAATACTGACATTTCCTAGTACTGATAAAGAGGAAGCAGTCCTCAAATTGTAGATGCATTCCTTTCAAGTCTGACTTGAAAGAATGTAATTGCAATTTGAATCTCAGTGCATCAACACAAATACTAGCAAAAGTAATCACAATTTGGCCAGTGCCTCTTCATTAGACTAATAAATTGCAATTCTATTCAATCGTACATCCAAACAGCCAAAAAAAAAAAAAAAAACAAAAACCCAGATGCATTTAAAAAATATGGGTTGGTGAAATCTACAATCACACCGACTGCTTTCAACTACCAAAGGAAAAAGAACCTCATCAGAATGAAATATGCAGGTCGGAGTCTAGTTTATTCCCCGAACAAAATGGCATTTTCATATGGAGTTCCAGCCACACAAGATGGAAAGAGGTAGTGCAAGTTGTAATGGTTTCAGTCTCCAGGTGATCCAAAACCATTATTTCAACTATGGTTACATAGGCCTAAAGCAACATAGCATGAAAAAACTTCATCATGGAGGCTTGATGATCTAAGGTGCAAAGACAAGTGGGCACATGCACCTGCTGCATTTTCATCAACAACCACCCATCATCCACAAAACCATTCACAACATCATAGACAACAACTATTCTCAACTTTAGTAGCAAGAGCAATGACCATTTAAAAAAAAAATAATAATAATAATGGTTTTTTTTTTTAATGCCAAAAAGTGCATGTTACCAAATGGATACAAATATACAAATGCATACCTTCCAAGGAAATGGTTTTTTTAGATGATCCGAGATAGAAAATGGGAATTCTTGAATAAAAATAAATCAAACAAAGAAAACCATCCTTGAATTGTTCCAAAAGAAAAGGGGACTTTCTATGAAACTCAGCAAAGGAGAAACAAAACTAGCTTGGGATCCAGCTTCATGGACTTCTCCTGGCTTCCACCTTGCTGAGTACTAATTAAATGGATGCAACAGGAGAGGTCTTGGGTATAAATATTCTCTCTTTTATAAAGACTTGCATTTCAAGTAACTTAGTTCTAGTCTTTGCAACCGAGGTGAGCCGTGGAATATGCGTTAAAATACCACCAACTGAAAGTGCTCCTAAAAGCTAGGTTGGTCTACTCATAAGGTGGGCCAAACACGTCTATTAATTATGGGCCATTAACTATTTTCTTTCTAAAGATCTGTTTTTCATGAAGAATGTGGTACAACAGATGAGTGGAATGGCTTGATTTATGTTCCTTGCCATGTTCATGCTCGGCCCCACCCAATGATGGCTTGACAGTCCATCCAAATGAAAGGTTTTGCAAGCTACTGAAATTGACTAAGTTGGACTGAGAAACAAACCAACTTGCTAAAATACCCACACATCCACGACCTAATCCACCAAAAAAACCAAAACCGCGGGAAAGAAAAAAAAATTGCCCAAAAATCGATCTAAGCGCAGGCGTATGAACAATAAATGCCAAAAATTGGAGAAAATAGTGCTAATTCTTACATTCTCTCACCGATCTGTAGAAAATAACTTAGGATCTTGGATGAGCGGCTTTGGAATGCGAGGATTTCGTACGATCCGTAGAAAATGCCTTCTCTTTTTCCTATTTTGCCTGAGAGAGGGGAGAGAGAGGGGTCTGGATTTGGGGGGTTTTCTGATTTTGGGGGAAGAGAGAGGGCAGAGAGAGAGGTTTGGATTTGGCCATTTGGGGAGGTTTTCTGATTTTGGGGGGAATTGAGGGACGAGTGCTTTGATTTTATTTTTTTTGAGGGAGACACGTGTTGTGCGAAGACGAGCGCTGACACTCCTCGAGATCCGAGTTCTATGAACGGTTCAAAGGTGATCAAAGTTACATTGGCCCCATAATGATGTATTTATTATATCCACACCATTCATAAAATTTAAGATATCATTTTAGAGCAAAAATGAATCATATCCAAAACTCAAATGGACCACACCAAAAAGAGCAGCAGCGGGGATAATATTTTCACCGTTAAAAAATTTGCAGGGCCCACCATAACGTTTATTTTCCATCTAATCTGTTCTTAAGGTCAAAAATACTTGGATGAAGAGGAAAAAAATTCATATTGATCAGAAACTTCTGTGACCCCAAAAGGGTTTCAATGGTAGACGTTCAATCCACCACTGATTTTTCCAGTGTGGTCCACTTTATCTTTAGATTTGTCTTATTTTCCAGATTAAGCCTTACAATGAGCTCGCCAAATGGATGGACAGTTTGGATATAACACATACCTCATGATGCGACCCACATAACTTACTAACTTTAATACACCAGCATAACTGCGTGTGGTACACCAGCCAGCTTCTAAGCTTGGAAATGGATTACGTCCTACCCTGCTCGAATACTGTTCTGTCCGGGCAAGACTCCGCTGGGCCCACTGTGATGTAAGGATTTCATCCACTCCATTTATCCATTTTCTCATATTATTTTACATCATGATGTTAAAAAAGAGACAAGCCGACAACTCTAGTGCGCCACACCAAAGGAAACAATAATGATAATGACACCCACTGTTGAAACCCAGGGGCCATCGTGATGTTTTTTTACCATCCAACCTATTCCTAATATCATGTAGACTTAGATGAGATGAAAACACAAATATCAACTTGATCTAAAACTTTTATAGCTTCCAAGAAGTTTTTAATGGTGGGCATTCAATCCCCTCTTTATGGTCCATTTAAACATTGATTCTACCTAATTTTTGAGTTCAAATACTTAAATGATATGTAAATATGGATGGACGGCGTGGGCCCCACATAGCCCTGTCCGGATGGAGCATCATCCGGGCGAGGAAGGATGCAATCTGCTTCCGGATGCGCTTTGACACTACCACTTGCAAGGTGGGTAGTGTCAGTCCTCTACGGGCTCCACCATGATGTATGTCCTCTATCTACACCATCTATCATATTCTCAACATCATTCTAGAGCTTGAACCAAAATATGAGCCAACTCTAAATCTTAGGTGGACCACACGAAAGGAAAATATAAGTGACTGAACGTCCACCATGAAAAACCACTTTAGTATGCTGATGAATCTCCGTGATAGGAAATTCTGACGATTACAAGCCGTCACGGAAACCACTACAGGACCATTGGCGTTTGTATTTTTTTGGTAGTGTACATTTTCTATTGAACCCATGTACACAGCGCAATATTTGCTCCCCCTACCTGCAAATTCCCCCTCACTTGATGCAGCTGCTCCCCCTAACACCTGCAACATCATCCAAGCAGATATACAATTTTCCGTTCGGGGTGTTTGAACTATTCTCCCCCTTTTTGTCAATCATTGACAAAGATATAGCAACTAATATTGATTGAAGCTTGAAGTATTTGGGAGAACCAAGAGATAGAGATGTATACAGATGAAACCAGTTCCAAGCATACATTATTTTCAGACAGTATGGATGCATATCAGATTAGATAAAGCAATGATAAGAGCAGATAGAATAATCAGTAAGAGACATCACGTGCATTCCATAACAGTCATAAGTTAAAGCAAGGGATCTTTAATGTAAAAAAATTGTAATAAATAGGAGTGAATTATAATCAGCCATTTCCACCATTATCCAAAAAATTTACTGCCCCAGACAGCAGTAAATTAACAGTCATATCCCAACAGAACCAAACCAAAAAAAAAAAAAACATTTTCAGTCCAACCATGGGCATATACAATCACCATTATAGAAAAAAAATCAACCTATGCAAGTTAGAGAGCTGTCACATACACCCATGAGAACGTAGAACATTCAAAAAGATACTAATATTCGTACATGGAAATAAGATGAAGTGCATGTGATAGCTTTCAGAAATCAGTACTCATGGAGCTAAGGAAGACGGTGTTGTGTCGTCGCGCCGGCAAGTGAGGAGATCAACCAACTGTTGTACTGTCTGTTGCACACCTTGGACCATCCGTTCCAGGACAGTAAGTCTCTCGTTCATCGAATCCTTGAGTTGAGAGACATCATGCTCAATGGCATCAATCCTGTCTTGATGGACCTTAAATCACTTTGCATGCCCAAGTGTTGACATTGATGGAGCATGTTGAGGTCTAGAAGCTTCTTCTCCGGCCATCTCAGTTCCTTCCATGGGAGCGTCGTCAGCCCTACCTTATCCCTCAACTTGAATACCTTCCTCCAGGGGATCCTCAGGATATTTGTGAAACTTCAAATCCATCCTTCGTATGTTGTTTTTGGTGAAGGTTTGGAGAGGAAGTACGGGATCACTGGTTGTTGGGAAACTAATGGTGTCACAAACCATGTGTATGATCCAGGGATAGGGTAGATGAAGATCCCTGGTTGTATGGACAACATTTATCAACTGATAGACAAGCAGAGTTGGAAGGCAAATCTTTATCCCCCTGGCGATTAAGTACACTAGCATGGTCATAAAACCGGTGAGATTGGATCGGTTGGTACTTCTGGGATATATATTTGTGGTGAAGATACTGTGCAAAACCCGAAATCTTGGTTCCATGTACCTAGATTTCAACACATTCCCTTGATACCACAGGATGTCTCTACCATTACATAGATACTTAGTAACCATGGACCGAACTTCCATATTTTCAAGGTCCATTTCAGGGAGACCTTCTGATGCCATTGTCACTCCAAGAATATTTTCCATTGTAGTAGGAGTGATCAACACATCATCACCATCCACATTAACCATGATAGAAGGAGGGTTAGACACAGGTGAGTCACATGCGGCAAGGAAGTTGCAAGTTCGTTCGAGTTGGCATGGCCCACCAAAATCAAGGACAGGTAACCAATCGATCGCAGCAAATAGGGATTCGAGATTGTACGGTTTTAGACAATCCCTGTCTACCTTTCTCTTGTGGATGAGCTTCTTACCGGTGTATTTTGGTGGACGTGATGTTGCTCTAACCGGAGGCGGTACATGTGCCTCAGACTGGGACTCGCCAAGCCTCGAGCGTTGCCTTGTGGGGGTCCTACGTTCCAGGGCCCTTGCCCTTTCTTTTGAAGCAAGCACTTTTTTTCGGGTGGATCTTGAAGACTCTCCCGGACCCGACACTTTTCCCTTGTCTTTTCCCATGTGGACAAAAAGGATTTAAGGTATTTGGAAAAAAAAGCAACCCAACTGAAAAGAAAATACAACCAAAAGAAATCTTGATGATTAGAAGGGTATTACTGTACTTTCTAACTTTTGGGAGTGTCTGACAATATTTCGAGTTGTCCGGTTGAAAGGAGCAAGCAGAGAAGAGAATCAGAAACTCTGAAAGAAAAATCCATTTTTCACGCTCCACCGACTTATATTGGGCGGTATTTGTCGATACCATCGATCCTTGTTTCGATGATATCGAGTAACTCTTGATCGATTTTATCAAGCCTGTCCCCGATACCATTCTTGATCATACGGCTGTTCATATTCTAAAGAGTCGTCAATTATATCGTCCCTTGATCGATTAATCGAGAGTGTCATATCGATAGTCGAATTGAAGGTGAATGATTTTACATTTTCAGTTGAGTCCTCTTAGGTGTCATGCATTCGAACTTATAATGACCATCATCACCACACAAACGACACATTGGAGTAGTTCTAGTGTTGCTTCCTAAAGCAGTAAATCTTTCAGTTATTGGTGCTGCATTTTGAGATTTTGATTTAGATTTTTCATATCCTAGACCGCTCTTGTCCTTTCCAAGTCTTCCCATCCCTAAGAGTTTTTCTAATTTTTCACTACTGTAGGAAAACTTGTAATTTATCTTGGCGATCTTTCGAGATTCTTCTAAGTCAAATAGGATTGTATGATTTTCATTTTGAAGGAGCACCATTTTGTCTTTTAAGATCTCGACCTGTTTGTTCAATTTCTCAGACTCGTTTTCAAGAAAGGTATTGATTCGTTCAAGTCTATCATTGTCCGTATGATATTGCCACAGATCATTTATTAATTGTGTGTTGATTTTTAATGTTTTATCTAAATCTTTTTGCAGCAACTTACTTTTGTTTTCTGCTATTCCGAGTCTTTTAAGGATATTTATGCTATGAATGTAGAGTTAATTATAAGCATCTTGTAGTTTATCCTTTTCTTCTTCTTCTTCTTCCCTAGTTTCCTCATTATCAGACTGAAATGATTCAGTGGCTTGTGGTTCCTTCTCATTTTTAGTTTTACTGGGAATGATTGGAGTGGTGAAGACCATGAGAATTTTTAATGATTTCTGATCTCCATCACTCTTTGAGTCACTAGATTCTTAATTTGACTCATCTGTATCATCCCATGTGGCAGCCACAGCCTTGCCCTTAGTTTTTCTGTTTGGGCATTCAATAGATAGGTGCCCATACTTTTTACAAGCATAACATTGTGGTTCTTTGGTCTTTTTACTAAATTTTCCTGTAGAGGGCTTGTTGTCCACCTTTCTCCCTTTAAATGGACGGCCACAATTTCTCTGAAAGAACTTTCTGAATCGTTGAGCCAACAAAGCCACTTCCTCATCTTCATCTTCTCTTTCACTTCCACTGTCCTCATTTGTTGTTTTCTTTGAGGTTTTTAGGATAATTGTTTTGGATTTAGGGGTTTGTTTGAAGTGTAGTTCAAAGGTTTATAGGGAACCTACCAGTTCTTCTACTTTCATTTCATCATTATTCCTACATTCTTCAATGGTTGTTACTTTAGGGTTGAACCATTCCAGTAGGGATCTTAAAATTTTCCTACAAATTTTTTTTTACTGGAACTTTCTCTCCTAGTCCACCCATGGAGTTGCAAATGATATTTAATTTAGTGAAGAGCTCCATAAAGGTCTCATGCTCTTCCATTCTGAGACTTTCGAACCGTGAAGTCAGGAGTTGAAGTTTAGATCTCTTCACAGTGCTTGTGCCTTCATGGGTTGTTTCTAATAGATCCCATTCTTCCTTGGATGTCCCACACATACTTATTTGCTTGAAGATGTCTTGGGACACTGCACAGTAGATGGCGTTCATAGCTTTTGCTTCAGCAGTCTGTTTTTCTTTATCGAACGCCGTCTGCTTTTCTTTAGGTTTGGGTTTTGTGATGGTTGTGCCACTGTCAAGCACAATTTGTTCAGTTGGTGGCACGTATCCGCTTTCAACTATATCCCAAACACCATGATCCAACGATCTCAGAAAGTAGAACATCCTAGCCTTCCAATATGCATAATTTGATCCGTTAAATACTGGAGGCTTGGTGACCGATGAGCCCTCTCCTTTGGCCATATTCCCAACTTCAGTCAAGATCACTTTCTAGGTGGTGAAGCCTTTAAAGAGAGACCCGCTTTAATACCAATTTAAATTGCGGTAAAGACCGCTTTCGTTGAAGTAGGAATATGCCAATATGTCCTAGAGGGGGGTGAATAGGACTTTTAAAGCTTTTATAATTTATTTAAAACCCTATTGTACTAATCCTAACAACAAGCTCATATTAGGAATACTCAAAAATAACTCTATTGGCTTCCAAGCCTGGTAGAGGATCCAATCACAAACTATTTAATAAGTTAACAGTATGCAAACTAGTTTATGATGGATAAGACTGTGTATGTGTGTGAGGTGTGATCTCAAATATTCAAATATGAAAATATTAAAGTAAATCAGATAATCAGAAAAATAACAATCTTAAACACAGTCATTTTAATAGTGGTTCGACGATCAGTCTACTCCACTCCCGGCAGATGATGTTTTATTTAAACCAACACGATTTAAATGATTTTTAAACTCGCAAGTATACGAATCAGATGCAGATATGGTACGTATTACGAGATCGTTCCCACGAGGACTAATCGTCACAATTCAAATATATGACTCTCCTTAACTAATCCAACAAATAATGGTACTAATTACTAAGCACAATTCTATGAAAAGCAATAAAGAACAGGGAAGAAAATTCAATCAAAGAAAGAGCACTAGGACTTTCGAATCCACCCCTAATTATCCTAACCCTTGTTTTGTCTGTTAATTCACCTTGATCTAGCTTGATACCACTTATACAGAGAAAGCACAATCTGTGTCCTTAATCGGGCATACAGAATGTCTAATTCCTTTAAGTAATGCCATGAACAACATATCCCATGTCCTTGGTCGGGTACATGGAATGTACATTCATTAAAGCATCCTGTTTCTTCCTCTATAGGAAACCTGTTCTTGATCAGACCCAAGCACCTATAATAAGCATCCAAACAACATCCATATATATACTTTGGTCAAGTTCATAGATGGAGAAGTATAGAATTTAAACCCATAAAGCCCACTTAGAGAAAGAAACAAATTAATTAATATTCAAAGTAAATCAACTAATACAAGAGCTAATCAAATTAGGGGCTTCATCTCAGCCCTAGCTGAGAGATTAGTGACCCATAAAATCCATTAAACAGATGAAATAAAATTCATAAAAAAACAAAACGTCAAACCGATCGATCTTCTCTCTTCTTTCTTCTCTTTCTCCTCTCTCTTCTCTCCCTTCTCTCCCTTGCTCTAGATTTGGAATTCCCTAGTTCTGAATGCCTTTCCCACGTCCAAAACTCCCCTTTTATAGCTGCTGGATGGTTGAAGTCAGTGGCAGAGTCGCAGAAGGACATGAATAGGTACAAATTTTCGCAGCCGTGATCGGTGGGTCCCACAGAGGTGTTTTCTGGAAAATCCACCCCATCCATTGGATTTAGGACGAAATTTCAGTCAATAATGGGTGGTTTTGAACATCCATTGACGCGGCCAAGAGAAGAAATCACGAAAAGATCAGTTTTAAACATTGCAGAGCAGTCCGTTTGTGGCCTCTGTATCATGCACGTGTGTACGCATGGGAGTGGAATATCAGCATGGTTTTGAAGCTCTCGAGCCACTCTACAAGATGGACCGATCAGATCGACCGGAAGGACGATGTACGGGGCCCACAATTGGCCGCAAAACGGACAGCTTCTGTGCGTTACACGGACGCCAAACGGCTGCTATGACGATCAGTGGTTCCCACCTTGATGTTTATTGTGAAATCCAAACCGTTCACCGGATTTCTATCGAAATTTTGGTCGGAAACATGCATTTTTTCCTCCATTTTTGTGTGGCCCATAGAGTTTTAAACTCACCGTCCATTTTGCTATTGGACAGTTAAAAATCCAACGACGTGATGTCTTCGAATTCCGTCAGCTAGGCGTGGGCAATGGTCGCCCCAGGAAATGGATGGACGGTTTGGATTGTCCATTTGGACAATGGGTGGGGCCCACAACCGACGACCGGTGCCGGCTTTGCAGACATAGGAAACAGCGTCTTTGGGTTTTTGAAGATGAGAAGAGAGAGCGCAAGTCAGTGCACGCACTGACCCGACTTTGCATTCGGTGCACTCCCAGTGCACGTATGCTGTGCACACGCATGCCTTGTAAATGGGTCCCACCGTGATGTTTCGAGAAATTTGCTCCGTCCATCCGCTTTCTCATATTATTTCCACCGTTAGGACCAAAATTGATGTATATTCAGATATCCAGCGGGCCCCACTTAATGAATTAAGGGGCTGATCTGGCCGTTGGACCACTTCCCGAGATCCTCAATGGCTGAAATTTAATATGTACGGTTAATTTACGGCCCCCATCACGTGTATGAAGTTTTGAGTTGATCGGATGGTGGAAAACATGTGATCTTGCATTCTGGACCCTTTTCGGGCCCCTTTGGCTTGCTTTCCTCAAATCCCAGGCGTGTAAAATCTTCACTATTGGTTTTCTGGAGTCCATCCCGTGCTCTGGTAATTTTGGAGCGCCAAATCCATGTTTTTAACATCATCTTTTAGTACACACTCCTGATTTCATCCTGTAATAAAAACACGAGTAAAATCTGGCATTAAACATTATCATGTATGTAAAATCAGGTAATTATTGGGTCTGATATGCAATATTTGACCCTGATCACAACCCCCAACCAGCATTTTGTTAGTCCCAAGCAAAACATGCGAAAATTAATTTCAGAAATAAAAGACAATTCCTGTAAACTCAAGTGACTTCTGAACAGATAGCTGAGATGTGAAAATTCTAAGATTCATGATTGGTGTGTAGAGTTTTTCTCTTAGAATCAAGCTCTCGGCAGATTTCATAATTAATTTCAAACTATTAAACCATGAATTAGAATAATTCTAAACATTGAGCTCCATGAATGTAAAGTGTAATCTCGACTTACAATCATTAAAAGATCCAATTTGTCAAATTCATGATATCATTGGTAATTCGTGATAACCAAGCTTGAAACCAACACTTATTTCACAGATTAACCTTTCATTTTACCAGCCTTTGGTTTTCTTTATGAGCAGTAAAGCAAATGAGGGGAATCAAATTCTCACTTATAGGGAGCAAACCTATGGCGAAAACTTGTCGCCTAACTTTTTTTTTCATATGTCAACTATGGAGAATCAAATCTGCACCTATAGGGAGCAAACCTATGGTGAAGATTATGTGACTTAGCCTTTTAATTCTTCTTTTTACCAAGTTAATCATTCAGTTATCGAATCGAAAACTTAATGTGTAAGCGAGATGTGATATATGAAATCATGGCTCAATCAATGTTCACAACTTCTAATCATGGATTAACAATTCAAAATTGACTGTGAAATCAAGCAGATGGCCGAATCCAAGAGTCATAAGTTGCCAACATCACATATCTTATAATGTTAAAATCACAACTATCCTTCAAAATCACTTTGAACTCAATAGAAATTCCAGAAAAATTTTAAAATTTTCACAAATTTTGCTCAAGACCAAGAAAATACTGATTAGGTAACCTAATCTCCCACCCCCAACCTAAAATCTACATTGTCCTCAATGTAAAAGAAATAAGCATGCAATGCACATGGGACAACGAGAATAAAAGATGAGTGATGGAAAGATAGTACCTGGATGGAGAATCAAGAAGCTTTCCCAAAAAATTTCATCATAAAAGCGAGTTAGCACAAGAGAGAGATCAACAGAAGTAAAAATAGCAAAAAGAAAAATAAAAGAAGATCCTACCTATACCACTTTCGCAGGTGCTCTCGATTGCATTTAGCGCATGCAACAAGCCTTTAAACCCCTAGGTTACCCCTAGTGGACGAGTTGTAGTCTAGTGAGGGTTTGCAGTAATGTTACCCACAAACATTGAACTAATGAACTAGGAAAATTAAATGGAATGAAAAGCTGGGTTGCCTCCCAGGAGCGCTAAGTTTAACGTCTTCAGCCAGACAAGAACGGACCATAAAGGAGCTAATCTTTATAACCAGGGTCCGCCAAAGAAATTACCTCAACACCTTAATTAACCAATCCCAGATAAGTGATGTGAGTTCCCATGAGCTGTGCTATCTGTAATGAGGTAACTGACACTGTCGTCAAATAATTTAAGGACTTCTGCTCGCACGACTTCTTCCATGTTAGGATCACGCTTCCTTTGCATTTCACGCGATATTTCCACAGCATGATCCACACATACAGTGGGGCATATGCCCTGTATTTCCGCTATCTTCCGTCCAATTGCTGCCTTATATGCTCTAAGAACATTAAGCGACACACTTTCGCTGTCTTCTCGAGATTGAAGCCGTGTCTTTGTCGGGAGGAGTCTCAGAGGGATGAAGATGTTCCACTTTCGCTCTCCATTTTTCAGTCTCCAATATAGGAGTAGAGTCGAGCAGTGCATTAACTTCGTGGATGGGAATAGCAATGTCAAAATCCATGCCAGATTGTGCCAAGCAGGTCTCAAGAGGATCTTCAAAAGATTTACGGAAGGAGTCCTGTACTAGGCTCTCGATCATGTCCACTTCAGATATGTCATCCAAATCTGCGGATTGTTGTCCTGCATTAAAAACATTGAGTTTAATATTCATGTTACCAAAGGACAATTTCATAACTCCATTCTGGCAATTTATAATAGCATTAGATGTGGCAAAAAATGGACGACCCAAGATGACTGGGATCTGACTATGAAGATTCTGGACAGGCTGAGTATCTATAACTATGAAATCCACTGGAAAATAGAATTTATCAACCTGGATTAACACATCTTCAATAACACCCCGGGGCACCTTGACAGATCTATCAGCTAGTTGTAATGTTACCTTAGTCGGTTTCAACTCACCAAGTCCCAGCTGCTCATAAACCGAATATGGTAACAAATTGACGCTCCCCCTAAATCTAGCAATGCCTTCCCGATCTTATGATCTCCTATGCCGCAAGAAATGGTGGGAGCTCCTGGATCCCTAAATTTAGGAGGGGTGTTATGTTGAATCATGGAGCTGAGCTGCTCTGCAATAAAGACCTTCTTATGAACATTCTGCTTACGCTTTTGAGTGCATAAATCTTTAAGAAACTTAGCGTAAGCAGGGACTTGTTTGATAGCGTCAAGCAACGGGATGTTGACTTGCACTTTTTGAAACACATCCAAGATTTCATCAAAGTTGTTTCTTTCCTTCATTGGTGCCAGACGTTGAGGAAAGGGTGCTTTGGGCACGTAGGGTGGCACATTAGTGGCTCTTGGAGAGTCAGAGGGCTTTTGGACTTTGGATGCATTGGTGTGTCCCTCTGCTTCATCTTGATCTTCTGTTTTAGAATTTGATTCATCCCCAGGCATCTCTATTCTGTTATCAATCTGCTTGCCTGACCTAAGGGTAGTGATCGATTTGGCCTGTTCATGATATTGCCCTTGGTTGGAATTAGAGCCAATCTCATACTGTCCCTTTGGGTTAGCCTCAGGTTGGCTAGGGAACTTGCCCTTCTCTCTCTCACTCAATGTGGCAGCTAGTTGACCCATTTGTACTTCCAGCTTGGCAATGGATTGCGCATTTACATGTAAGCTTTGCTGGTTATACAGTAAGGTTTGTTGGGTGTCTTTTTGGAATTGGAGAGAACTCTGCATAAAAAGATGGAGTGTATCCTCAAGAGATGGTTTCCTTGATTGTTTAGGCAGTTGTTGATATTGCGGAAATTGTTGAAGTTGTTGACTGCCAACTTAGAGGTGCGGTTGCATGGGAGGATTTCCAGATGGTCCTCCTTGTTGTGGTCCTTTTGCCCAAGAAAAATTTGGATGTCTAGCCCACCCTGGGTTGTATGTGTTCAAGTAAGGATCATTCCCAGGTTTTTGAAAAGTATTCATAGCATGTACTTGTTCAGAGAGAAGTTCTGGGGACGCTACACCAGATGGACAAGACTGCATAGGATGGGCATGACTAGAACATGTGGCACATGTCTCGACTTGAGCTGTTTGTGGAGGTCCATTATTTAATACTAGAGCATCAACTTTCTTTGTCAGGTTATCAAGCTTGGCGCACAGCTCTGGCACGACTCCTATCTCATATATGCCACCTCTCTTTTGTGGTTGGGGACTTCTGTCACCTCTATTTGAATAGTCCCATTACTGGGAATTTTTGCACAAGGTTTCAAAGAAGTTCCAAGCTTCGACATCGCTCTTGGTCATGAATGACCCTCCACTGGTGGCATCAACCATGTGACGGTTCTGGGGTGTCAGACCGTCATAGAAATATTGAACTTGTTGCCACTTCTCAAAACCATGGTGAGGACATTCAAGAAGCAAGTCCTTCCATCTTTCCCAACATTCATGAAAGTGCTCGCCCTCTTTTTGTGTGAAGTTAGTAATTTCTCTACGGAGGGCATTGGTTTTGTGAACGGGGAAAAACTTGTTTAAGAACTTCTTAGACAGTTGGTCCCATGTAGTGATAGATCCAACTTCTAGAGAATTCAACCATGCTTTCGCCTTATCCTTCAAAGAAAAAGGAAATAGGCGTAGGCGGATCGAATCGTCTGAGAAGTTTTGGAACTTAAAGGTGGAGTAAATGTCTAGGAATTCTTTCACATTATGATATGGGTCCTCCTTATCCAATCCATAAAAGGATGGCAACAATTGTATGACTCCAGGTTTAAGTTCAAAGCGTGCTGCCGTAGTGGTTGGCAACACTATGCATGAAGGTGCATTAAATTGGACAGGAGCTGAATAATCTTTGAGAGCTTTAACTTCATTCTCATTCTCCATTTCAACAGGATTATTTCTCAATCTTTCACGAAATGTTCTTTCTATTTCAGGATCAAAACGGTGCTAGTTCTATATTTAGAGATCTACGTCCTAGCATAAACTATGTTATTGCAATGTAAGAAAGAAAACTAAGAAGCAATCCTAAGAGAAATAAAACTAGACCTAGAAACTATGAGATTCTAAAACAAGTTAAAACTATGTAAATAAGAATGGGAAGAAAGAACCCAAAAAAGGAGATGATTGATGTCAGAAGAATAGGGAGCTCCTCCTTCACTTCCAATTTGGAGATCTATGCTAGAATCAACTTAGAAATTTGTGTCAGTACCCTACAAAACAGGAAACAGGTTAGTTTCTAAAATCAAGAAAAGAACTTTAAGTTAGAAAAAAATCCTAAGCTATGAATTATGATAAGAGAGAATCCTAAATTCAACTTGGAACGAAACAGTTCCCGGCAACGGCGCAAAAAACTTGATGTTTTATTTAAACCAACACAATTTAAATGATTTTTAAACTCGCAAGTATACGAATCAGATGCAGATATGGTACGTATTACGAGATCGTTCCCACGAGGACTAATCGCCACAATTCAAATCTATGACACTCCTTAACTAATCCAACAAATAATGGTACTAATTACTAAGCACAATTCTATGAAAAACAATAAAGAACAGGGAAGAAAATTTAATCAAAGAAAGAGCACTAGGACTTTCGAATCCACCCCTAATTATCCTAACCCTTGTTTTGTCTGTTGATTCACCTTGATCTAGATTGATACCACTTATACAGAGAAAGCACAATCTGTGTCCTTAATCGGGCATACAGAAAATCTAATTCCTTTAAGCAATGCCATGAACAACATATCCCATGTCCTTGGTCGGGTACATGGAATGTACATTCATTAAAGCATCCTGTTTCTTCCTCTATAGGAAACCCGTTCTTGATCAGACCCAAGCACCTATAATAAGCATCCAAACAACATCCATATATACGCTTTGGTCAAGTTCATAGATGGAGAAGCATAGAATTTAAACCCATAAAGCCCACTTAGAGAAAGAAACAAATTAATTAATATTCAAAGTAAATCAACTAATACAAGAGCTAATCAAATTAAGGGCTTCATCTCAGCCCTAGCTGAGAGATTAGTGACCCATAAAATCCATTAAACAGATGAAATAAAATTTATAAAAAAACAAAACGTCAAACCGATCGATCTTCTCTCTTCTTTCTTCTCTTTCTCCTCTCTCTTCTCTCCCTTCTCTCCCTTGCTCTAGATTTGAAATTCCCTAGTTCTGAATGCCTTTCCCACGTCCAAAACTCCCCTTTTATAGCTGCTGGATGGCTGGAGTCAGTGGCAGAGTCGTAGAAGGACATGAAGTACAAATTTTCGCAGCCGTGATCGGTGTGTCCCACAGAGGTGTTTTCTGGAAAATCCACCCTGTCCATTGGATTCAAGACGAAATTTCAGTCAAGAATGGGTGGTTTTGAACATCCATTGACGCGGCCCAGAGAAGAAATCGCGAAAAGATCAGTTTTGAACATTGCAGAGCAGTCCGTTTGTGGCCTCTGTATCACGCACGTGTGTACGCATGGGAGTGGAATATCAGCATGGTTTTGAAGCTCTCGAACCACTCTACAAGATGGACGGATCAGATCGACCGGAAGGACGACGTACGGGGCCCACAATTGGCCGCAAAATGGACAATGTCCGTGCGTTACGCGGATGCCAAACGGCTGCTGTGACGATCAGTGGGTCCCACCTTGATGTTTATTGTGAAATCCAAACCGTTCACCGGATTTCTATCGAAATTTCGGTCGGAAACATGCATTTTTTCCTCCATTTTTGTGTGGCCCACAGAGTTTTAAACTCACCGTGCATTTTGCTATTGGACAGTTAAAAATTCAACGACGTGATGTCTTCGAATTCCGTCAGCTAGGCATGGGCAACGGCCGCCGCAGGAAACGGATGGACGGTTTGGATTGTCGATTTGGACAATGGGTGGGGCCCACAATCGACGACCGGTGCCGGCTTCGCAGACGCAGACAAAAACTTAATGTTTTATTTAAACCAACACGATTTAAATGATTTTTAAACTCGCAAGTATACGAATCAGATGTAGATATGGTACGTATTACGAGATTGTTCCCACGAGGACTAATCGTCACAATTCAAATCTATGACTCTCCTTAACTAATCCAACAAATAATGGTACTAATTACTAAGCACAATTCTATGAAAAACAATAAAGAACAGGGAAGAAAATTTAATCAAAGAAAGAGCACTAGGACTGTCGAATCCAGCCCTAATTATCCTAACCCTTGTTTTGTCTGTTGATTCACCTTGATCAAGATTGATACCACTTATACAGAGAAAGCACAATCTGTGTCCTTAATCGGGCATACAGAATGTCTAATTCCTTTAAGCAATACCATGAACAACATATCCCATGTCCTTGGTCGGGTACATGGAATGTACATTCATTAAAGCATCATGTTTCTTCCTCTATAGGAAACCTGTTCTTGATCAGACCCAAGCACCTATAATATGCATCCAAACAACATCCATATATATGCTTTGGTCAAGTTCATAGATGGAGAAGCATAGAATTTAAACCCATAAAGCCCACTTAGAGAAAGAAACAAATTAATTAATATTCAAAGTAAATCAACTAATACAAGAGCTAATCAATTTAGGGGCTTCATCTCAGCCCTAGCTGAGAGATTAGTGACCCATAAAATCCATTAAACAGATGAAATAAAATTCATAAAAAAGAACATTAAACCGATCGATCTTCTCTCTTCTTTCTTCTCTTTCTCCTCTCTCTTCTCTCCCTTCTATCCCTTGCTCTAGATTTGGAATTCCCTAGTTCTGAACGCCTTTCCCACGTCCAAAACACCCCTTTTATAGCTGGTGGATGGCTGGAGTCGGTGGCAGAGTCGTAGAAGGACATGAAGTACAAATTTTCGCAGCCGTGATCGGTGGGTCTCACAGAGGTGTTTTATGGAAAATCCACCCCATCCATTGGATTCAGGATGAAATTTCAGTCAAGAATGGGTGGTTTTGAACATCCATTGACGCGGCCCAAAGAAGAAATCACGAAAAGATCAGTTTTGAATATTGCAGAGTAGTCCGTTTGTGGCCTCTGTATCACGCACGTGTGTACGCATGGGAGTGGAATATCAGCATGGTTTTGAAGCTCTCGATCCACTCTACAAGATGGACGGATCAGATCGACCGGAAGGATGACGTACGGGGCCCACAATCGGCCGCAAAACGGACAACGTCTGTGCGTTACGTGGATGCCAAACGGCTGCTGTGACGATCAGTGGGTCCCACCTTGATGTTTATTGTGAAATCCAAACTGTTCACCGGATTTCTATCGAAATTTCGGTCGAAAACATGCATTTTTTCCTCCATTTTTGTGTGGCCCATAGAGTTTTAAACTTACCGTCCATTTTGCTATTGGACAGTTAAAAATCCAACGACGTGATGTCTTTGAATTCCGTCAGCTAGGCATGGGCAACGGCCGCCCCAGGAAACGGATGGACGGTTTGGATTGTCTATTTGGACAATGGGTGGGGCTCACAACCGACGACCGGTGCCGGCTTCGTAGACGCAGGAAACAGCGTCTTTGGGTTTTTGAAGATGAGGAGAGAGAGCATGGGTCAGCGCCCGCGCTGACCCGACTTTGCATTCGGTGCACTCCCAGTGCACGTATGCTATGCACACGCATGCCTTGTAAATGGGTCCCACCGTGATGTTTCGAGAAATCTGCTCCGTCCATCCGCTTTCTCATATTATTTCCACCGTCAGGACCAAAATTGATGTATATCCAGATATCCAGCGGGCGTCACTTAATGAATTAAGGGGCTGATCTGGCCGTTGGACCACTTCCCGAGATCCTCAATGGCTGAAATTTAATATGTACGGTTAATTTACGGCCCCCATCATGTGTATGAAGTTTCGAGTTGATCGGATGGCGGAAAACATGTGATCTTGAATTCTGGACCCTTTTCGGGCCCCTTTGGCTTGCTTTCCTCAAATCCCAGGCATGTAAAATCTTCACTATTAGTTTTCTGGAGTCCATCCCGTGCTCTGGTAATTTTGGAGCGCCAAATCCATGTTTTTAACATCATCTTTCAATACACACTCCTGATTTCATCCTGTAATAAAAACACGAGTAAAATCTGGCATTAAACATTATCATGTATGTAAAATCAGGTAATTACTGGATCTGATATGCAATATTCGACCTTGATCAGCAGACGCACTCAACCCTTGAGTGTGTCGGGTTTTACCAAGGAGGTTTCACAGCAGTTCACCTCAAACCTAATGTTTTAAATCAGGTTAACCTTTAACCTTTACAATCTACAATGAGGCTGACTGTTTATATTCTCACGAGCAAGGGTCAACACAACGCACCCACTTTTAGGCACACTGGCCAAGGATCTTCCATAAGACCCTAATTGAGGTTTTACGCAACTTACCCCAAACCTGAGGTTTCACATGGTTCACCTCAAACCTAAGGTTTTGACTGGTTCACCTTCAACCATATGTTTATGCTCTCCATATAGTAAGG
Organism: Magnolia changhungtana; assembly: GCA_030180095.1. Lineage (NCBI taxonomy): Eukaryota > Viridiplantae > Streptophyta > Magnoliopsida > Magnoliales > Magnoliaceae > Magnolia > Magnolia changhungtana. The sequence continues at coordinate 681,501 of JASAUF010000531.1, read as the reverse complement.
GTCCACACAACGCACCCACCACGTACACTCTCGCCGGAGGCCTCCTATGAGGGCTTTCAAGGGTGAGAAACACCTAAGACCTAATCCTAAAAAGGAATGATCACAAGTGTCCTCCGGACTCTAGATACTTACAGATAAGTGAATGAGTCCCATTAAGCATGTTGACGAAGATCTCCTCCTTTGTTGATGAAGAGTCTTCGGCTTCATTGATCCGCAACTCAAAAGATGTACTAATACATAACAATGAGTTGGGTCAAGGTTATGATGAAATCCTACTCTCAAAAGGTTTTCCTATAAGGAAGATAGAGTGATTTCAATCATCTATACATTCAAGGCATCTCAGCTTAATGATTTGCCATTAAAGTAGTAGCTGAAGGATCCTTGAATGCGGAAGTTCATTCCCCAATCCACTCTATTGAATATCAATGACGAGGGTGGATTGGAGGATGAACTCCCCTGAGAGAAAGGGCTTTGGGTATAAGATCTAAGGTTAAACACTCAAAAGCACTCTCTTCTTTCTCTCACAGCAATAATAGACAAGTCCTCTTTATATAGGCAAAAGGTTCCAACGGATATAAAATGGTTACATTTATGACAGAGTTCGATATCATCAAGCAGGTTTGATATCATCGAACTCGATAGCATCGATGGTCTGCTTGATGACTCAAACTCAATGTCATACGCTTTTGAAACCTTTTGCCAACTGGTCGATGAATCGAAACGATTGTCGATGTCATCGGATTTCGAACTCCGATTCCATCGATGAGAGGTTCGATCCATCAACACTTGAAAAATGAGAGAGACTTGACTTGAAATATTTCAGGTTTTCATGAATGATCGAGGGACCTTCGAGATCATCGAAATTTGAATGCCAATGATATCGATGGCTAGGTCGATGCATCGATAAATTAAAAGGACTTTTCATAAAGCTTGCTGGACAGTTTATGTCCATGTTCGATGCAATCGATACGACATTGATATTTGAATATCGATTCTATCGAGTGACCCCGGATCATAGATAAACCACCCTGAAATATTTTGCTGGAGAACTTGGCGCCCAAGATCGATTCATCGATAGTCTTCCGATATCATCGAGATTTGAACTTCGAGGGTCTCGAGAAGAGCTCTGATATATCGATGCAAATGTGATTTTCTTAAGTAAGAACAAGGGCGTCGAAAATCTGCCTATCAATATTATCGAGTCAACTTTGATAGACTCAAGATTTGAATATCGATGATATCGATGGGTGTATCAATACATTGATAATTCCGTCCATATGTGTATAAGGTTGCTGGACATATTTGATCCTCTTTTCGATGGTATCGATGGAGGATCGAGGACTCGATAGCGCAGGTCAATCATATCGAGGTATGTATTCATAAAATCGACAAGGCAGGAAAACCTAGAGAATTTTTTGATTTTTGAAAACATTTTCTTACCTTATAAACCCTTAGATGTTCTAGTTTATTTTGTGGGTTTTGGTTTACTTGGTGATTTGGGACAAGGGACGTGAGGCTCAAATTTACCTGTGGCAAGCTTGCACCATCCGGTTGAGGTAGATGCTTGAATTGATCTTCCTATCAGGCTCTGTAGTCTAACTGACTCAACACTCATGCTAATTGACAAACCAGATTACTTTCAGACTTTGGGACTAGAGACAACTGTTGCTCGAAGGAGACACCTATCCGTTCTGGGGCGACAGTCGGATTACAGTCGGCTGTAGTCCGACTACCTCCCCACTATAGTCTAGCTACCACCTGGATTAGGTTTGGTCTAGGCCTTGGTCGGTGGGCTTTCTTTGGTGCTCTAGCTCATCCGGAAGTCTTCTTTCAGACTTTTGGGCTCAAATAGTCGAATGTGTTTTTAGGGTTTATAGTGATTAACATGTACGCTTTAGCTTAGGCGATGGTTTAGGTTCATATTAGGGTTTAAGCTAGGGTTAGGCTGGGTCTTGGGTTTACATGCTATGGTCGAGAGAGAGACAAGCAGATCATTAAAGTTCATCCACACTGACAATGGTGGTGAATACATTGGTGACTTCCATGAGTATTGTAAGTCCCTAGGTATACGGCATGAACAGATGATTCCCAAGACCCCCCAACATAATGGTGTGGCTGAGCAAATGAATCGCACCATTGTAGAGAGAATCAGATGCATGTTATCTCATGTGAAGTTGCCTAAGATGTTCTGGGGAGAAGCAATGCACACGGTAATGTATTTGATAAACGGGTTTCCATCAGCCCCATTGAATGGAGAAGTACCCGAGAAGGTGTGGACTGAATAGGATCCATCGTACAGTTATTTCAGGGTGTTTAGATGCAGGGCATCCTTCACGTACCAAAGGACAAGAGGTCCAAGCACGATATAAAGATCAGACAGTGTGTGTTCTTAGGATACAGTGATGAAAAGTTTGGTTACAGATTGTGGGATCCGACTGAGAAGAAGCTCGTCAGGAGTAGAGATGTGGTATTTTTTGAAGATCAATGTATTGAAGACATTTGTCAGCCCGAGAAGACCCAGCCTAGTTCAGGTGATCTAGAGGGCATGGATCTGGTTATTCCTCCTGTGGTGCCCAATGACGGGGTAGTACAGTAAAGTACAGAGGACGAGGGAGTTCCTACAGAAGATGGACCAGGGGAGCAGCCCTCACTTGATACACCTGTTGAGCCACAGGTGAGGAGGTCATCTAGGGACAGATAGTCGTCCAAGAGGTACTCACCGCATGAGTACATTATGCTCACTGATGGGGGAGAGCCAGAAGATTATTTTGAGGCCCTAGCCGACGATCATGAGGGGGAGTGGTTGAAAGCTATGTAAGAGGAGATGAGATTCTTGCATAAGAACCACACCTATGATATGGTGAAATGGAAACTGTGGTATCTAAGAGACTCATCCAGGTTGAGCCTATGCTATGGTAACGAAAAACCTGTGTTAGAGGGCTACACAGATGCAGATATGGTAGGTGATTTAGACTGTAGGAAGTCTACATCGGGGTTCATGTTCACGTTTGTTGGGGGAGCTGTCTCTTAGCAGAGCAAGCTACAGAAGGTCGTAGCATTGTCGACGACAGAGGCTGAGTACATTGTAGTCACGAAGGCATGTACAGAGATGCTTTGGATGAAGAGGTTCCTACAGGAACTTAGCCTGAAGCAGGAGCATCACGTGGTCTATTGTAATAGTCAAAGTGTTATACACTTGAGCAAGAATCTAAGTTAGCACTCCAAGTCGAAGCACATAGAGATTTGGTATAAATGAATCAGGGATATTTTAGAACAGAAGGTGTTACATCTTGACAAGGTCCACACAGAAAATAATGGGTCAGACATGATGACCAAGGCTTTGCTCAAGGGCAAGTTTGAGGTTTGTAGAAACCTGGCTGGCTTGAAGAGAGTGAATTCCTCCTGAGTCGAAAAGGGAGAGATTTGATGGGGTTTTCCTCCTTAGTTCAGAGGAGAGATTGGGCAACATGGTGTAAATCAGATGTGTTTTACCACGCTATTCGACCGGTCGAGTGGGCTGCTCGACTGGTCGTGGGTGTTGCTCGACCGGTCGAGGCCTGGCTCGACTCAAAGTCTAGAGACCAATTGTATAAATTCTTCCATGCTGCTTGACCAGTCGAGGAGTCTGCTCGACCGGCCGAGGGTCCACTAGACCAGTTGAGGTTATGCAGATTCAAGTCTAGATTTGGTGTGGACTACGTATTTTTGAGGCGGTTTCGTAAGAGGTGCGAAAGGAAGTTGCCTAAACTATAAATAGGGGGTCCCTAGGGCTGTTCTAGGGCATGCAAGAGGTAATATAAGAGAGTTTCCTAAAGCTTTATAAGGGTTTGCTAAAGGGTTTAGGGCTATCAAAGGTGTGAGAGACTGAGAGAGAGAGAGAGGACACTACCAAAAAAAGGGGAAAAGGATACAAACCACGTTAATTTTCTGCTACAGATATAAGCCTTAGCTATGGTTACTACGGTTTTAATCTGTAGCTGAAAAGTTAATACACCGTTAATAATTAATGGTATTGTAAGGGGTTTTATGATGCTTAAAAAGAACTATATGTTATATCTAAGCCGTTTATATATTTGTAAATATTACTTTAGAGGATGAAAAAAAATAAGCTAGATCAAACGCTCAAGTGGACCACACGGTAGGAAACATGTATATTAATTTATAGTTGCTTCTTATGGTGTGGTTCACTTGGACCTTCAATATACCTGAAATTTGGTGTTATAAACTAAAATAATTTATTAAAATTATTTATTGGAATGGATTAACCAAATGCATCATGGTGGGCTCCACGGAGCCCCTGTCCGGACCGTCTGCGTCCGTCGGCCCAAATTTGGGCACACGCTCAAACAGAACCGCGCCTAAATAGGGTATTTCACTCTCTCTCTCTCCGTTTACCACTCCCTCTGCCTCCATCTCTCCTCTCTCTCTCTCTCTCTGCACTTCTCCCTCTCTCTTTCCCTCTCTCTGCGCCTCTCTCTCTCCCTCTCCTCTCAATCTACCACTCCCTCTCCCTCCTCTCCTTCTGTCTCTCTCTCTCTCTGTGCCTCTCCCTCTCTCTTTCCCTCTCTCTCTACGCCTCTCCGTCTCCCTCTACGATCGATCTCCCTCTCCCTCTACTACTGTGAATTGACAGTGTATGGAGACACTTCAAGACTTGCCGTCTCTAAATCTGAATTGCTGCCAGAAGATCTACGACAATGGGATTGAAGGTATAAATAGTGCCTCCCCAAAACTCAAGAACTTCTCCATCTATTGGAACGTGAGGTATTTCACCTGTTTTGTATGGCTGCCTCATGATATTTTCAACATACCCAACGATAACATTATGGAATTGATATCTACACCCAGCCTGATTGATTTGCTAGCACCAATTTCCATTTTTAGAATACATTTTCTACCATCTCAGTTCCCAAGATGGAAAATAGGTGTAAGCAAATCAATCAAGTTGGGTGTGAATAGTGATTCCCTAATATCATCCTTGTTCATACTAATATGATAGGATTGGAATGACGATTGAGATTAGGGTAATAGATTTAAGTATGAAGATTTGGTTAAGAACTGCAAACAGATAATAGATCTGAACTTGAGTGGCTGTAAGGTATCTATTGTTAAAGAAGATGCATTTGCCTTATAATTGTTTGTTTGGGGGCGTTGCCCCTTTCCACAATTCAATCCATCTTCTGTTTCTTTTTTACTTTTGGGATTCTTTATCCATCATCTGTTTGTATTTTTTTTTTGGGGGATTTTTTATTGTGTCACTGAATATAATTGTTTTGGCACCTGAGTTCTTTTATTTCATTAAGAATTTCATGAGATAATTGGAATTGGTGGTTTCTATTGAGATTATCATGCCCACGCACATTTCACTGGCATTCTGAAGATGCCTGGATGTTGAGTCTTCTCATTCACTCACTAGTATTGAAATTGCAAATTAGAATTGTGTATTAGATGTCTGAGGCTGAATAAAGTCAAGCACAAATAGAGCTTCATCTTTCCCAAAATAAAAAAAAAAAAAAAAAGAGCACAAATAGAGCTTATAAAGTTATTAAGGTAATTTTTGAAGAGTTTTATCAAGTTGTAAAGGGTGATGTTCGGATAACATTACGGTTTTTGCCATCTTCCCTTGTTCTTCTATTATCATGCAAATGTAGGTGGAACTATCATGGGTTGGTTATAACCAACCCATGATAGTTCTACCTACAATAAGATCAAGTTGATGCTGTAGGTTTCTTCAAGGCCCTGATATGGATCAAGGAACTGTCTCTAAAATTAGAGAGGCTATCAGAGAACAGAAGGAAATCACCGTTTGGCTGATCAACTACACAGAGTGGTAAGTTGCTAATGTCAGTAATTCCAGGTATGATGTCACTATACCATGTCAGTTCCATCATTTATTACATTAGGAATTCAACTTTTACAGTTGCTTGTTATGTTTTCTATAAGAGACCTATGAACTAAAGGTTATTTGTGTGTAATATTGACACTCTTTGGAGATAGTTCATTGGATCTACGGGGAGACTGCATTCGCTCCATTAATAAGGAGATACTACGTTTTACCTTGATGCTTTTCCATGTGCGCTTGACCTTTGAAATCTGGGAACTGTAGGGAAAAAGTTTTAGAATTTATTCCACTTGCAGCCTATGCACGACCAAAAGGTGGAACTTCTTTTTTATAAGCCATTGCTTATCAAACAAGATGGATTGTATTTGTTCTGTAATTAAAACTAATATTGTGTCTTGACTTTCAAACTGATGCTGAATTTTTATTAGGGCGAACTTCAGTACTTCATTGGTGTGCAGGACATCCAACCTGTCCACTAGATGCATGAGCTTATGTTAAACCCCAGTTATAAAAAATAAGCCCAATCCAACATAGGTGGACCACATAACAAGGAAAAAGATGAGGAGAAAACACCCACCTTTGACTTACACTGGGGACCACATGAGTTGCAAAACAGCCTGATTTTTTACCAGATCCTTTCTTGCCAGATGAAGGGTCTGAATGGCCTAGATTTTATATAAACTATGTGGTGGGGGTAGCTGTCCACTCTCAACTTGTTTCCTATGGTCCAACCTACCTGAGTTTTGGATCAGTCCAATTTTTAGTACCATGGGGTAAATTGTGGTCATGCATTTGATGGACAGGATGGATGTCCTTAATAGGAAAAACATTGAGGACCAATCAAAACAGTTGTTGATAAATGGTGTTTGATTCCAAGAAATTCGTACTTCGTGTATGCAGAACTAGATGTTATATTTACAACTTTTGGATTCCAGAGATTGTATCTAATATACGTGCTTATAAATGTTGCCTATCTCATGGCTTATACTTCATGTATTTTCTTCGCTCCTTTTCTCCCCTGTCTTTACTAGTGAGATTAACAGTAAGCCCTTGTCAACCCAACAACAACGCATTAAAAATTGGAGGTAGTCCCCATGGATAATGGCCACTCTCTTTGAATCTACTGTCTTATCTGACAAGTTTCTATAATTATGCTATTTAATTATATTTCATTTCTTAATATCTGTAACTTGTTTTTTTGTCTCATTTACTTTACTAATGGGAGTAAGTACATGTTTTTCTTAACTCGGGTTTCAATTGTTTCTCTATGGAGTGTAAATAAATTGAGATAGAAACAACCCTGGAAGCATATCAGATTATCAGTTTCCATTTAATTTGGAATGAGAAAAAAAATCATATGGCAGATCACATATTGCGATTTAAATGGAAGAATTTTGGATTCCCCATTTCCTTTCATTCTTAATCCTGACAAAAAGTGGAGTTGTTAAAACATACCAATAGACACAATACCCAAAAAAATTTGGAAAAAAAACACCTTTTCTACTGGATTTTTTGTTTTCAGTTGAATATTGCAATTATTGCTGGTGTCAACCAATATTTGTGAAATATTGCAAGTATCACTCCACACCATGTACTTGTACAACTGGCACTATGCTGGCATATAGTGATAATATCGAAATTGCAATATATCAACATGTATCAATGACTACATTGTCGATACAAATCAATTTTTGTGATGCCCCTCTGTTTCGTATCACTGACCTGCGATACCGAAAGTATCAGTCCACACCATTGATACATTGAATACTGTTCCATACCATTAGTACACAACCAAGTGAAAACTGGTTGACATACCTTCACAATATTATCAGCATATTTCATTACCAATGACACAACAATTCCACTGCAGGCATCCAATTAGAGAAATAAGATCCCAAGTCAACTTGAAAGTAAGGCTATCAAAGGCTACTAAGTTAGTTGACAGGCATTTACAGGTAGAGTATTGAATCTAATTATATAGATCAATAATAGATTAGCTTTATAATAATACAAGTTCTAAGTAAGGAAATCTAAGGAAATACCCAAGAAATACCCAAGCTGATTTTATTTTTTTTAAATGCACCTCTTAGTTGAATTTGTGCATCTATTTCTATACATATATGATATACTTCACAGCCCCTAGACTGAATTGTTTCACCTCACCTATGAGGAAGTTATGAGTCACACCCATGTCTATCATGTTTCAAGTGGGCTTCCCATTGATGTGTGCGATGTACACATGTACAAGTAGAGTTAGAAGTGGCATAGTCACCTGACAACCTCCACGCCCATGCATAATGTTCTCATTTGTCTACATCTTAAAGCCATTGCTGTTGTTATTTCTCTCCCATAAGTTTGTGAGTAGCTATGTTGATGTTTTGGCAGAATGGGCTAGCTACCAAGGTGGAGAAATCAAGGAAACAGATGAAGGAAAGGAAGAGCAGAGCAAAGAAAATCTGTGGGAGTAAGACGGTGAAGTGAATAGTTTTCTTTGCTTTGGTTTTATTTTGCAAGACATGAATCCTTTGTAGGATTATAATCCCACCAGCCTCGTTACTGTGAGAAAATAGAGCTGTGTTATCTCTACTTCTCATCTGTTTTTCCATTGAAATTCTTTCTTGCTTCATGTGCAAACTAAGGCTGGAGATGTAGCCAAGGCAGGGAAGAAGAAATGATGTGGTGTGGTTCTATTATTTATTTATTTTTTCTGTGCGGTTTTGGCATCATTCGCATTCTAGGATCTATGTTTGTTACTAGTGGGATTTTTTGTTGAACCCAAGTGTACTTGACATTTGAATGCAGCAATTAGAAAAAAGCATCTTGTTCAATTTAGCTTGTGTACATTAAGAAAAGAAAAAGAAAAACAACATTTAAGTCTTTAGTAAATCTTTAATTTTCACCAATTTTACACTTGAAGGTTATCTTTCTCATTTACACGATAATGCATTTCTATGGATAGCTGCTTTGGAAAGTGGACCTTGTTTGATCAACTTGGCAGTGGAGCTGGTTTAGATGGGTATGTTTGTGCCTGTGGTAGCTACTTCTTTCCAGTAATTTGAAAATTGTCATTTGTACTAATAGGTTGGTCATAGGGTTGCATCTGATATTTTGGTTTTGGTATTCTACAGATCTGTAGGGAAAAGGATAAGGTACCTCATGCCAACGGGTAAGTGCGTTCATATACAAGTTAGTTATCTAAATAAAATTTATAATTTTAAATCTCAACCTCGTGTGTACATATTTTTTTTCTTCTTCTATGCAATGATAAAACGTCCACGAATTGTAAGGAAAATTTCCATTGACTTTTCTATAGATGCCGATCAGGTCAAATCCACATTGTTTCATGGATGTTAGATAAGCATGAATGTGGGTATAAGTTAGCCCATCTACACCACCTTCCTAGCTAGTGGGCATGAGATCCAAGATGTTGATCTAGTGGCATACACTGTAGAGATATCTGGCATAAAAACCAGGCTTGTACAATTATCATGTGGACCATCCTTATTTTGAGTCAGGGAACTTAGAAGATCAGACAATTGATGAACGTCTTGGATCTTGCACCCACATGCCATGTTGACAGACGCTCCGCAAGACTGTCTTAATCATACTAATTAACTCCATAAAAATTCATGCATTTCCATGATGATAGGCTTGGGGATTCGACTACTTTTGTTAATTCAGACCATTTATAAAATCCATGAAATGTAATGCATGATGAGATATACAATAAACAGATAAATGAAAGTGCACCTGCTAGTGCCCTGGTTTGTCAAGTAACGCGTATGGTGAGTCAGACTAGCTGTAGAACTTGATAGGAAGATTATTTCAAGCGTCTGCCTCAACCGGATGTGTGGAAGCTCGCAATAGGTAAATCATAGCCTCACATCCCATGTCCCAAAACACTAGGTGATTAAAACCCTTAAAACAAGATAGACATCTTAGGGTTTTTGTGGTGAGAAAACTCTTCAAAATAGGAAAATCTCTAAGTTTTTCTCGCCCTGTCGATTCTATCGAAGCACCATCGATATGATCGACCTGCACTGTCGATGTCCTTGATACCTTAACGATATTATCGATAAGTGGACCAAAAGTGTCGTAAAAAGACCTAATGACCAAACCACTGGAGCCCTAGAAGGACTACCGAAATCACACAACAAAATTGGTAATACCTTACTAATTTGTGTGAGTCCATTTTTTTTGGTATTGCCACGTTCTATTCAGGTCGTGTCTTCTTTCCAAATTTGTAAAATCGTTTTTTTTGTTGTTATGGGAAATGGCAAAGGAAAAGTGTTGGACCTTGGCGAATCGTCACGATCGTCCCGACAAAATGTACTTACTCCTAAAGAAAGAGTAAAGGCCTCAGATCGTGGGACCCCCACTAGGCAGCGCACAAGATCACGGGCCCCCGTCTTAGGCACAACCATCTCCACAAGCACCTCCTGCTCCGCCTCCGACCAGTCAACGCCCAGCAAAATACACCGGTCGGAAGTTGATCCATGAACGAAGAGTTGACAGAGGATGCTTGACACCTTACAATCTGGAACCTTTATTTGCTGAAATTGGGTGGTTGCCCATCCTAGATTTTGGAGGACCTTGCCAACTTAAATAGACGCGCAAATTTTTTGTAGCATGTCACTCTCTGTTGTCTGATCCTCCATCGTTCATGATCTCCCTGCTGAATCACTCCTGCCACATTAGCTCATATTCTCAATCTGCAAATGGCTCCAGAAGGCATCCCGAACCTGGATCTTTATCATCCTGACAACCGTTCTGTGGTTACCAAATACCTATGCCATAATAGAGACATTCCCTGGCATCAAGGGAATGCCTTAAAATCTAGGTTTATGGAACCTCGTTTTCGGATTATGCATGGAATCTTCACTACAAATCTGTATCCAAGGAGTACAAATCGCTCTGACCTCACGAGTCTTATGATCATGATCATTTACTCTGTTGCAAAAGGGACGAAGGTCTGCCTTCCAACACTGCTTGTCAATCAGTTGGTAAATGCTATACATACATCCAGGGATCTACACCTACCATATCCCTGGATCATAAGCAGGCTATGTCAAGTCATCAGTTTTTCTACCACCACTGATCCGGTTCTTCCAATTCATACATTTAATGTCAAGAACATCCGGAAAATGGATTTGGAATTTCACGAGTACAAGGAGGAAACCGTGGGAGGAATCTAGGCAGAACATGTAGGAGGAGAAGGCGGCGATCCCATGGAAGGAACTGCATTGGCTAAAGATGCCCCTCCTGGACCTGATCTAGCTCCGTCCACATCATCAGCTGGATATGGGAAAAGGTTCAAGTTGGATAGAATTGGGGCGATTCAGCAGGACATCCACTTCGTCAAAGAAAGGTTAACTATTCTAAAAAGGCCGGTACAGGGAGTACAACAGACCGTTCAGCAATTGGTTGATCTAATGACCTGTCATCGGGATGACACAGCTCCGTCTCACTCTACTCTGTAGTACTAATCTCTAAATACTGTCACACATTCTCACTCTTTTAACTCAGCGTATGAACATTAGTATCTTTTTGAATGTTCTATGCTCCCTTGAGTGTATGTGATAGTTCTCTAACTGGTTAGGCTGAAAATATTTTTGTTGAAAAACGTCCACAGTTGGACTAAAAATACTGGTTACAATATTTGGGATGATTGTTAAGCTACTGCTATTTGTAGCAGTACACTTTTTAAAAATGTGGATATGTTGGTTGCATTTTGGGTATGGCTGAATAGAATTCTTATCTTTAATACCATAATTCTGCTTTCGATTCCCCTAATTTGTCTGATGGAATGCATATGATGTGTTTAATACTTAATTGCTTTACTGTTATCACTACTTTCCACCTATTCTGACCACAGATGACTTCTTATAATATTTTGATCATTACTCATCTGTATCTTGTATGCATGTTCTCTCTCATTCTTTACTCTTCAGTCAATATCACTTGCTATACCTTTGCCAATGATTGAAAAAAAGGGGGAGAACAATTCAAAATACCCCGAGTGGAAAATTGTATGTCTCTAATGTGTTGCAGGTATTAGGGGGAGCAGCTGCACCAAGAAAGAGGGAGTTTTGAACTAAGGGGGAGCGGATACTTCTAGAATGTGTACATGGGTTGGAAAAATTGTAAAATTGTGTAAATGCATGTACACACAATTTAGGGTATGTCTAGAAGTGTTTTAGGGTGTTTTGGATATTTTGCCACGTAATTGACAAAGGGGGAGATTGAAAGTGCACTTGCTAGTGCCCTAGTTTGTCAAGTTGTGTATGGTGAGTCAGACTGGCTGCAGAACTTGATAGGAAGATTATTTCAAGCATCTGCCTCAACTGGATCGTGGAAGCTCACAATAGGTAAATCATAGCCTCACATCCCATGTCCCAAAACACCAGGTGATTAAAACCCTTAAAACAAGATAGACATCTTAGGGCTTTTGTGATGAGAAAACTTTTTCAAAATAGAAAAATCTCTAAGTTTTTCTTACCCTATCGATTCTATCGAAGCACCCTCGATATGATCAACCTGCACTGTCGATGTCCTCGATACCTTAACGATATTATCGATAAGAGAACCAAAAGTGTCCAGCAACTAAATACTTATCTGGACGAATTTATCGATGTATCGATACACCTATCGATATCATCGATATAAGCACAAATATGTCTAGCAACTTCACAATATATCTGGATGAATTAACGATGTATCGATACTCATATCGATATCATCGATATTCAAATCTCGAGCCCATCGAGAGTGGCTCGATAAGATCAACAGGCAGATTTTTGGTGCCCCTGTTTTTTAATGAAAATCTCAAAATTCTTCGATATATTGATGACCAACCGATATGATCTAAATTTAAATATCGATAAGATCGGAGGTCCATCGATGATATCGACAGTGGGCACGCATTTCTTACAGCATTTATTTCAGGTTGGTCCTAACTATGACCAGGGGCCCTTCGATTTAATCGATATTCTAATATCGATGATATCGACACTAGATCGATTGCATCGAACGATGTCATAATCTGTCTAGCAAGTTCAAAGATAAATCAGCTGGATTTATCGATGCCTCATCTCCAATCTCGATGTCATCGACATTCAAATTCCGATTACCTAGACGATTTCCCCGATCATTCTTGAAAACCTGAAATAAAGTCAAGTCTCTCTCATTTTTTAAGTGTCGATGGATCGAACCTGTCATCGATGGAATCAGAGTTTGAAATCCGATGACATCGACAATAGTTTCGATTCATCGACCATCCGGCAAAGAATTTCAAAAGCGTATGACATTGAGTCCGAGTCATTGAGTAGACCATCGAACCTGCTCGATGATATCGAACTCTGTCATAAATGTGACCGTTTTATATTTGTTGAAACTTTTTACCTATTTATAGAGGACTTGTCTTTTGTTGCTGTGAGAGAAAGTAGAGAGAGCTTTTGAGTGTTTAACCTTAGATCATATATCCTAAGCCCTTTCTCTCAAGGGAGTTCATCCTCCAATCCACCCTCACCATTGATATTCAATAGAGTGGATTGGGGAATAAACTTCTGCATTTAAGGATCCTCCAGCTACTACCTTAATGGCAACTTATTATGCTGGGATGCCTTAAATGCATAAGAGTGGAACTACTCTACCTTCCTTATAGGTAAACTTTTAGAGAGTAGGATTCCATCTCTACCTTGACCCAACCTTAAGCCTAGTCTTGGTATATTTTTTGTGTTGCGGATCAAGGGAGCAGAAGACTCTTCGTCAATAAGGAGGAGGAGATCTTCGGCGTTGTGCTTAACGGGACTCATCAACTTATCTGTAGGTATCTAGAGTCCAAGAGGACACTTGTGATCATTCCTTTCTAGGATTGGGTCTTAATTGGTTCTCACCCTTTGAAGCCCTCGTAGGAGGCCTCCGGCGGGAGTATACGCTGTGGGTGCATAGTGTGGACCCTTGCTCTTGTGTAGGGCATAAACTGTTAGGTCCTTATGTAGGTCCTTGACCTATGTGGTCTAAAATTCGAGTGCGTTGTGTGGACCCTTGCTCTATGGAGAGCATAAACATCTGGTTAGGAGTGAACCAGCAAAACTCTGGGTTTGAGGTGAACCGTGTAAAACCTTTATAAAGGTTGAAGGTGAACCTGATTTAAAACCTTAGGTTTGAGGTGAACCCTGAAAAACCTCCTTAGTGAAATCCGGTACACTCAAGGGTTGAGTGCGACAGTCGGGAGTGGAGTAGACTTATCGTCGAACCACTACAAAATGACTATGTTTGAGATTGTTATTTTGATTGTGTGATTTGCTCAAATACTTCCATATCTGATTATCTGATCACCTCTCACACCTACACAGTCATATCCATCATGAACTATGTATGCATTGTTACTTCTTGTGTAGTTTATGATTGGACCCTTTACTGAGCTTGGTAGCCAGTAAAGTTACATTTGAGTAATCCTGATAATTGCATATACATGATAGGATTTTTAAAAAAACTCATAAATCTTTAAAAAGTCCTATTCACCCCCCTCTAGGACATATTGGCATATTCCAACTTCAACTCAAGCGGTCTTCACCGCTATTTCAATAAATCCTATGGCTGGGATTAACTTTGCTTAAAGTGCATGTATATCTCTTGCAGTGTCATTGTGGAAGCTTTGAAGTTGGATAGTTTGCAAAGACTTTGTTCATCTTTAGAGCCTCTTCTTCGCAGAATCGTGAGTCATACCCTACTATTTCATCAACATTAGATTCTCGGATGTTAGGATATCTTGATTTAGGCAAGTGCTTTAATGGTTTATAGTATACAGTAAAATCTTTCATAGCTCGTTATTCTTATCATTAATTTTGGACTTTCCTTGAAATTATTCGACATCGAAGCACATTGAATGCTTCATGGTTGTGAATCTCTCAATTTTGCAAATTCAAGTAGATGAAGTATAGATATCCTAGACATGACCAATTCGAAGTAGGATGTGTATAAAATCGAATCTGGTTCTCAGTTGGGCCATACATGGGCATCAAGTCTGGATTACCAGTTGGCTCGGTTTCCATTCTTACCATACATACGTGGCTCATCTCAAAAACAGAACCAACCTGATTTTTCTAGCCGCAACACATACACAGTGGCAACCACCAGATAAATTGGATCTTGCATACATGTAGGGATGGTAGTAATTAGAACCCTACTCACACACTTCTTATTATAATTGGTGCATTCTTGCACATGTAATTGATGCATTCAATTGTGAAAGGATTTATGACCCACACCTCTCCTTATTCAGCAATCAAAACACTAAAACTAGAAAACAGAATGAAAGAACCAAAATTAAAGAGAAAAATGAAAATTAAACCAAAATTGGACACATGCCATGATGGTTTGTGATCTGAATTTTTGGTGAGGAAACTTGTTTGACAGTCATGTTGAAGGTGATACTTTTGTCCTTCTGTATCATATGTATGCAACTGATGCTTGATGTGGAAATCTGGTCATTTTGAACCTTCCCTAATTGAATAAGTGGTTGAACCAGCTCTGTATGTTACACATAATTTGTCATCCACTAGTCTCTGTAAATGAAGATAAGAGGATTGATCTTAACAGTATGGTCGTCATGCACATAGACAGAAAATGCTTGCAATGAATTTTTATGAGTACTTGGTAATTTTGGAGTCATTGGTTAGGGTTTGGGCTGAAAGTACAAGTGCTGGAGCCGACGCTTTCGGAGTTCGAACTCATTCATTCGAAAAATAGAAAAATGGGAATATTAGTAAATATGGATTTTCTTGTTAAGAAGAAAATAGAAGGTAAATGTAACGACCTGAAAATTTCTGTACATTGGGTCGAGTACCACCTCGACCAGAAATCACGTAGGATTAAATCCTTTAGAAATTTAACAAAGTTAACTAAGTACTAAACTCAATTAGCCATGAAATCCGTTAGGATCGCTTTAAATACGATCTGCAAGACCCAAAAATTGCAGAATCATTGACGCTAGGTTATCCTAAAGTTTAGAACCAAACTCATTTCCGCCTCGCTTCTCGAATGAAACGAAACTTCGTATTAGGTCTGATCGCACATCGGAGTCCGATTAACCCGAAGCTAAGGAACTAGGACCGCCCCACCGGGCTTAACAATCATCTCAAAAATCGCTTTATCCGATGTTCCACGGCCATTCGTTTAATCGGAGTGAGGTAGTGTGAAAAACACTATTCATATGCCAAAATAAATATCCGGACTAGTGATCTGCATCATTTGTTGACGCGTCACAAGATTAAGCAACCCGACCGTCCGAATCGACCTAATTACACCCTCGGATTAAGAAAAATTTCGGGAACATTTACATGTACTTGAATTTCGATCGTGGCCCACCGACCGTCGAATCCGAAAGTGGTCGCACGTGTGCGATCCGGGTATCCGATCGAGTCAAAAAACGTAATCTCACATAGATCCATCGATGGTGAGCTTAAGTCTGACGTTTGGTTCAAAGAGGGCCACCAGAACTTCCCTTTTGAGCTGGAAAAGCGGCGAATATCCTATATAAGCAGTACCCCATGAACCTAAGTCTAAATTCGTAATGTTTGTGGCTATAAAAGGAGCTTAGAACAGCCCCTCTCACAGCCATACGAATTTTGAAGAAAACCCTAGAGGGAGAGAGAGAAAAGAGAGAGAAGGACTTGGAGATTGTTGCCGATCTTCCTCCTCCTGCTTTGGCTTGCTACACGGCCTACACCGCTCTATTCTAGACGCTTTCCCGGCGGTATCCATCTCATTTGAAGGTAAGAAACCCTAACCCTAGGTCTGATTTGGGGTGGGATCGATGTAGGATGTATACCGACTAACCGATTCCGCTCTTTAGGCTAGAAATCACCCGTAGACGGAAGTTCCATTACCCTTGCTGATTCGTTCCGTTTCCAAAGGCAAAGGTGAGGACTTTAAGCTTATAAGTTACGGTTTTCAACGCTTTCAATGTCAGATAATGGTAGATTCATGATCTGCTTGCAATTGCACATGTACAAAGTGCTTTCCGTTTCCTGTTTTGATTAACGATGTGAAATATGGAATTTCACATATTCTAGGTATACGTAGAAATACCGTATACGTATTTTTTTTGGATAAATGTTTGACATGTTTATTTAATGTATGATTATATAATATATGAATAAATTACTAGTTTGGCGGAAGGAATCGCCAAAATATATGTTCACTTGTAAATGCGCCGTATGTTGAAATTACGTATTTTAGAAATACCGTATACGTATTTCTTTTGGCATAATGTTTGACATATATATTAAATGTATGATTATACAATACATGATTAAAATACTAGTTTGGCGAAAGGAATCGCCGCAAGCTATGTTCCTTTGTAAACACTATGTATGTCGAAATCGGGTATACGAGGAAGTACCCTATACGTATAAAATTTGCTGACGTGATTGCCATGTTTAATTGCTGTATGATTATGATGTATATGTATAAAATACTAGTTTAGTAAAGGGACAACCCTAGTACACACTTCCCTAGCATACGTCATGTATGTTAAAATAGTGCATTCCAAGTGTTGGTGAAATCACTTGTGAGTGTAAGTGCTTAAGTGTTAGAATCTTAGGTAGGTGCTGAGATGGGATTCTCAGCTACCTTAGAGTCACATATGACACTCTCCATGTGGTTGTTCACTCTAACCACTCGCCTACGAAATATAAGTATTTGTATCC
Source organism: Magnolia changhungtana (assembly GCA_030180095.1). Classification (NCBI taxonomy): domain Eukaryota; kingdom Viridiplantae; phylum Streptophyta; class Magnoliopsida; order Magnoliales; family Magnoliaceae; genus Magnolia; species Magnolia changhungtana. Next base: position 663,945 of record JASAUF010000531.1, on the reverse strand, counting down.
CTATTTACATAATGTTTTATAACATGCTTTTGAACATGCTTTGTGACTTGTTATTGACATGCTTCATGTTATGCTTCATAATATGATTGCTAGCGTTCTTGAATTACCATGTTATCATGCCATATTTCACATGCTATGGTTAGGATTGACTGAGCTTGGGACTATGTTCATAGTCCAGACATCCGGTATCAGACTTGAAGATGTGGTTGGGATTCGTTCCGCCGCTCATGATGTGTTGGCGAACCCATGTCGTACTTCGGTTGGCTATAGTGGTTGGCCACACGAGGTGCTTCTGCGCTTCATATCGCCCAACTTGTTGTGCGCTCGAGCTAGCCGAACACATCAAGTAAACTGTGCGTCTTATGTATGTTCACCATGTTTGGTCGCTAATGCTTGAACCTAGGGTACCAAACTTACCAGTGAAAATTCTGTTAACCATGGTACCTCGATCCGCTAAGACTCATGAGCCGGGCATGGTGGTATGGGACACCGTGGTCGAGCTGTCGGCCTACGCTGGGGCTACGTGCCTCCCCGTAGTGACCAGTGAGCAACTTAACTCGTGAGCCGATTATGGTGGTATGAGACACTATATTCGCACTGTCGGCCTACATTGATAAGGTGATGGGGGAGTGGTGCAACCTTTGTGCGTAACAGCCCTGGCAGCCCTTTGTAGTGACCGCGAGCATATTCTGAAGTTGTAGCGTGCCTTAGGGTTCGCTGCGATGTATAGAGTATGAACTAGGCCTGTTTCTGTATAGCTGTATAGTGATGAATCGTTTAAGGAGTGATGGGGGAGTGGTGCAACCTTTGTGCGTAACAGCCCTGGCAGCCTCTGCAGTGACCTAGAAAACACACCATCGTCTAATATTAACTAGGACTGACGACCCTAGATTGGATCATGTTTGGAAATGATATAAGGGAGGTACCTTAGTTTCTCAATCCTGCTGTTTGAAATGAACTAATTAAAAACTCGGTAATCATGCTCATCATACATCGCATGTGCCTGGAAGATGTGGAGCACTGTGGGATGTAAGCATGCGCGAACGTGAGATGGTGTCGCCTGAGGGAGTATGTCGGTGAGGGCATCCATCATAACTGCATTCATACTTGCATTAATCAGAGTAACTAGGAGTGTTTAATTTACTGCTTTATCATTACTGCTTGACTGTCTTAAGAACATGATAACTTATGCCTTATCGTTCCACTGAGTTAGCAACTCACTCCCACGTTACGGGACGGTGTTGCGCACACCAACCAGACTCTGTCTCAGGTTTAGACGATCTGACTATTCTGGAGGCGGAGCCCGATTATAACGAGGACCAGGAGGAGTTCTCGTATATGCAGTTCGCTGGCGGCTTCGAATAGGCTGCCGGGACTGATGGAATTTACAGGGATTGTATCTAGTTTATTTTGACATTTTGTTTATATAAACAGACATGTATATTGTGACTCAGAAGGATTCATACTCTGGATAATGAATCGTTTATTTTGTTTCTTTACATACATATATATACAGTTCAGTCTTCCGCTTGCTTTTATACAACTGATCTAGAGTATGAATTACTGCTTTGGTATAATCTCATTCATGTTTACTGCTCTAACACAGACAACATTCAAATATCATTAAACATGTTGCATAAGTGATGCGTTGGAACTCGGGAGTTGAGTTACACTCGACCCCCGATTTTCAGGGCGTTACAAGTTGGTATCTTTGATTAAACCGGACCTGAGTTATGTCCCCACTACGTACGCTGACGCATTACACTTAGGAGGGTGTGCAAAAATCTAGCAACAGTCTTAGGGTCTCCCGATTTCGCTGTTCGGCGAAGTTCATTGCAAATGGACAGTTTGATCGAGTGCGTACTCGATCCCGACCACACTTATGGACCCCAAGTCACTCCTAGATCGTCTAATGACGTGTCCAGGTCACAATCCACCAAGAATTAGTCGTTAAAAATTAGGAAAAATCAGATTATATCAGAAATTTACCGGAACTGACCGTTCTGGAACTGAAATGAGTCCGTGGGCCCCCACGATTAATCCAACAAGGTTTTAGACCAAGCCAGGGTGCATTTGGCACCCTGGGAGTGTGGCAAACAGGTTCAGACCGCGGCGGCGCGGTTCCGGCCAAGCCCGACCGCGGCGGCGCCGCGGCACCGGCGGCGGACCGTGCTCCGGTCAACTTTCCGGCGACGTTCCGAGCTTGGGGTTGGTCGGCTCAGCCCCCTCTACCCCATGGCACGTGCCATTTTGGCATTAGGTTAGGTTTTAAAGGGCTGGAACTCCCTTTTCTCTCATTTCCCCTCTTTTCAAGCACCCTCACCTCCATTTCCGATTTTGCTGAAAACCCATCCCTCCAAACCTTCAATCCTTCCATTTTCTTCCATAACTCACACACCCCTACCTCCCACAACAGCCCTAGCCTCTCCCTTTCTCCATTTTCACAAGTTGGAGCTCTCATACCCCTCCTTGGAGCTCAAAATCGGGTAATCTACTAACCCACTCCATTTTCTTCTTGTTTCTTCTTCATTTCCTACCTCTAGAGCTCCTTCCACACCTGTTGGATTGTTGATTGTGGAAGATAAAAGAGATCACTTTGTTTCCCCATTTTGGAAATTTTCCATGGCCCTCCTTGGTGTGGTGGCCACCATTTTCTCCATTTCCTCCATCCTATCTTTCATGGGAAAGAGGAAAACCGTGGCCGATGACGCCGGCCCAAGTAGGCCAGCCCATACCCGAAGAAGATCCGATGATGGGGCCGGCACAAGCACCGTGCGGGAGTTTAGGTCGAAGCGAGACCTGGATCCTGACCACCCCGCCGTAAATGCTTATCCAATGTATGAATATGGGCGCTTCGCGGGCCGCAAGGTTGTATTTGAAGCTCATGTAGATGAAAGGATGTTTGGCCTACACCCGATGATGGACCACTTGGTGAATATCGGGTGGAATTATATTTTTTAAGGCGAGTCTCCCGCATGTGAGAACACGGTCCGCGCTTTCTACGCTCACATTGTGGACTCATCAGTAGAGCTTCTTCGCCATCGTCTCTCGTGAGGGGCATAAGGTGCACAATCACTGTGGATGAGGTGGCTCGAATCACGAAGATTCCGCTTGGTCAAGTGCATCCTAGTGATGACTTCTCTAGAAGTGCGCGGGAAAGGGATCGCGGCACGCGATTTCTCTGTGGTCGCCGGGTTACTTGGAAGCGAGGAAATTGTATTGCGGCGACAAAGATGTCCGAAGACTTCCATTTGCTCCATCACATCTTCACATACAATGTATACCCACGGTGGGGTAACCGCACGGAATGTACTAGGGTGATGGTGGACTTTCTGTACAAGATGGGACGCTGGGACAACATATGCCTACCCACATTCATCCTATCCCAGATAGTTAATGTTGTTCGTTCTGCTAGGAACGATCTTTCGCTCCCATTTGGCCGACTGATCTGCAGGATGGCTCGTGATGTAGGCTACAGATTGAATATGGAGGATCTTGCACCAGTCCAAGTCATAAGTGAAGCGACACTCAGGAATATGAAGATCGGCCCCAACAAATGCAAGCAAGCCCGACTCGACAAGTCCGGAGATGAGTCCTGGATAGCGCCGGGAGGAGAGTGTTGACCTCCGTGGCCGAGAGTGATGAGGAGCGCAAGGATGACATACAGGAGGAAGAACCCGAGGCTCAGGACACGAGAGAGTTCACCCCGCGGCTCGTAGAGCAGGGGTGTGGATCGAGATACTTTGATACGCGATTGGCCCGCCTTGAGGAGAGGCAAGCCGCCTGCGCAAGAGGTTGGACAAGTTCGGGCTGAGATTGGTCAAGTTCGAACCAAACTTGAAGAGAATGAAGCCTACATGAAGAAGAATTTCAAGAAGATGTCCCGTACGTTGAAGGCCATCCCAGTGTCAGTGCGCAGATAAGAATGCTCCTCCTCCACCGCCTACTTCGGATGCTTAGTCATCCATGTTGTTGTATGTTGTGTTTGCTTTGGTTATCGCGATAGGCGGTTTGTGTTTTCGTTCATATGTTGTATTAGGTAGTAGCATGTTTAGGGTTTGATGTAGTAGATGCATTGGCTATCGTGTGATTTCCGTCATGATTCATGTAAACTCTGTAATCCATGTATTATGACTAATTTTGGGTAAATGAAAGGCATGTAGCCCCTTTTGTTTTGATTATGTGTGGAATGCTTAAAGTGCTTTATGATATGTGTTATGCTGTATCTCACCAATGCTGTACCCTGTGTTGTATAGGGCATGCCGCGACAATATACGCGAGCACCGCACATCTCCGTCTTGACTGGCTCTATGGACCAGACTCCTTCTGTAGTTAGGGGTCCGGCGGACCGTGGGTTAGGTCCGACCATTTCCCCCTATTGGTCCCGCCGGTGGGTTGCCACCATACACGCCCCGGTCCGTGAGCGCTTTCGGCCGTCATCTTCTGCGCAGCATGACTCCCAGGCTGCTCCGCCGACTGATAGATTTGAGCAGCTGATGGTGATGATGCATCGCCAGCAGAGTACAAGAAGCAGAAGAAGACTGCCAGCTTATGGCCACTATCGCTGAGGCCTTGTCCCATGGTGGTAGTGCGACTCCACCTATGACTTCTGCTTGTCCTGCCGAGCACCCTGAGCCTCCTGCTCAGTGTGAGGATGTGCCTCTGCCTTCACCCGTGGTACCTCCTACTGGAGATGTCGGCACGCGCGGTCTACTCGAGCGATTTCAGCGCTTGAGGCCTCCTTCATTTATGGGCACTCATAGGCCCGAGGAGGCAGAGTTTTGGCTTGACCGCATCTCTAAGATGCTTCGGATGCTGCATTGCTTAGAGGCAGAGCAGATAGAGCTGGCCGCCTTCATGTTTGAGAGGGAGGCTAGTTTATGGTGGGACAGTGTGTTGCGGTCTGTCGCAGCAGACTACGTATGGACCTGGGAGGCTTTTGAGTTCCGGTTCCATGAGAAATACTACCCGCCGACTTATCGACATGAGCGGGAGGATGAGTATTTGCGCCTCAGGCAGGGAGGCATGACGATTACAGAGTACGAGCACCGCTTCACAGAGTTGGGCCGCTTTGTCCCGACTATACTAGTGGACGAGCAGATGCGGATGCGTCGATTTTCTTTGGGCTTGCGACCGGAGATACGGTCGAAGATATGCTGCCTCAGCATACCTACTTATGCAGCGCTGGTTCACATGTCTATGACGGCAGAGCAGGATGTGGACCGGTTGGCCCGATCACGTGGCGCTATGGTTGCGAGGCCACGACAGGAGATACAGAGCAGGCCTATCCTAGGCAAGAGGCCTCGTGTTGACTCGCCTCCTAGGATCGCAGCGCCAGGGGCTCAGGTGAGGTGCCCTGTTGTGACCTGCACGTATTGCGGGAAACAGGGTCATCTTATCGGGAGTTGTTTCGCGCGGATGAAGGACAGTGGTTTCTCTCCGCCACAGATGTTGGGCCGTTCTCGCCCACAGCCATATCAGCTCCTCCGCTACAGACGGCTCCTGCACATCCTTCCTTCCGACCTCCTCGTGCCGCGCTACATGTGCCGCCACAAGCCGACCCTTGGCTCCTCAGCCGAACCGCCAGCAGCAGGCTCGCGTTCATACTCTTGTAGCTGAGGCACCTGAGACGTCGGTTTCAGCTCCGACGGCCTTCGAGGGTACGACTTTTATTCATGGCACTCCTGTTTCTTTGTTGGTAGACACTGGGTCCACCACTTCTATTGTTTCTTGTGGGGCGGTGAAACGCCTATCTTTGCATACGATTCCCACTAAGGGAATGAGACTCACTACGGCTACCGGGACCTGTTCGGATGTCACACGATTATGCGAGGGTTGGTCGGTAGTTTTGGGTAGCAGCACAGTGCTCGTCGACCTCATTATTGCTCCACTATGGCACTACGACGTTATCCTTGGTATGGATTGGCTCACCAAGATGAGGGCGGAGGTAGATTGCGATACTCGGATCGTGACGGCCTATGGACCTGACGGTGCAGCTTTCACGTTCCTGCAGGTGTCGCTCGGTTGCCCGTCGAGTTGATTGTTATGCTGCTTTGCTTGTGCCGATTGATGGTCCGACAGTAGATAGTACGCCAGTGGTTCGAGACTTTGCAGGCGTGTTTGAGACTATCCCTGGTTTACCTCCTCGGCGTGAGATTGATTTCACGATTGACCTTACGCCTGGTGCGACGCCCATCTCGTTGCCGACCTATCGTATGCCTCCATGTGAGATGGAGGAGCTGCGGAGACAGATTGACGGACTTGTAGAGAAAGGTTTTATTCGGCCTAGTGTGTCTCCTTGGGGAGCACCCGTGTTGTTCGTGAAGAAGAAGGACGTGTCCCTACGGCCAGTGTATTGATTACCGTAGGTTGAACCAGTCACGGTGAAGAACAAGTATCCTTTGCCCAGATTGATGATCCGTTCGATCGCCTGAGGGGGACGAAGTATTTCTCGAAGATTGACCTTCGCCGTGGGTACCACCACGCGCGTGAGAGAGGAGGACGTGCGAAGACACCCTTCGGACGTGCTTTGGGCACTATGAGTTCTTGGTGATGTCGTTCGGTCTGACGAACGCACCAGCCGTGTTCATGGATCTGATGAACCGGGTATTTCGGCCTTTCCTCTACCGATTCGTCATCGTCTTTATCGATGACATCTTGATCTACTCCACGAGTCGGGAGGAGTACGAGGAGCACTTGCGAGCGGTATTGGATACACTGAAGAAGAACCAGTTGTTTGCGCAATACAAGAAGTGCGACTTCGCGGAGGAAGTCAAGTTCCCTGGACATGTAGTGTTCAAGGATGGGATAGCAAGATGGACCTTGCTAAGGTAGGCTGCGGTTCGATTGGCGCACTCGAATCGGTTAACGAGGTGAGGAGTTTCCTTGGTCCGGTGGGTACTACGAGACGTTTCATTCGGGATTTCTCGAAGATCGCCAGCCATTGTCTCACCGACTCGGAAGGACCCGAAGTTCGCCTGAATGAGAAGGCGGAGGCACTTTTAAGGAGCCGAAGGACAAGTTGACGTCCGCCCTGTGCTAGTATTGCCGTAGCAAGGGGTGAAATACACGGTGTATACTTGACGCGTCTCGCGTTGGTTTGGGTTGTGTGTTGATGCGTAAAGATAGGGTGATATCGTATGCCTCGAGACAATTAAGGAAGCACGAGGAGAATTACCCTACACATGACCTGGAGTTGGCGGTCACATCTTTGCATTGAAGCTCTGGAGACATTACCTCTAAGGTGAGGAGTTCGAGCTTTTCTCGCGACCACAAGAGCCTTAAATACATATTCACGCAATGAGATTTGAATATGAGACAATGATGGATGGAGACCTCAAGGACTTCTGTTCGAGGTTTCCTACCATCCTGGCAAGGCGAACCTTGTGGCGACGCGTTGCGCCGCAAGAAGGCGATTGCATTTGCGGCACCGCTGATGATAGCCGAGTGGGACATGGTAGAGTTTGTGCGGGACTTCGAGCAGAGACTCACTGTCGAGGAGCCATTTGAGTGTGTTGCGCACGTTCGGGTGCGACCACTTATTGACGACAAGATTGTTGAGGCCCAGGAGGGCGATACACGGCTGTCTGAGCTTCGAGAGCAGGCTAGCGACGCCGTGGACTCCGAGTGGAGAGTTGGTTCTGATGGGGGTTTACGATTTCGTGGCCGCCTATGTGTTCCGTATGTGCCTGACTTGAGACGCAAGCTTCTCGAGTCTGCCCATAATTCGAAGTTTGCGATGCATCCTGGTAGCACGAAGATGTACCAGGATATGAGATGGACGTATTGGTGGGATAACATGAAGGCCCACATTGCTGAGTATGTGTCTCGATGTCTGACGTGCCAGCAGGTCAAGGCAGAACATCGCCGACCTCCTGGACTACTTCAGCCCATGCCTATAGCGGAGTGGAAGTGGGACTTCATCTCCATGGACTTCATATCAGGGTTGCCAAAGACGAGGAAGGGGCATAATATGATTGCTAGCGTTCTTGAATTACCATGTTATCATGCCATATTTCACATGCTATGGTTAGGATTGACTAAGCTTGGGACTATGTTCATAGTCCAGACATCCGGTATCAGACTTGAAGATGTGGTTGGGATTCGTTCCGCCGCTCATGATGTGTTGGTGAACCTGTGTCGTACTTCGGTTGGCGATAGTGGTTGGCCACACGAGGTGCTTCTGCGCTTCATATCGCCCAACTTGTTGTGCGCTCGAGCTAGCCGAACACGTCAAGTAAACCGTGTGTCTTATGTATGTTCACCATGTTTGGTCGCTAATGCTTAAACCTAGGGTACCAAACTTACCAGTGAAAATTTCGTTAACCATGGTACCTCGATCCGCTAAGACTCATGAGCTGGGCATGGTGGTATGGGACACCGTGGTCGAGCCGCCTCCACGCCGGGGCTACGTGCCTCCCGTAGTGACCAAAGTGAGCACCTTAACTCGTGAGCCGATTATGGTGGTATGGGACACTATATTCGCGCCGTTCGGACTACATTGATAAGGTGATGGGGAGTGGTGCAACCTTTGTGCGTAATGTACCGACAAATTTTGTAGTGACCGCGAGCATATTCTCGAAGTTGCGGCGTGCCTTAGGGTTCGCCGCGATATATAGAGTATGAACTAGGCCTCATTTCTCGTATAGCCGTATAGTGATGAATCGTTTAAGGGGTGATGGGGAGTGGTGCAACCTTTGTGCGTAATGTGACCCTGGCGTTTCTCTCTGCAAAGGTGACCTAGAAAACACACCATCGTCTCGATATTAACTAGGACCGACGACCCTAGATTGGATCATGTTTGGAAATGATATAAGGGAGGTACCTTAGTTTCCCAATCCCGTTTGTTTGAAATGAACTAATTAAAAACTTCGGTAATCATGCTCATCATACATCGCATGTGCCCGGAAGATGTGGAGCACCGTGGGATGTAAGCATGCGCGAACGTGAGATGGTGTCGCTTTGAGGGAGTATGTCGGTGAGGGCATCCATCATAACTGCATTCATACTTGCATTAATCAGAGTAACTAGGAGTGTTTAATTTACTGCTTTATCATTACTGCTTGACTGTATTGAGAACATGATAACTTATGCCTTATCGTTCCACTAAGTTAGCTACTCACTCCCACATTACGGGACGGTGTTGCACACACCAACCGGACTGCTCGTGTTTAGACGATCCGACTATTCTCGGAGGCGAGCCGATTATGACGAGGACCAGGAGGAGTTCTCGTATATGCAGTTCGCTGGCGGCTTCGACTAGGCTGCCGGGACTGATGGGATTTACAGGGATTGTATCTAGTTTATTTTGACATTTTGTTTATATAAACAGACATGTATATTGTGACTCAGAAGGATTCATACTCTGGATAATGAATCGTTTATTTTGTTTCTTTACATACATATATATACAGTTCAGTCTTCCGCTTGCTTTTATACAACTGATCTGGAGTATGAATTACTGCTTTGGTATAATCTCATTCATGTTTACTGCTCTAACACAGACAACATTCAAATATCATTAAACATGTTGCATAAGTGATGCGTTGGAACTCGGGAGTTGAGTTACACTCGACCCCCGATTTTTAGGGCGTTACAGTAAAGAAGAGACATAACTGAAACTTTCCCCGTTGAATTCGACGTCCAGGAAATGGACCTTTTTCAGAAAACTATAGATTTAAAACCATTAAATCCTTCTCAGAAATTTGAGTTTATTGAACTGAATTGAAATATTACAATTCAATTTTGTTGAATATCCAAACGCAAAGTTTCTATGAATTAGGCAAATGAATTCATTCTAACCCATTTTGTTGAATATCCAAACGCAAGTATTATTTATTTATTTATTATTATTATTATTATTTTGTGATATGCAATAACTTTTCAGAATTCATATGTAGGTGCATACTTATGCTCATTCACATGGACTTTGACTATCTTTCTTAAATTTCTTTAGTTTTTCTAATCTTTGTATCGAATTTTGAATTTCTATGCCCTAAAATAAGATTCGAGGTGTCGTCAACAATGATAAAAGAATCCTTGAGGTGGCCTAGCCATTTGGACAGACCCGTATTTATGTATTATCTCGAAATTGATGAAGCAGATCCGGATGTGCGTAGGAGCTATCCGGATGTTGAGAACGGATCTCTGGAAGGTGAGAACCGCTGTTACAACCATGATGAAGCTGTCTATTTCCTATGGACAGCATTGGAGGGACCTGGCCATTTGGACAGGCCATGTTTATATTTGTATTTGCAGGGACCATACCCTTAACCTAAACCACACCCTAAACCTATAACCTAAACCTAAACCTTAACCTATAACCTAACTTATAACCTATAACTTAAACCTAAACCTAAACCTATAACCTATAACCTATAACTTAACCTAAACCTAAAACTAAACCTGTAACCTAAACCTATAACCTATAACCTATAACCTAAACCTAAACCTATAACCTAAACCCGATCCTAAACCCGATCCCGAACCCCTCGACCCGATTTCCTAAACTTAAACCTTAACCTATTCCCAATTCCCTAAAGCTACAACCTATAACCTAAACCCTAAACCTAACCTAAACCTAAAACCTAAACCTAAACCAAAACCTATAACCTTAACCTATAACCTATAACCTATAACCTAAACCTAAACCTAAACCTATAACCTATAACCTATAACCTAACCTAAACCTAAACCTAAACCTCAGAACCTAAACCTATAACCTATAACCTAAACCTAAACCTACAACCTAAACCGAATCCTAAACCCGATCCCGAACCCGACTCGATTTCCTAAACCTAAACCTTAACCTATTCTCAATTCCCTAAAGCTATAACCTATAACCTAAACCTATAACCTTAACCTAAACATAAAACCTAAACCTAAACCAAAACCTATAACCTAAAACCTATTCCTAAACCTAAAACCTAAATGTATTCTCAAATCCCTAAACTTAAACCTACACCTAATCTTAATCTCAAATACTTAACCTAAACCTAAACTTGAAAACCCAAACCTAAACCCAATCCCGAACCCGAACCTAAACTTGAAAAACTAACCTTAACCTATAACCTATAACCTATAACCTAAACTTATAACCTATAACCCAACCTTAACCTAAACCTAAAACCTAAACCTAAACCTATAAGCTAAAACCTAAACCTAAACTCCGAAACCTAAATGTATTCTCAAATCCCTAAACCTAAACCTACACCTAATCCTAATCTCAACTCCCTAACCTAAACCTAAACCTAAACTTGAAAACCTAAACCTAAACCCGTTCCCGAACCCGAACCCGATTTCCTAAACCTAAACCTTAACCTATTCTCAATTCCTTAAAGCTATAATCCATTACTTATAACATATAACTTAAACCTAAACCTAAGCCTATAACCTTAACCAAAACCAAAACCTATAAACTCGTTAACCTATAACCTATAACCTAAACTTATAACCGAAAACCTAACCTTAACCTAAACCTAAAACCTAAACCTAAACCTATAACCTAAACCTAAAACCTAAATGTATTCTAAAATCCCTAAATCTAAACCTACACCTAGTCCTAATCTCAACTCCCTAACCTAAACCTAAACCTAAACTTGAAAACCCATACCTAAACCCGATCCCGAGCCCGAACCCGATTTCCTAAACCTAAACCTTAACATATTCTCAATTCCCTAAAGCTATAACCTAAAACCTAAACTTAAACTTATACCTATTACCTAAACCTAAACCTAAACCTAAATGTATTCTCAAATCCCTAAACCTAAACCTATACCTAAACCTAATCTTAACTACTTAACCTAAACCTAAACTTGAAAACCCAAACCTAAACTCGATCCCAAAACCTAAAACCTAAACCAAAACCTATAACCTAAACCAAAACCAAAACCAAAACCAAAACCTATAACCTAAACCCGAACCCATTCTCAAATCCCAAAACTTATAACCTAAACTTAAACCTTAACATAAACCTATAACCTATAACTTAAACCTAAATCAAAACCTATAACCTAAATTCAAACCCATTCTCAAATCCTATAACCTATAACCTAAACCTAAACCTAAACCAAAACCTAAACCTAAAACCTATAACCTAAACCAAAACCTATAACCTAAACCAAAATCAAAACCTATAACTTAAACCCAAACCCATTCTCAAATCCCAAAACCTATAACCTAAACCTAAACCTTAACATAAACCTATAACCTATAACCTAAACCAAAACCTATAACCTAAACCTAAATCAAAACCTATAACCTAAACCCGAACCCATTTCTCGAATCCTATAACCTATAACCTAAACATAAACCTAAACCAAAACCCAAACCTAAAACCTATAACTAAACCAAAACCTATAACCTAAACCTAAACCTAAACCTATAACCTAAACCCGAACCTTAACATAAACCTATAACCTATAACCTAAACCTAAATCAAAACCTATAACCTAAACCCGAACCCATTCTCAAATCTTATAACCTATAACCTAAACCTAAATCAAAACCTATAACCTAAATCCGAACCCATTCTCAAATCTTATAACCTATAACCTAAATCCAAACCCAAATCCGAACTCCGAATCCCTAAACCTTAACCTAAACATATAACCTATAACCTATAACCTAAGCCTATACCTAAACCTAAAACCTAAACCTAAACCTAAACCTAAACCTATAACCTATAACCTAAACCATATAACCTAAACCTAAACCATAACCTAAACCATAACCTAAACCTATAACCTAAACCTATTCTCAAATCCTAAAACCTATAACTTACCTTAACCTTAACCTATAACCTAAACTTATAACCTAACCTATTCTCAAATCCCAAAACCTATATAACCTAAACCTAAACCTTAACCTATAACCCAACCTAAACCTATACTTATAACCTAAACCTATTCTTAAATCCCAAAACCCATAACCTTAACCTAAACTTATAACCTAACCTAAACCAAAACCTATAACCTAAACCCGAACCCAAACCCGAACCCAAGCCCGAATCCCTAAACCTTAACCTATAACCCAACCTAAACCTATACTTATAACCTAAACCTATTCTCAAATCTCAAAACCTATAACCTAACCTATAACCCAAACTAAACCTATACTTATAACCTAAACCTAAAACTTAAATGTATTCTCCAATCCCTAAACCTAAACCTACACCTAATCCTAATCTCAACTACTTAACCTAAACCTAAAGTTGAAAACCCAAACCTAAACCTAAACCCGAACCCGATTTCCTAAACCTATACCTTAACCTATTCTCAATTCCCTAAAGTTATAACCTATATAACCTATAGCCTATAACTTAAACCTACACCTTAACCTAAACCTATAACCTAAACCTAAACCTATAACCTTAACCTAAACCAAAACCTAAAACCTAAACCTAAACCTAAACTAAAACCTATAACCTTAACCTAAAACCTAAACCTAAACCAAAACCAAACCTATAACCTTAACTTAAACCTAAAAACTAAATGTATTCTCAAATCCTTAAACCTAAACCTACACCAAATCCTAATCTCAACTCCTTAACCTAAACCTAAACTGGAAAACCCAAACTAAACCCGATCTCAAACCCGAACCCGATTTCCTAAACCTAAACCTTAACCTATTCTCAATTCCTTAAAGCTAAACCCTAAACATATAACCTAAACCTAAACCTAAACCTATAAGCTTAACCTAAACCTAAACCTAAAACCCAAATGTATTCTCAAATCCCTAAACCTAAACCTATACTTTTAGGTAGGAGAAGTTTACTTTTTATAGTAAGTCACATATTTTAGTGTGTTTGATCGAAGTTTTAAGTTTAAAAGTCCATCCTAGGTTTGAACACATTACTCATGTTAGATTTTGCCATAGTTTAGAAGATTTGTACGTACATTTTTTAGTTCTTCATATATAAGTGTCTTTTTTTCTTGTCTTTCTTCCTTTTGAGATGTGTACAAAGGCATGCTTGTGTGATTGTGTCTACAAATACTGTTTTATACAGGCTGACAAGCTAAAGAAGTCACTGGAGGATGAAATTCATTTTCTCAAGGGAAGGGTTTCAAAACTTGAAAATGATCGTGTCAAAATCCACAGAAGTTACATCTGCAAATTTAAGGAAAGAAGAAGCTTTATCTTCTCCATTTGTTGAAATTGACCGTCTGAAGGAAGAAAATTCTGCAAAAATGTGAGCATTATTGAATGCATATGGAGGGTGTTTACTGTGTTGGAGTGTATTTGTTCCTATGGACATGAGGGCATGCATTAGTTGTAATTCTTATGATAGGTTGAGTAAAGTGAAGTATTGTTTATTTAGAAATGTGAATGTAAGATGCATTGTATGATTTGATTGCTATTTATACATCGCTTTTTTTTTTCTGATTGCATTTTATTTACTATTTCTATCAACATTTAGCTTATATGAGTTATCAATCACAGCAGGTTCTTACAATGGAAATAGGTCGTATTATTACAATTTTTAAAAATAACTACGAATATATCCGTAGCTATAGCTACGGCTTTTGTCCATAGCTACTGGTATCTATTGTTACGGATATAATCCGTAGCTATGGTATCTATTACTACGACAATTATCCGTATCTATTGATATCTATTGCTACGGATAATATCGGTAGCTATTGCTGTCTATTGCTAGGGATATGGTCCGTTGCTATTGGTATATATTGTGACGAATTATATCCGTAGCAATAGATATCAGTAGCTATGGATTATATCCGTAGCTATTGGTAGCTTTTGCTATGGATTATATCCGTAGCTATTGGTATCTTTTGCTACAGATATAATCCGTAACTAGACCTTTAGCTACCCCACCTATAGGCGCGGACGTGCTACGGATTATATCCGTAGCAAAAGGGCTTTTGCTATGGTTTTGGGCCGTAGCCTTTGCCCGTTTTTCTTGTAGTGGAAAGCTCGTTGAAGGGAGGTTCTGCTTGTAGAGGTGATCTACTGTGCACTCGACATCTCAGCGCTTCTACGTCCTCGTAATCGGTTAGATCTCTCCATTTTTCTTTATTCTCTTATTGTTTATCCACTCCTGCGTGAGTGAAGAAGGTTTGATTCAAGTGGTGTGTGCATGTGATCAGTTGTAACGTTCTACTTCATAGTGGATTGTTTATCTATACAAGGTCCCGTGGTTTTTACCTCTTTGAGGGTTTTCCACGTAAAAAATCTCGTGTCATGTGGTTTGTGCTTTGATTTATTTCATTGCTTTATTATCCCATAATTCTGGTATTTTGGGGAGGTTAGATCATAAGGTTTTGTGCAACGACCCCCAACACTTCACTCTTCCGACAAGTTATGGACCCATATTCGGTTAGTAGAAATATCCATGACAGAAAATTTTAATCTTTGAATCAGTTGCCTATAAGTAGATGGCTCTAAAAGTTCCACATGTGACACTTGGTGAGCCATAGAGATGTCTACTTGGTGAGCCATGGCCCACTTAAGATCTGGATCTGCCTGAACCTTGGGCCCATGGCGTGAAGGAAAGGATGAACAACGTGGATGTCACTAAAGCATTAAGGTGGGTCCCAAGAGTGGGCCCCACTCTACGCCCCAAGCTCATTATTATTATTATTATTTGCTGTGTTTGTTTTGGATACACTGTCAAAGCCGGGCCTAGGAGGATGATCTACTCCATACACCGCATAGGGCAGCTCAAGCGGGGTCCAATGGGCCCTGAATTAGACTAGTTTAAATGTACCAAGACTTCATAGTGGTCCTATAAGGTTTCAACAGCAAGAGTTTGTTTCCCTCCATGCGGCCCACTCGAGACTTGGATCTACCTCATTTTTTAGCCCATGGCCTAAAATGATCCGAAGAAATAGGTGGACGGCATGGATTTAACATATACATCATGTTGGGGTCCACGAGTGGGGGACACCCCCACCCCCGTATTGCATGGCTAACGGTAGGGGTGCTCCCAACCCCACCGTCTCCTATGGTGTGGTCTAATTGATGGTTGGATCAGCTTTGTTTTTGGGCCCATCAGCTGAAATGAGCTAGGAAAAAAGATGGACGGTGTGGATCAACATGATACATCATATTGGGTCCCACAAGTGGGAACCCACTCCTACTGCCCTCTCATGCAAGCAGTGTCACTGACGCTTGGCTCCCAAGCCCACTACTGCTAATAGTGTGGCCCACCTGAGTTTCTGATCGGCTTTCATTTTGGGCTTAATGCCTAAAATGAGAAGGTAAATCAGATGGACGGCGTGGATGAGATGCATACATCAATGTGGGTCCCATGAGTGGGCCCACTTATCCAAGTGCACTTGTTGCTAGGCAACAACATCTCTGGACACTATTTGCATCCAACAGCCATGGATGTTGCCCCTCCCTCAATCTCTGGTTCGTTTCAGGGATGGTGGTGTCCACCTAGACAAATCCACTCCATTCATTGAAGATTAGCCAGGTCATGGTGGGCCAATGAGCTTTGGATCAAATCAATTTTTGGTGATTTTCCACCATCCAAAATTTGTATGACCAAATAAGACATTGGATTGGAAAATAAACATCACGGTGTCCACACTATGATAGCGTGTGGAGTACGCTCTCCAACAGTGTGGCCCACTTGTGTGCCCCACAACATCATAATTTTATAAGAATGAAAAAAGAAATGCAAGGGAAGAGATCCAGCCATCGAGGTGGGGCCCCACCACTATGGGGTCCACCATACAATCCATACATGATCAAGGTGGTCCACCCTTGTGAGTCCACGAAAATGGAAAAAATCACAAGTGATGGTTTTGATCCTCCCATGCACTCACTACGTCAGATGAACGGTTGGATTGGCTCGGATCAGCGATTGGACAGTCCACCAAGCTCCTCTCCACCTCTAATCTCTTTTTTTCTTCGATCTTCTCTCTTCCTCTTAACCTCTTAATCTATCCTAATCTCCTTCAAGCTCCCTTTCTCTCAAATCATTTCTCTATTTCTCTATCTAATCTTTCTTTCTTTTACCTCTTTCTCTCTTAATCTCTCCCTAATTCTCTCCAATCTATTTCTTCCTCTTAATCTCTCTTTACTCTATTGTTAGCTAATGTGGTAGAAATGATAGAGATTACGAAATTTGTGGTAGAATTTTTAAGATATAGGAGGGATTATGAAAAGATGGAGGTGTAGAATGGGGAGGGAGAGAGAGAAAGAGAGAAATGACTTAGCATTGGCAAGGCATATATAGGTTGCATGATGGGAGGCATGGGCTTATTTGGCTAATGGATATATATATATATATATATATATATATATATATAGAGAGAGAGAGAGATGAGTGATGGGTGGTTTAATTGATGGATTAATGGATTGATTGATTGATTGGACAACCTATGGATTTGTGCAAGTGGGGCCAGAGTGCGTTACGCGGCCTACCTCGGATTATATCAAAACTGCAACTTATAATCTACGGGTCGCATTGGAGCTTGCTACACAACAATGGAATCGTAGCGCCCGTGCGGTTGTAAGGGTACAAGTCTTGGGGTGTTGCAGTACAAAAAATAGTATTGCGATCAAAATTCATCAATTTGATCTGCCAGGAACATGCCGGTGCCTGAATTGAAATGTATGAAAGGTCTCACGAGATTACAGGTCTTGCAAAATATTTGGAAATTTGGGTTGTTTTCAGTAACAATCCTGAAAGTTGGATTGTTTTTTTGAAAGTTCGAGCAGCATTCTATAACTTTATGAAATTTTATGCCTAAACCATCTGACTTCATGAGAAATTCTATTTTAGCTCTGAAAATTTGAATTTTTACGTAGTTTGTAAAAATTTACACAAAAATTTAAATATTTATCTACTTTGATAATTTAAGGTTCAAATCATATTTGATAGATGGATCAAGGCCACCCACAGATTGTCACTTAATCAATTTCAAGGGACAACTGATGATCATCTTGATCCTACCATCCATACATTAATTTATTACAATTCCTAATGATCACATTGATTGGACAATATACCCCACTTAATGGTCAGATCAATCATCAAATTCGGATGTCTTCATTATCTAATGTATGGATTTTGATAGTCAGTTCAGATCGAGTTAGATCTCAACATTCCAATGGTTCCAAACAATAAATTAACACACAATTCATTTTATACCATTATCTCAAGTCCATGTGGCTCATTCAATGGTCAATTGGTCTAGAGTTAAGAATTTTAATTAATTTTGCTCTTAAAATATGGTTACGTAACGATGATTTAATCACATGTCTCAGATTAGGTTATACAATTCTCTGTGTCAAGTTGTAGATTACATAGAGATTTATTTTTCCGGTATTAATTCAATTTCCTCAAATTAAGGAAGAACCTTGGTAAATATATGATTGATATGGTCCATTGAGGTATTGGATAAGATTGATTCTTGAAATCATTAAGTGATCGAGTCTTAGAAAACCCATGAACTCTACAGATCATATCGATCGCTCTCCATTATAGAAAAATCTCACCTTCTGCACATTAGTCCTAAATCTATACACATAGTGCACCTTTTCACACGGATGAGTTAGACATACACAATGGATACCTGATTGATATAATCCGTCCAATGTATAGATTAATACCGAATTAAACTATTACAAAAAGAAAACAAAGAGGAAATCATTGTACTAACCTAAAGAGGTGAATTCCAAAAGCCTCTTTCCCACTTTCTCTCTCATTTTTATCTCTACAATTTTCTTTCTTTGGTTCTTTAAGTCTTAGTAGGACTCTCTCTCTCTCTCTCTCTCTCTCTCTCTCTCTCTCACGCTCACTCCTTAAGAGAAAGGGTTTGTTGGGAGACTACAAGATATGATGAAGAGTTTGGATAAGGACAGATAAGAGGAGAGATGAGATTGGTGGATCTCTCTCTCACTCAAATTTTAAAATTTTAAGAATAATTGGGCATTACATTCTACCATCCTTAAAGGAATTGTCCTTAAAATTTACTCGAGTTCATTCCATAAAGAGATAAGGATAATTTTTGCGAATTTCTCATTATAATTCCTAAGATGCTTCGTCTGCTCTATGATGTGATGATAAGATTTTGATTAACAGTATAGTCTTTTTACGTAAGATATGCTCATTAGGTCTAAAATTCGAACTGACTTCTCTATATAGGAATTGTCTTCTTGCAGCTCGAGGTCTTGCCACTCAATAAACATGAAAACCATTTTGAACACTTTCCAATTAAGGAGGTAAAGCAAGTCAATATGCCACTGCTCGAACTCGCTCAAGAATCTCAAATGGTCTAATAAATCATGGTGCAAGTTTTCCTTTTGTATCAAACCGCATGAGCCCCTTCATCAGAGAGACATTTAGAAATACATGATCTCCCACTGCAAACTCCAGATCACGTCTGTTGGGGCACAAAAAAATTAGAAAGAAAGAAGTAATGAAAGTATGAAAATCAAGACAGGGAAGAAAGAAAAAGAGGAGAAATTGTCACTTGTGCAAAACAGAGGTGTCGCGCGGGCCAAATGGTGGGCCATTACGTGGTGCGCAATAAGCATCTTATGTGCCCAAGCAATGAGGTATGGTGTAAGGCCCGTATCTTAGTCCGTACCGTTCCGTAAACTTCTGTCATCCTTTCCGTCGAATTTCGGCAACCCGCGATTTATAATCGGTGTTTGGGCATGACCCTAAGTCATATCTCGTAGATCAGAGTTGGCTCAATCCGAGACTTGCACCATTACGACCGCATTGTTGTCATAGTTCTGACACAGCGTATTACGCACCGAGGCGATACCCAAGCTACGAGATGTGGGCCCGCGTTCAGTTCAAGGAAAACACTGTGCATTGTAAAATTGAAGAGAATCTCTACAACCCATCCCATCAATCAATCAATCAATCGATCAATCACCTCATGTCAAGTACAAGAGCAACTCCAAAGTCAACTCTCTCTCTCTCTCTCTCGCTCTCTCTCTCTCTCTTATACACCCATACATGTCAAGTATATCTATCAACTCACATCCATCACTCACATCCATCACTCACACCCATCACTTCTCTTACAACCACCCTCTCTCCCTCTCTTTCTCTTCACAATTTTCAAGCAACAAAAAAAGTGGACGTCCAAGCTCTTCCAAGGAGAGAAAAGTGTGTTGTGTGTGGCCCACTTTCCATCTCAAAATCCATCATCATAACCCTTCATTTCTCATCATCTTCCATCAAAGTGAGACACAAGGAGATCGGCGTTCCATTGGACCAAGAAGATCGAATGATGGGTGTTCTATAGGCCTAGATTTCATTCATCTGACGATGGGCCAAGTGGGGCCTACCGATTGATGATATGAATCTCACTTGGGACCCTAGATGTGGCCGATGGCCCACTATGATTCTCATGATCATTCCATGATGGGGCCATTCTTCATGACCCTATCATGATGTTTACTTTCTTAGTTGAATGAGGGTAATCTAGACCTTCCATTTTGGTGGAGAAGGAATCTCCACCGTTGATTTTTTATTTGGTGGGCCCACATGTATTAAGCCCCACTTGATGTGTGATTAAATGCATGGAAGGGAGGGCTCATGGTGTTGGGCTCCCTCCATCGCACGTCTCTCTCTCTCTCTCTCTCTCTCTCTCTCTCTCTCTCTCTCTCCCCCTCTCTCTTTCATATTTTTGGTGTGATGATGTGGTTGAGTGGCCCACCCGGATGGATCCCACCTTGATGTGTGTCTTATCTACACCATCCAGCCATTTGGTGGCCCACCTGTAGCACGTCTGTAGGTGGGGCCCGCCTTGAAAATGTGTTGCATTCAAACCATCTAGCGTCCAGGGACGCTGGACGTGGCTGTGCAGTGAAGTGTGAACTGATGGTGCGGTGTACTGACCACCAGAATAAAAAAAAATATCAATTTGATTTAAAGCCTTGGGGTGGGCCACTCCTGCAGGCCCCACCTGGATGTATAAATTAAATCCACGTCGTCCATCCTAATTCCCAACTCATTTTAGGCATTGAGCCGAAAAAAGAAACTAATCCATTTATCCGGTGGGCCATAGCATAGGAATGGTGATTATTACCTTTAAAATTCGTTAGGCCCACCTTGATGTTTCTACTCGCCAAAACAGACTGGATATTGGGCTCTTTCGGATGGTCTCGAACCATGGAATCCAATGGGTGGTTGGATTCTCCGGATGCGGGCCCCACCTAGGAAAATCCGTAAGAAAAAAAATACATACATATATATATATATACATATATATATATATATATAAACATGCAGCAGGCCCCACCTTGAGGTATGTGCTTTATTTATGTTGTCCATCTATATGGGGCCACTCTGATGGATGTGTTGCATCCAAACAGTCCAACCATTTTGAAAGATAATTTTATGGTTTGAGACTAAAAGAAAATGAGACAGATCTAGGATCAGGTGGACCACACTACTGGAAACAGTGGGTTTGAACGTCCACCATTAAAACCCTTGGGCTTCAAAGTTTGGACCAATATGATATTTGTTTTTCCTTTAAATCCAGGTCTTTGTGACCTTATGAATATGCTGGATGGGAAATAAACCCTATGATGGGGCCCACTAAAATTTAGCCGTGGAAATCATTATCACTACAATTATATATGGTATGGTCCAGTTGATCTTTTGATATGATCCATTTTTTAAAATATAATACTCTATATTGATGTCTAAAAATAGATGAATTGTGTTCGGCCTATTTGAATTGGCCCATTCAACTCGGCCCATTCGACTTAGCCCATTTAATTCAGCTCATTTGATTAGGCCCGATGTGATATATGAGGCTCGTTGTTGAGGCCCATCTTGATGTATTTGTGGCCATCCGTTAAGGTCCACCTTGATATATATGAGGCCCATGTGATGCGGCCCATTTGATGTATTTGAAGCCCATGGTTGAGGCCCAATAGGATGTATATAAGGTCCATTGCAATATGTGATTCCACCATGGTTGGTGTAATGATGTTTATGACGGGTCGTGCCTTGGGAGCAATGATGGTTTGACGTCCACATTGTAAGAATATTGTTGGTTAAATGTCCGCATTATAACTCTCCCTAGGGCCCATTGATAGGCCCATACTTGTTGTGTGTAGGCCATGTAGGCCCACCTTCGTTGTGAGTATAGTTCATCACCTTATAGCATGCTTAGTATAATTTCATGACTCATGCCCATACACATCATATATATGCTTAATATGAGTAGTGACTGATCATAGCATATGTCATTGGGCAGACCATTCACGGGACTCCTTATGAGACGGAGTGCCCCACATTATCGCGTGGTACGTGCAAGATTACTGCATGAATGGACGGTGTGACTCATGCATCTCACATATGTGTGACATGATCATTGTACGCCCTAACGACATCAGGGTCATGGCTTTCATAGGCACATCTTGGATGGTTGAATTAGATACTAAAAATATTAGCCCTAGCACTGTGGGCACTTAGGATGTCCTTGGGTGAAAATCCCAGAACCTTTTTGTACCAAGAGATGCTCCAATGTCTAGACCGAGTGGATATACGAGCACCCAAGTGCCGAATACTAGTAAGCCACGTCTCTCACTATGTCGTGGTCGATTGGAAGGGGGTGTGACCTTATCCGCCCGAGTGAGGGGGTGGTAAGTTAGGCTGAGTTTGACCAGCTCCCAAATGAGTCTGCTATCGATGAGCCGGGTAGGTATTGGCAGACTACTGGTCAGGCGGATAGTGTGGTCTCTTCCACTCGCTAGGCTGTGTAGATAGGGAGGCGGCAGTCGGTGTGAAGTGTAGTAAACCAGAGTGATATCCTAGAGGGAAATTTTACTGATATATGTACTCGATGAGGACTGGCATGCTTACATTACATCTCGCATATGACATTTGGCTATGTAGACCTTGCATCACATGGTCTTAGCATGGCCGATAGCATTCATGTCTTGCATCGCATAGCCTTGGTACGACTGATAATATTCATAGACTTACTAGCATTTTTCTGCATTACTCTGATACTGCATACTTGGCACTTGCCTTGCGCACATACTTACACCACCCTCTAAGCTTTTGTAAGCTTATGCACGACCGTTGCGTGTAGGTGGCATTGGATCGCAGCAGCGCTGAGGGAGGAGCACACATCAGATCATTTTGAAGCCTTTTGATCACTTTGTATTTCTCTTTTCACATTGTACTTAAAGTTTTTGATATAGTGGATATGTGGTGATGTTATTTTGTGACTTGGTTATGCTTGTGGTTATACTTCATTACAGTAGATATGGCGCTCCGAGTTGGAGAAGATTTTTGACACTATGAGATGTACGACCCAACAGCGGGTCTCATTAACTGTATTCCTTCTCCAGGGTGAGGCTCAGCACTGGTGGGCATCAGTTACCTGTAACACCCCATACTTTTCAGTACTCGAGTGTTACCAAGAAGACCAAATACATTTTAAATATGATATGATAGTGTATATATATTATAATATAAAATAATTTTGTAATTATTTGTAATAATACACATGTTGCTTAAATTATTCAAATTACATATATTATTTATTTTATATTATTTAAAACATATATAAAATAAATTGTATACTAACTCATTTCAGTATAATTGATGCATATTAATTAACGCTTACATTTTATAATTTTAACTATATATTGTCATATTATACTACACATATAAAATACGTATCACTTAATATTAATCTTACTATACTATATATGCATGAATAATCATGAAAATACATTGTAAATATTAATAAATGCTTATCCATAACTATAATTTATTATACTAAGCAAATATGTACGTATATTTTTATAGATAGTGGCCCTGATAGGCTCGCCAGTTAAATGAACGACCCTGATTATGAGTATGGATCCTGGATCTCCATCGAATTGATGATAATGGACTCTAAATGGCCATATTTCAGTTGATACGGACCACTTAAGCCATGGATCTACCCCATCCTTTGGGCCAAGCCCTAGTTTAACCTGACGAAACAGATGAACGGAGTGGATGACATCATGGGCACCGCTGTGGGCCCCACTGGTGATGCATGTGCACCACTTACAAGTGCGTCCGTGGAGCACCAGGCCACTGGCACGGTCAGACAGGCGCTGACCCGTGCCCGTCCGAAAGAGGAAAGGATTTCCCTCCTTTCTTCTTTTTGAAAATTTCGTCAGGCGAACCGACAAAGTCATTCTTAGCGATTTTCGGCCCACCTACGTGATCAGTTCGATCAATCCAAACCATCCATGTTATACAAGACCCAAATACATCCCATACCAGCCCAGTTTCACCTGTTGGATTGCACAGATGTGCACACAATATCAACCACAATATAGTTGTGTGTAGCTGGCACTTTCCAAAAATGAAAAAAAATCTATTTTCCACACTACAATCCGCGTGGGCTACCTCTACAGTGTCCCATCCCTCCATTCCAATCCATCTCGACCTTTCGTTTCAGGATTTTAGCCCTGCTAAAGACCAAACAGTGGGTGGTTTTGTTGCGCCTACTATTTTCACTTCCCTCCCTGCCATGGACGGAATCTAGGCCATTCAATCTTGATCCAACGTCCTAAGAGCATTAGGTTTCTCTATAAGGTAGAGGGGAAATGCCTCTTTCCCATCCCTTGCAAAGAAAAACCAAAAAACCAGCTGTCATCTCCTACCATCAAATCCACCACCCAAACCGATTCGAAGCTTCAAAAATAATGGTCAGGAAGCATGCTAGGATCGAGTAGAAATGATCCTACGGAGCAGATCGAAGCCAGGTTCGTCGGACTTCAAAACGCCATTAACAGCCAGCTCGTCTTCTCCAACCAAGACGAGCGTGACTTGGGCACTGCTAGCCCAGTTCGTCTGCTGGAGTTGCAGCAAGAAAGAAAAAGAAGAAGAAGAGGAAGAAAAGAAATAGAAACAAGAGAAAGTAGAGAGAGCAGGCAGAGGGAGAAAGAAAGAGGAAATAAGGAGGTGATGGATGGTTGCTGTCCCAACCCAATCTAACCATGTCAAGCGTAACCCAGTCACTGACTGGTCCAGGTCGCTGGACGGTGCAATGAGAGAGAAGGAAGAAGTAGGGAGAAAGAGAACGGGAGAGAGAGAAAGAGAGAGAAGGTGGTGCGGCATGCCACGCACACGTCTCGAGTCGGGTTAGGTCATGGGTCGAGTCAGGGATACTTCCCTGACCTGAAAGGAAGAAGAAGAAAGTGGAGAGAAGGAGAGCAGGAGAAGAAGGCAAAGAAAGGAAGGAGAAGAAAGGAAGAAAAGAGAGAGAGAGAGAAGTCGTGACTCGGTCAGAACCAAGTTGACTCGGCTGAAACCGAGCCTGATTGGGCCAAGACGGGCCTGGACCTGTTTCGGGGTGGATTTTGCTGAAGTCCGAGCTAGGAGTGAAAGAAGGAAGAAAAGAAAGAAAAAGAGAGAAAAAGCAAGAAGAAGAAGAAGAAAAGAGAGAGTGGTAGTTGAGTCAACTCACTGCCGAGTTGACTCGGTTGAAACCGAGTCGAGCCGTGTTGACAAGGTGAGACCACATTATCCTCCTAAATTGGGTTTGTTTCAATTGTCACTGTTACGATTATTATCATTTTTAGGATTTTTAAATTTAGATATGATTAATCATTAGTAAATTTTCTTATACAGGTATTAGTTAATACATTATTAAAATATTAATGTTTTGCCTTGTCACCTTTAAAATATTATTATTAACGTTAGAACATACAAGTTATTTTCATTAAATGAATATTAGTATCACATTAGCTAAATGTTAAGTATATTATTAATATTAATAATTGTTTTGAGATTATTAATATTATTATTCATCGTGGGTTGTATTAGATAATTTAATATAATAGTAGTCATTGTTAATATTCCTAAAAAATTAATAACCAATTTACTTGATTAATTTTAGTCATCTAATTTCTTCCATTGATAGTATCATAAATGGCCACACAAAATAGGGTTCAAATCCCATAACCAAAACCTGAAAATCTAGCCTAAGCCTAAACCCTATGGTGAAAACCCTAAGCCTACACAAAACCCTAGACCTGGGTAATCCAACCACTAGGTTAAGACCCTAAATAGTGTGTAAGCTCGGGTCTAATTGTACAACTTTGCAATTGGTGGTAGGAATTGATTCCAAGGAAGCACTCACTTCTTAGCAATGGTGCAGGCGGTTCAAACATAAGGTGAGGACTCACCCTTTGAGCTTTCCACTTGATTTCATCAATCTAGATATGGATGATGGCATGATTCCCTTAACTGAGTTTCTTACTTTACTATAGAATATGCTAACTCCTGATATAGTTAATTCATGTATTGCATGATAAACATTTCTTTTAAATTGCAATATGCATGAATGGCTCGATGATAACATGTTATCTTGTATATGTATTAATTTATTTATATGCTACCACTTGTGCTTGAATGATGAACTGAATGGAACTTACCTTGGACTTATGATCTGGCAGTCCACATTTTCCCTTGTGGCTTGGATGTGTCATTGGTGCCCTTTGTGGCTTATTGGTTACATTTACACATCCGTTGTTTCCTAGTCATCTTGCGGAGTTCAGTCGTACCATGAATTCCAGGTGGAGCTGAAGTTCGCTTAGAGATTTTCTAGCCATCTTGCGCAGTTCACGTACGACATGATTTCCGGGTGGTCTAGAGTTTGTATTTTGATTGTCTCTTCATCTGCGGTGTCAGTCGTACCCTGATTTCTGGGTGGAGCTGAAGTTCGCTTAGCAATTTTCTAGCCATCTTGCGGAGTTCACGTATGACATGATCTCTAGATGAAGTACAGGTTTAAAGGGTGTTTTTCTATTCCCCTTGCGAATTCCACTTATACCATGATTTCCGGGTGGAACCGAAGTTCGCTTCTCGATTTTCTAGTCATCTTGCGGAGTTCATGTACAATATGATTTTGAGCGCAATAGAAAATCGTATATTTAATTGTTTGGTTATTTGGAGATATTTCCTTATATTATGACTGCCATTATATTTTTCTTGTGATGAAATTCTGTTGATTGGTGAGATTTTCTTAATATGAGTATGATTATGAAATGCCCTGTTTAGTGTATCCAATTTCATGACTTGTAATCTATATTGGATTCTGAATGATTAGTGCGTAATCTTAGAGGGTGCTCCTCACTGCGATAACCATTGACGCTATCAAATCGTAACAGTTGATGCAGGTGTAAGGCAAGCTGATGCTATTCATTGGGTTGCTAGAGCAGATCGGGTAGCTGAGAAGCTAGACGGGGTCCTCGCGGCCCATATTGAACACCACCACAAGCTGATAGATTCTTATTTCTGCTTATATGAACTTAATTATTTGGGATTGTATAAGTCCTATATGGGCACTACATTTGGAATTTTGGAATGATCAGAATGTTTTTATACAATGCATGGTTTATTCTAGCTTCGTTGTTATTAACTCTAATTAATGATAAACGGCTCAAATTTACACTGGATTTTATAAGATAGCACTCGGGTTTTTGGGAAACGGGTTATATACTTTGGTCCTGAAAACACAGGGCATTACATTACCCGAGCGGCGGCGGCCGATTTCGAGTGGACCTGGGAGGACTTTGTAGACCGGTTCGACCGGAAGTTCTTTCCTGAGCACATTCGACAGCAGCCCACATTAAAGTTTGAGACCTTGGTCAAGGGAGACACGTTTGTATCCTAGTATGAGGCACGTTTCGTCGAGCTATCGAGATTCGTGACGTACTTTATTGATGGTGAGGGGCGAAAGGCCTGCCGTTTTAAGAACGGCTTGCGCCTTGCCCTTGGGAGCCGTGTGATCAGACACATGCTTCCGACGTTTGAGCAAATTGTGCAAAGGACCCAGGTCCACGAGGAAGATTAGGCCAGTTTGCAGAGAGGCCACAACCAGAGAGGAGACTGAAAGAGGAATATGCCCTCCGGTAGCTCCTAGTAGCAATAACATCGTCCATAGCAGCGGTGCATGACCTGCCAACATTCTGAGCACCAGTGGCACCCCCAGCACCACCTCCGGGACTATTTTCAAGTACTTGCTTTGGATGTTGTAGGACAGGACATCATAGGCATGAGTATCACCATTCATAGCAGCAGCAGCCGAGGGCACCGTATCAGCCCCCATAGGAGAAACATTGACCACCACACCAGCCTCCTAGACCTCCCCCGCAACAGCAGAGGCAGTAGATCAAGATGCCACAGTGGCAGCAACAGCAGCAGAGATCTCAGAGGGAACATGCACCTGCCTAGCAGGCCCAGGGTAGATTTAATGTCGCCCAGCAGGACCCTCAGTCATCAGGAGGGGTCGTCGAGGGTACTCTCTGTTTCTGCATGCATTGCATGTGTATTGTTTGATTCCGGTGCATCGCATTCCTTCGTGGTTGATGATTTCTACCGATCGACCGATTTACCATGGAGTCTGCTCATAAGGGTTTGTCAGTGTCGATGCCCTTGGGGAAGATTGTAGTGTTAGACTGAGTTTGTTTGTCTTGCCCCGTTCTGATTGGGGATATCTTTTTGCCTACTGATCTGTTTGTATTGCCGATGTTCGAGTTTGATGTCATCTTAGGAATGGATTGGCTCGTCGAGTACCACACCATATTGGACTGCTCCCCAAGTACAGTCACGTTCTGTACACCCGGCGTGCCAGAGTTCAAGTTTGTTGTCGAGCCCAGAGGAGAGCAGCTTTCTTGCTTAGTGTCGTGTGTCGCCGAGGAGTCAGTTGCTTCGAGTATCGACCAGCTGTCGGTCATTTGTGGTTTTCCCGATGTGTTCCAGGAGATTCCGGGGTTACCACCACGTCGGCACATCGAGTTCCAGATTGATCTCGTGCCCAGTACCGCGCTTATTTCGAAGGCCCCATATTGTATGACACCGTTGGAGTTGCGGGAACTACAGAAGCAGTTAGTCGAGTTGTGCGATCTAGGCTTTATCCGTCCAATCAGTTCACCATGGGGAGTGTCGATACTTTTCGTGAAGAAGAAGGATGATTGATTGAGGCTTTGCATAGATTACTGTGAGCTTAACAAGGTCACAATCAAGAACAAGTACCTGCTCTTGAGGAACGATGATTTGTTGGATCAGCTGCAAGAGGCGCAGTTCTTTTCGAAGATAGACTTGCAGTCTGGTTATTATCAGGTTCGGGTCCGAGATGAGGATATCTCGAAGACATCCTTCAGGACACGCTATGGTCATTTTGAGTTCCATGTCATGTGCTTCCGACTGACCAATGCGCCCACAATATTCATCCAGTCGATAAATGAGGTCTTCCGTCCGTATCTCAACCAGTTTGTTGTGGTGTTCATCGACGACATTCTGATATATTCGAGGACCCGTAAGGAGCATGAGCGGCATCTGGAGATTAACTGCAGATCCTCCATGCACACCAGCTTTAGGTGGAGCTGGAGAAGTGCGAGTTCTGGCAGGAGGAGATGAAGTTCCTTGGTTACATAATGATGAGGCAGGGCATCACAGTGGACCCCTCAAAGATTGATGTCATGCATCAGTGGGGCCAGCCCACGAACGCGTCCGAGATTCATAGTTTCCTTGGTTTGGCGGGCTACTACTGATGTTTTATTGAGGGATTCTCTCGCATTGTAGCCCCGTTGACCAGGTTGACCCAGAAGGGCGCCGAGTTCATTTGAAGTGAAGGATCCCCTCATGTTCGCTCCTGTCCTCACTCTTCCCTCTAGGAGTGATAGATTTGTCTTTTTTACCGATGCCTCGTGAGTTGGCTTGGGTACTGTCCTGATATAGCACGAGAAGTCGGTGGCTTATGCATCTCGCCACCTCAAGGGCTATGAGCTGAACTACCCCATGTATGATTTGGAGCTATTAGCAGTTGTCATCGTACTGAAGGTGTAGAGGCACTATCTCTATGGAGTGAGGTTCGAGCTCTTCTCCGACCACAAGAGCTTGAAGTATTTGTTCCTCAGTCCGAGCTGAACATGAGGCAGAGGCGTTGGATGGAGCTCATGAAGGACTATGATTTTGATCTTCAGTACCACCCGGGCAAGGCGAACGTGGTGACAGATGCCCTTAACCGTCAGCCACGAGACCTGGTGGCGCATATGATGATTTAGGAGTGGAAGATACTTAAGGATGTGTCTGCATTTAACTTCGAGATCGGCTTGCAGTCTTCTATCATGCAGTTATCGAGCCTGTTAATTCAACCCTCTCTTGTCGCAAGGGTGATCGAGGCTCAGCAGATAGATGAGTCAGTGCAGAGTTATCTGGCAGAGGCAGCATCTTAGAGTCAGTCAGAATGGCAGATTGGTTTTGATGGTGGACTTTGCTTCAAAAGCTGATTATGTGTCCCGGATATTCTTGAGTTGCGCAAAGATCTTATGACCGAGGCACATCGATTGCAGTTTTCTATCCACCCTGGCTCGACGAAGATGTACCATAAAATGAGGAGACAGTATTTTTTCAAAGGCTGATTATGTGTCCCGGATATTCTTGAGTTGCGCAAAGATCTTATGACCGAGGCACATCGATTGCGGTTTTCTATCCACCCTGGCTCGACGAAGATGTACCATAAAATGAGGTGACAGTATTTTTAGGTGGGGATGAAATACCAGATCGCCTGTTTTGTGGCCGAGTGTGACACATGCCAGCGTGTCAAGGCCGATCATCATAGATCCCCTGGTCCATTACCGCCGTTGAGTGTCTCGATGTGAAAGTGGGAACACGTGTTGACAGATTTCATTATGGGCTTGCCGAGGACTCAGCGCAGTCATGACACCATTTGGGTTATTATGGACTGTTTGATGAAGTCGGCACATTTTCTTGCGATACGTGAGATTTGGTCGATAGACTGACTTGTGAGGTTATTCATCGAGAAGATTGTGAGACTGCATGGCGTTCCAGTTTCGATCGTTTCTAACCGAGACCCGAGGTTCACGTCTCAGTTTTAGAGGAGCTTCCAAATGGTAATGGGGACTGATTGAAGCTCAGCACCACGTACCATCCATAGATCGATGGGCATATCGAGAGGGTCAACCAGATCCTTGAGGATATGCTTCAGGCTTACGTGATCAATTTCTCAAGTAGCTGGGATGAGCACCTGTGATTGGCTGAGTTCGCGTACAACAATAACTATCAGACGACCATTGGTATGACTCCTTTTGAGGCATTATATGGCAAACCGTGCAGATCTCTGAGTTGTTGGACCGAGGTTGGAGAGCGGTGTCTCCTAGGTCCAGAGCTTGTGTAGCAGACATCAGAGGTCATCGACATCATCAGGCAGAGGATGTGCACAGCTCAGAGCTGGCAGATAAATTTTACTGATCGTCGGCGTCGTCCCTTGAAGTTTGTCGTTGGGGATCATGTGTATCTCAAGATCTCACCCATGAAGAGTGTGATTCATTTTGGAGCAAAGGGCAAGCTTGCCCTAAGATTCATAGGACCTTTCGAGATCACCATGCCCGTTGGTGCCGTAGCCTATCGGCTTGCCTTGCCATCTTAGTTGTTTAGCGTCCACAACATTTTTCATGTCTCTATGTTGAGGAAGTGTGGGTCAGACATTATTCCTGTTATTGATTAGCAACTATTGGAGGTTCATGAGAATGCTTCTTACATTGAGCAACCAGTTCGTATCCTCGATCGGAAGGAGTAAGTCCTCCGGACCAAGGTCATTCTCTTACTGAAGTTGTAGTGGGGCCATCATTATGTGGATGAGGCGTCTTGGGAGCACGAGGTGGAGATTCAAGAGCGTTATCCCCATCTTTTCGATGTTTGATTGTATGTTTATTGTGTTTTGATCATATATGATGTTATGTTTTCTATTCCCTTATGAGTTATGTTTAGTTGCGATGGTAGTGTAAATTTTAAGGATGAAATTTTTATTAGGTGGGGAGAGCTGCAAGGCCCGTATCCTAGTCCGTACCGTTCCGTAAACTTCCGCAATCCTTCATGTCGAATTCAGGCAACCCGCAATCTATAATCGATGTTTGCATATGACCCTAAGTCGTATCCTGTATATCTGAGTTGTTTCAATCTGAGACTTGTACCATTGCGACCACACCATTGCCACGGTTCTGACGGCGTATATTACGTGCTGAGGTGATACCCAGGCTAAGAGATGTGGGCCTGGCCTGGGTATTCCATATGACCCTAAGTCGTATCCCGTAGATCTGAGTTGTTTCAATCTGAGACTTGTACCATTGCGACCGCACCGTTGCCATGGTTCTGACGGCGTATATTACATGCCGAGGTGATACCCAGGCCAGGAGATGTGGGCCAGCATTTAGTTTGAGGAAAACACTGCGCATTGTAAAATCCAAGAGAATCTCTACAACCCATCCAATCAATCGATCAATCAATCACCTCATGTCAAGTATAAGAGAAACCCCAAAGTCAACTCTCTCTCTCTCTCTCTCTC
The DNA here is from genome assembly GCA_030180095.1 of Magnolia changhungtana. NCBI lineage: Eukaryota > Viridiplantae > Streptophyta > Magnoliopsida > Magnoliales > Magnoliaceae > Magnolia > Magnolia changhungtana. The sequence goes on along the minus strand of JASAUF010000531.1, from coordinate 631,621 downwards.
TCTCTCTCTCTCTTACATACCTATACATGTCAAGTACATCTATAAATTCACATCCATCACTCACACCCATCACCTCTCTTACAACCACCCTCTCTCCCTCTCTTTCTCTTCACAATTTCCAAGCAACAAAAAAGTGGACGTCCAAGCTCATCCAAGGAGAGAAAAGTGTGTTGCGTATGGCCCACTTACCATCCCAAAATCCATCATCCTAGCCCTTCATTTCTCATCATCTTCCATCAAAGTGAGACACAAGGAGATCGGCATTCCATTGGACCAAGAAGATCAAACAATGAGTGTTCTATAAGCCTAGATTTCATTCTTTTGATGATGGGCCAAGTGGGGCTTACTGATTGATGGTATGGATCTCACTTAGGAACCTAGATGTGACCGATGGCCTACTATGCTTCTCATGATCATTCCATGATTGGGCCATTCTCCATGGACCCCAACATGATGTTTACTTTCTTAGTTGAATGAGGGTAATCTAGACCTTCCATTTTGGTGGAGAAGGAATCTCCACCGTTGATTTTTGATTTGGTGGGCCTACATGTATTGGGACCCACTTAATGTATGATTGAATGCATTTGGTGGCCCATAGTGTCGGGGTCCCTCCATCGCACGTTTCTCTTTCTCTCTCTCCCTCTCTTTTATATTTTTTGTGTGATGATGTGGCCGTGTGGCCCACCCGGATGGACTCCACCTTGATGTGTGTCTTATCTACACCATCCAACCATTTGATGGCCCACCTATAGCACGTCTATAAGTGGGGCCCGCCTTAAAAATGTGTTGCATTCAAACCATCCAGCATCCAGGGATGCTAGACGTGGCCATGTAGTGAAGTGTGAACTGACGGTGTGGTGTACTGACCAGCAGAAACAAAAAATATTAGTTTGATTTAAAGCCTTGGGGTGGGCCGCTCATGTAGGCCCCACCCAGATGTATAAATCAAATCCACGCCGTCTATCCTAATTCCCAACTCATTTTAGGCATTGAACCAAAAAATGAAGCTAATCTAATTATCTGGTGGGCCATAACATAGGAAATGGTGATTCTTATCGTTAAAATTTGTTAGGACCGACCTTGATGTTTCTACTCACCAAAACATACTAGATATTGGGCTCTTTCGGATGGTCTCAAGCCATGGAATCCAATGGGTGGGCTGGATTCTCCGAATGCTGGTCCCACCTAGGAAAATCCGTACGAAAAAATATATATATATAAAAGCATGCAGCAGGCGCTGCTGCTGCTGCACGTCCAGAGGACTTCGCAATGACCTCTCCGTGCACATTACTCAAAAGGCCAGGGACCATGGGTCCCACGTGATATGTGTGGACATCAACACCGTGCATTTGGTGGGCCCCCTTTAGGGCAGTTGCCCCCTCCCAAAAATCAGTTGTAAGTGGAACTCAGGTGGTCCACATCACGGGGATAGTGGGATTGAACGTCTACCATTGAGACCTTGTTTGGGTCACAGAAGTTTTGGATCAATATGAAATTTATTTTTCCTTTTTATCTGGGTCCCTGTGATCTTATTAACAGATTGGGTGGAAAATAAACATTATGGTGGGCCCCACGTGGGATCCACTGATGTATGTATTCCACACCTTCCATCAATGTGACCCCCACCTTGGGGTATGTACTTTATCTATGCCATCGATCTATATGGGGCCACTCTGATGGATGTGTTGCATCCAAACCGTCCAACCATTTTGAAAGATAATTTTATGGTTTAAGACTAAAAGAAAAATGAGACAAATCTAGGATCAAGTGGACCACATTATTGGAAACAGTGGGTTTGAACGTCCACCATTAAAACCCTTGGGCTTCAAAGTTTGGACCAATATGATATTCATTTTTCCTCTAAATCTAAGTCTTTGTGACCTTATAAGTAGGTTGAATGGGAAATAAACCCTATAATGGGGCCCATTGGAATTTAACCGTGGAAATCATTATCACTACGGTTATATATGGTATGGTCTAATTGATCTTTTGATATGATCCATTTTTTAAAATAATACTCTATATTGATGTCTAAAAATAGATTAATTATGTTTGGCCTATTTGAATTGGCCCATTCAACTCGGCCCATTCGACTTGGCCCGTTTAATTTGGCCCATTGATTCGACCCATTTGATTAGGCCCGATGTGATATATGAGGCCCGTTGTTGAGGCCCATCTTGATGTATTTCTGGTCGTCCGTTGAGGCCCACCTTGATATACATGAGGCCCATGTGATGCGGCACATTTGATGTATTTGAAACCCATGGGTTGAGGCCCAATAGGATGTATATAAGGTCCATTGTAATATGTGATTCCACCATGGTTGGTGTAATAATGTTTATGACAGGCCGTGCCTTGGGAGCAATGATGGTTTGATGTCCACATTGTAAGAATAATGTTGGTTAAATGTCGCATTATAACTCTCCCTAGGGCCCATTGATAGGCCCATACTTGTTGTGTGTAGGCCATCTAGGCTCACCTTCGTTATGAGGATAGTTCATCACCTTATAACATGCTTAGTCTATTCCATGACTCATTCCCATACGCATCATATGTATGCTTGATATGAGAAGTAACTGATCATAGCATATGTCATTGGGTAGACCATTCACAGGACTCCTTATGAGACGAAGTGCCCCACATTATCGCGCAATACGCATAGGATTGTTGCATGACTGGATGGTGTGACTCATGCAACTCGCATATGTGTGACATGATCATTGTATGCCCTACCGACATCAGGGTCGTGGCCTCCACAAACACATCGTGGATGGCCAGATTGGATACCGAAAATATTGACCCTAGCATTGTGGGCACATGGGATGTCCTTAGGTGAAAATCCTATAACCTTTTTGGTACCAGGAGATGCTCCAATGTCTAGGCTGAGTGGATACACGAGCACCCGAGTGCCGAATACCAGTAGGCCGAGTCTCTCACTGTGTCGTGGTCGGTTGGAAGGGGGTGTGGCCTTATCCGCCTGAGTGAAGGGGTTGTAAGTTAGGCTAAGTTTGACCAGCTCACAAATGAGTCTGCTATCGACGAGCCAGGTAGGTATTGGCAGACTACTGGTTAGGTGGATAGTGTGGTTTCTTTCACTCGCTGGGCTGTGCGGCTAGGGAGGCGGCAGTCAGTGTGAAGTGTACTAGACCACGGTGATATCCTAAAGGGAAACTGTACTGATATATATACTTGATGAGGACTGGCATACTTGCATTACATCTCGTATATGACATTTGGTTACGTAAGCCTCGCATTGCATGCTCTTGGCATGGCCGATAGCATTCATGTCTTGCATCGCATAGCCTTGGTACGGCTGATATTATTCATAGACTTACCAACATTTTTCCGCATTACTCTGATACTGCATACTTGGCACTTGCCTTGCACACACACTTACACCACCCTCTAAGTTTTTGTAAGCTTATGCACAACCGTTGCGTGCAGGTGGCATTGGATAGCAGCAGCACTGAGGCAGGAGAGCATATCAGATCATTTTAGAGCCTTTTGATCACCTTGTATTTTCCTTTCCGCAATGTACTTAAAGTTTTTAATATAGTGGATATGTGGTGATGCTGTTTTGTGACTTGGTTATGCTTGTGGTTATGCTCCATTACAAAAAAAAAAAAAATCATACTGAGAATCCTTCTTGTAGGATCCTTGGATCAGAATTTCCTGTATAAGCGCCGGGAGCTGAGAATGGGGCACTACGGAGGCTGTCGGCGCCGAATTCGACGATCGGGAATTTTGTGAGCCCGTTTTTCAAGTTTGGGGCGTGATGTATGGTTGTGTAGAAACAGGGTTCACATGTGCGGTTGCCTATAAATAACCCCCCCCCCCCCCTCTCCTTATTTGATTCATTCACAAGCGCGGAGCTCCAGACAATTCCTAAGAAATTCAAGATTTCTCCAAGACATCTTTTAGGTATTCTTCGGAAGAAAAAGAAGAATGAGGAGAAGGAAACAAGAGCACGACGCACAACATGTCTGTTGCGCGTGTAATAAATTTTCCTCATGCTTATGCTTTGCTGGTTTTTCATAAAGTTGGTGATCTCCAATGGAATTTGATTATCTTCTTCAATATTATCATCCCAGGCAAATCAAAAGAGGAATAGAGGATTCTAAAGGATTCTCAAATCCGCACAATTCCTCTTTCATAAAGATAAATGACCACATGCCGAAATACTGCTGAAATCATTATTCGAACTATTACTATTAATATTGTTGTTATATTCATTGGATATACTTTGTATTAGAATCAAGGAAAATACGAGGATGTTAATGAACTTTAGAATCAATAAAAATATCCAACGGTAATTGTTCTTTCATTTTTCCTTTGTTATTATTGAATAAAATATCACAACCGCAATACATTCGTTTCTTGTCGAAACAAAATGACGACTTTGCTAAGGATTTATCTTATTCAATACTAACCTAGAAATTATTGAAAGAACTATTACCATCAAATGGCACCACTATGGCACCAAAATGGTGACTCTCAACGGAAACATCCTCCCCTTCATCTCCAATATAAAGAATATTTTGTTCAAGTCGTACTACTGATGTACTGTCCATTTTACAGGACCTTCAACTCTCCATAGGTACAATGACTTCTTCCTAAATCAACAATATTTTTTACTTTATGCCCAATGGACTCGTTATTAACTATGTGCAAAAATCACCTGAGACCTTAGTTAAGAAAGTTCAGTCGACTCCGACCATGGACAACAAGACAAAAGCGATGACTGGGGTGATTTCTGCATCACCAATCGCACAGAACAACAAAGAAGAATGGACAATAGTATCATCTAAGAGATCGAAAGTTCGATCTCCTTTGGCTAGAAGTCCAATTCCACTACTGGCAATCAAAGGACCTATCACTCGTAACGTTGCATGAAAGAATCCCGTGTTAACTCTACCTCCACTTTATCCAAGGCAAACCGAAGCTATTTCTTTCACTTCACAAGATTTTCATGTCTAGTCGACCAAAATTTTGCAGTCGAACAGGAAAGAAAATGGGAAGTCTCCTTTGATCAATAAATCGTCATCACCAGAGTTTACTGGAACTATGTCATTGTGTATGTTAACACCGGGCCTATATATCTTCGCCTAAATCGCAAGGGTCCCATGAGAACACCAATAGGTCTGACGAAGGTTCTTTTTCTCCAAACTCACCCACGACAACATATCCTTCCTCTCCTTCGATAGTAAGGCAATCAAGGAGTGGAAAAGTCACCGTTTATATGACCGGAACAAGTCAAAATCAACCGTGGCCTATGAATGAACAACTAGTTGAGATGGCTTGAACACATACAGTTTTAATGGAAGAATGCAGAAGTCTAAGAGGGGAATTAGCTATGTTGGCACACAATGTATCTCGAGTCATTACTCCTGCTATGGCCACGGTAAACGGCCAAGAGCAACAGTGGAAAGCTCACAACTACCAAGCGCAAGATACGGTAGGTGGTGTTAAAAACTGTCAAAACAAAAAGGGAACGAGAACACCCTGGGAGGTTCCATTTTAGGACATCATACCCATGTGAAGTTAAAGATGTGTCATTCCCCGCAAACTTCAAATATCTGGACTTCCAAAAGTTCAATAGAGACAGATCTCTAAAGGAATATCTCATGCACTTCATCACTACTATGGGTAACTTTTTGATAGTCCTATAGTACTGTTTGCAGTTGTTTGGATCGTCACTAACCGTGAAAGTCTTCAAGTCATATTCTAGTTTGGCGTCAGGATACGCACGTACTCGCAATTAGATGAAAGATACTTTTATGGCCAATTTCTTCTCATCCGATCGGGATGTCAACATTACTAAGTTGGCTTCCATACGGTAAAGGGAAGGCCAATCAATAGAAAATTTTATTGACAGATGGAAGACTCTAGCAGTATCATGCAGACAATTCCATGAAGAGAAAGAACAATTGAAGATGTGTTTGAACTGGATGGACACATGAATTGCATTCGTCTTAACAAGTGCGATATATCCATATGGTGTACAGCTCCTTTATATATATATATATATATATATATATATATATATATATATGTGATGGTTTCCTAAAAATTAAAAAAAGAAGAAGAAGGAAACGATCATGTGCACTGAGCTTGCATGGAAAAAAAATGTGTGATATACTGACTTTCCATGACTTCATCATGAAAACTCACACACTTGAGATTATGATTAAGAAAATGCCGGCTTTCCAGAATGAAATAGTGTGATGAGGATCGAGTTGACTAGTAGCGAATATCTTCGATCAAGAGAAGAAAAGAGAGGACCCCCGTAATCGACGTAGAATGAAGAGAAGAGAGGATAGAGACTGTTATCATGGCCGGATAAATGACAAGTGACCTAGACCATACGATTCTCATGAAGGGTACTCGTTTGAGAAAGAAGACATTTTACCCATGATGAATCAACTATTGACTATAGGAATGATTAAGTTGCCCCAATCTAAGTGTTCAAAAGAAATCGAGATGACAAAAGAAAAGAACTAATGCCATTATCATATTCTATTGGGCCATCTGATAGAAAAAATTTACATTGAAAAACAATTACAAAGAATGATAAACAGAGGCGAGCTCGCGATGGAGAAAGAAAATGAAAGAAATGGAAAAGTGACCGCAAACATGATGTTTATTTAGGACACCTTATACGAAAAAATAAAATATGAAAGAACTGAGAGGGAACAACATCTATGCAACGAACGGAAAAGTAGAGACTGTAATGTGATTGTTATCGAATCATCTGACGAATCGACCAGATCACTATCAATAACTACACGTAAAGTGACAGTAGTTACATTGCGTTCGGGAAAGAAGATATAGCAAGTCCACCCCGAAAGCAAGAATTTATAGTAATGTAAAATAAAACACCAGATATGTCGTGAAATAGTGAAAATGATGAGATAAACAGAGTGTCGAATAAGGAAGCATCATTGATAGAGAAAGTAACTTATGACGACGTAAGCCATTTAAAAGGTATCCCTACTCGGTTAAGTATATACGATGCATTATGGTTGTCAAAAGATTTTCACCCAATGTTAATTCAAGCCTTATCGGATGATACCATTAGAAAAGCGTTGCTTGTTGAAATGGAAAATACAGAACCAAAATAATAATAATAATAATAATTGCCTTCCACAGGCCGATACGCCCGAAGCAGCAGACGTATAAATAGTTGCATGTCTATTATTACCTTCTCTAACAATGATTTAACAGATGACAAGGAACATAATAGACCATTAATGGTCATTAGTCATATCTGTAAGCAACAAGTTAAGCGGATAATGTTGGACAATGGCTCTGCAGTTAACTTATTACTACTAAATATGCATAATAAGTTAGGTATCGCCGTTCTCATCCATGCTCTAGCGGGATGATGATTAAGGGTTTCAATCAAGATGGTCAGCATGCATTGGGAAAATTTACATTAAAAATGGAGATAGGAGATCTAATAAAAAACGTCGTGTGTCATGTAATTGATGTATTAACAATGTATAATCTCCTCCTACTATGACCATGGAAACATCAGTATAGTATTATGTCATCTACCCTGCACCAGTGTTTCAAATATTGCAAGAACAGGCTCCAATATAAAGTAATGACTAACACAAAACTATATATAGAGGCAAAATCTTACTTTGCAATGCAAGTTATTACGATGAGTTCACAATAGAAGATATCAAAGAAGAAAACAAAAGAAACATAATGTCAAAAGGTGATAGGATACCAATAATGGAAAAGGAAGTCCTGAAAATGAAATTGAACGAAAAGAGAGATATAAAGAAGAAATTTTATTTTGTGCCGAAACATCTAAGGCAACCTGGACAACCCCCTCTAACATTGTTGTCACCGGAATAGGTGGAAACATTACAGTAGAATTTTATGGTACTGATACCACGAGTTGAGAGAAATAAACCATTCCCCACTATGCCAAAAAGATTTTATGTATAACCTAACTCAAGTAATTTAGAGCCAATTGAATTTTACACTCTGTCAAAGGAAGAAACAAAAGAAAGGATGAATGAAATAATGACTTATGATAGACTCTCATCAGAGGATCTAAAAAGATACAGTGCAATTAAGAGAAAGATTATACAAAATATGGGGTTCAACGGGGATGAGCCGACAGGGCTAGGTAATGGTAGAGGCATTCAAGTCCTGATTGGTAAAAATGAAAGAAAATGGGAAAAGTTTTGCGGACTGGGGGCATCTTCCATAGTGAAAGAAAATGAAATGAGCAATCATGTCCTACAATGAGATATACACTAGATATGATTAGAGACCTATCATGGTTATCCACAGAACCGAGGGCAATTCTGATTCCGAAAGAGGTAGTCTATATATCATAATAGAGATTTTCTATAAAGGGGCCTAATGGATTACAAATCAAAATAGGCAACGTGTCAAAATACCTGTCGATGCTTGATTTATCAAAAATATCATCCTTGAAAGACGAGTAAATTTTGATTGTGGAAGATTATCAAAAGAATTTATCCCAATCAAAGGGGGGTAGCACAAGTATAGCTCCATGATTGCAAGAAGCTTCTCTATAAAGCACATGTATTCTCCATATATTGCTTCAAATAAAAAATAGATCCACGTACATATTATTACTCTTGAAGCTTCATAAAGGCCTTTTGAGTCAATAATTGACGACAAAACAACAATCGAAGAATCTGTGATAATAACGGCGATATGAATATTAACAGTTAGCAGGCGACTTACAAATTGCCAAATAACTGCCGCCTCATTTGTATTATAAAGCATCGTCGATTATCAATAATATCATTGGTTATCGTCATTATCTTCAATTATCACTGATTATGGAATATCATTAAAAAGCATTGTTGATCACTGACACATTGTCAATTACAGAATATTATTACAGATCATCACTAATATTGCCACCAAACTGATATTATCGCCTCGACAAGTCAACATTATCGTTGAACTATATTATCGTCGACTATTAAACTAATATTATCGTTGACTATCGCCAAAACAATATTATTGCCAACTACCACCAAATTGACATCATCGTCGATTATTACCATATTGATATTATCACTGCATTGATGATATCACCCATCGACTATTGCCAAGCTAATATCATTGTCAGTTATCACCACATTGATATTATCAATGCATTAATGATATCGCGGATTATTAATCATCGTCGACTGCACTGAATTGATTATATTACTAATTTATCATGCAAGGTAGTGATGAGTACCCACAAAGGCCAACCATGTGTAAGCCCTATGTTATCAGCGATGGCGATTTATCATTTACAACAACGGTGAGTGCCCACGAAGGCCAACCACACGTAAGCCATATGTTATCAGCGATGACGATTTATCATTTACGACAGCAATGAGTGCCCACGAAGGCCAACCACGCATAAGCCTTAAGTTATCAGTGATGACGATTTATCATTTATGGGCAATTTATCATTTACGGCAGTGGTGAGTGCCCACGAAGGCTAACCATGTGTAAACCTTATATTATTAGCGATGGCAATTTATCATTTACGATAGCGATGAAAGCCAGTGGCTAAAAGCCCAAGTGACCAAATGCCCACGAAGGTCAACCATGAATAAGACCTACTATGTCATCGATTTGTCATATATTATGCAGGCAGCAATGAAAAGTTAATAGCCCTAAAAAGCCCAAGAAGGCAATCACATGCTTAGACCCATATGGGTAACGAAGAGAGCCAGTGGTTTAAAGCCCAAATGACCAAAAGCCATGAAGGCCAACCACACATGAGACATGTGCCGCCTATATCGCTCTTTGAGAGCGTCATGGGGATGAGTTAGAGAAAATGCCCCTTATGATTGAGTCTGGGTTATGCAAGCGAAGAAAAAGCGAGCCGCAGTGTGAGATATTTGGTTCATCCTTAGATAGGCCAACCATGAGTAAGACTCCCAAGGTTCCTGGCTTGATTTAAGTACAAACTCATGTGGAAGGGTCGACCTCTAAGTAGGCTCCCCCTTCATCAATAGACTGACGGCCTTGGATCTAGTACCCAAACAGATAGCCTTGTGAACCCCGCGAACTCTAGAGACTTACTAAGACCAACCCTACGAGTAAATCCTACTAAGCTCATCGCCCCGTCACTATGAAAATGATGTGGAAATGTTATATATGAGAAAATAACGATACATATTAATCATAAAAACATTATAATTCCTCTAAAACACCTAAGGCAGTCATGTATTTCTACAAATCTTTCTTGAATTGCACTTGGGAAACTGTAGTGTCTAATTTAACATCAACAATTAAGTCTGGCCTGGTCTGGGGTACTAGCCAACTCCTGCTCCAAGGAAACTATCATGGTTTCCTCTCTTAAAAGCTCTAACTTCTCAAGATCAGCAATACGAGCATTGTCTTCCATATCAGCATCTATCTTTCTCGTCTTCAATTCTTCCTCTGCCTTTGGATTCCAAGATCAACTATCTACTCCTTGAGCCTGGTTATAAACCAGACCATGTAGAAACTGCTATGTGTGGCTAGCCCAACAGTCATAAATGGCTAACCACTAAGTTTAGATGGCCAATATGCAATTGGTTTTAATTTCGACATACAAAACGGTCAGAAACTGCCAAATAATGACTAGTTTCTCATTAACAGTGTAACGCCTTGAAAATTGGGGGTCGAGCAAAAGCTCAACTCCCGAGTTCCAACGCATCACTTATGCAACATAGAAAATGATGATTAAGTGTTGTTCGTATTAGTGCATTAAACATGAATGGGATTATACCAAATCAGCATATCATACTCTAGAGATAGTTAAATTATGCAAGCGAAAGACTGTGTTAATATATAGAGCATATAAATGATTGTAAGTCCCTAGAGTATGAACGTCACCAGGTTAAACAATTACATGTATAATTCCAAAATATACAAAATGATAAAGTGCCATGTCATCTATCCATATCCCCGTAGCCCCGGTGACGCAACTCCAGGTCTATATAGACCCGCCAGAGAGTTGCGAATAGGAGAACTCATCATCATAGAAGTCAAGCTTCACGTCATAAGCCTCGACATCACTTAAAACTACAACAGAGTCTGGTTAGTGTTTGAAAACACTGTCCCAGAGTGGGAGTGAGTGATAAACTCAGTGGAGCTATAAGGCAAAGGTTAACATGTTATCAATTTAGTCAAACATTAATGATAAAGCAATACAACAAGCATTCTTAAGTACTCTGATTAATGTAAGGATGATATGTGTTAATGATTCACGCCCTCGCCTACACTCCCTCTGCGACATCATCTCACGATCGTGGCATACACCCCTTCCTTGTGCTCAACTCCAATACCAAAGGCACATGCAATGCGGTGTATGTGCGTGATTAGCCAAGTTCTTAATTAGACTTATTCATACAACAGGTTCAGAAAACTAAGATACCTCCCTTTATATCATTAACCCAAACAATGATCCATCTAGGGTCGTCAATCCTAGCTAATCAGATATGATAGGCAAGTTATAGGGCAACGTCACCCTTGATTGAAAAGCAGTGGACAGGTAAGTTCAGGTCACTACGAAGAGGCTTGTCACCTCAGCGTATTCCTTAATTTATACTCGAGGTTACTACTACCAACACCCTAACAACTGGCAGTCTATTTTCGAAGGCTTGTTACCAACCTAACTAGGGACCACAGCCAGGCTGCACTGGGGTAGGCCTATTTTGTACTCAAAGTCACTCCACCAACGCCCTACAAACTGATAGTCTATTTTCGAAGGCTCGTCACCAACCCGACTAGGGACCATAGCCAGGCTGCGCCGGCGTATGCCAACAGCTTGAATACAGTGTCCCATACCACCGTATTCAGCTCACGAGTTTTGGATTGCTCACTGGTCACTACAAGAAGGCTTGTCATCCCAGCGTAGGCCGACAGCTCAACCACGGTGTCCCATACCACCACGCTCGACTCATGAGTCTTAGGGATCATGGTACCAAGGTTAAACAGGCTTTACACTGGTAAGTTGGTACCTTAGATTCAAGCAGTAGTGTCCATACATAGTAAACACACAATAGGCCAATCGGGTTACTTGACAAGTTCGATCGGTACTAGCATACGCTGAATTAGTCGACATGGTACCCCTATCGACAATCATCGTATGACTCGGATTCATCGAACTTATCCAATGTGGCGAGACTAGTTCGGCTACTTATTCTAGAATCATTACCGATTGCCTAGACTACGCAGTAGTCCCCATTATACTCAAACACTTTAGGCATTCATATGTGATAGTCAAAACAGTATGTGACAAATAATTCAAATATAAACCTCATTTGAGCATTTTGACAAACACGTAGCACACATGTTATCATACGTAGCATTTCATCCATAAAGCACGCAATAATAAGATAGGTTATATGAAGGAAACTATAACTAAAGATAAGGTAATTGAGAATCCTATCTCAATACCCTTCTTATACACATTTCAGCCAACATTTTCTCATTCAGGCATTTTATCAAACACTTAGACTACACATGTCAATATACATGTAATAAATTAGTTATAACATATATATTATGACAAGTCCTTTTACAAAGGAGTTGTCACACATACAACAATCATATATTTACAATTTATAATCATGGCAAGCATAAATCATAATTCCATATTCATACAAACATTTCAACAAACACATGGAATGCATTAATTTCAACATAGTTCATATATATATGTGTAAAACACGGTATACATCGCATCTAAGCACATGTGACAGCAATCAAGTCAGTCATAAATCATTATATGACATTGAAAGCCTTAAAAACCATAACCTAAATGTTTATAGTCTGCACCTTCCGTCGGTAAACTCGTATCGAACTCAGTTCAAACATTACACCTTTATCTACGGGACGATGGCAACCTGAATCATGAAATAGGTTAGCTATTTCGTCGAATTCATCTATTTAGATACCTAAAAATGGAATTAAAATTGCTAGATTAGCGATACCGGAAGGAGGATTTGACACGTGGAGCGGCGGGATCAAATCCCAGCAACTATCTCACACACTCTCTCTCTTATCCTCACTTTTTCCTTTTCTTTTCTCTCCTCTCTCCTAGGGTTTAGAATTTCGTATGGAATGAGAGAGAGGTGGGTAAAGGCCCTTATATAGGCCAAGAACTGATGTCAATGGCCCCAGGGCCATGGTATACTTAGATTATAGCTAAAGAGCAGCTGTTTTGGTCCAACGGAGCTCATCTGGAGGCCCATTTTCTGCATACAGTACAAGGAAAGTTCTTGACAATGGATCTATGTCAAGTTAAGTTTTCGGTCCAATCAGATTTACGGATCGACCGCGGAGGACCGGTATCAGTTCAACGGTCATCGTTACTCGATCAGGGCCACAAGTACACTAACATGTGTTGAAAATTTTTCCTGATCCAAGGGTGTAGTTGGGTCAGAATCTAACAGTATGAAGCCTTAAATTTGGTCTGTAAGCAAACGGCCCAATTCACTTAAGTTTGAGCTCATTTTCTAAAGATATTCGCGTTTCTCACACACTTCGCTCTGTGCTCAAGTTGTACGTTCTTGGATATATACTATTGGGACTTGATTTTTGAGATGGTTGTTAAGCCTAGTAAGGCGGTCATAACATATAGTTTCGCGTTAATTGAACTTTCGACGCGTGGTCCAGGTCCGATATGGAGTTTCAATGTGCTCCCAAGAGCAACTGGGTTTTAAGATTGATCCTAGGTTTCTAGGTAATGTAGCGTTAACGATTCTACTAGTTTTGGGTCTTACAGATCATATAGAAAGTGGTTCAAGCTAATCCACTGATTAATTCAGTTTAGCACTTAATTAATTTTCGTCTAATTTCTATATAATTTGATCCTTAGCGATTTTTGCCTAAGGTGGTACTCAGGTCTTTGTACGGATTTTTTCGGGACATTACAAACAGTTAGAAATGGTCAATTGTAGTTATGACCCTAGACAAAAATGTCCAGCTACCCTAGCCTATATAAACTAAGCTTGGCTAGTTCATTTCATTATCACAAACCACTCGACTCACTCTCTCATATGAACTAATAAGCTCTAAGTGTTCTCTGATCAAGCCAGCAATGTTCAATACGAACCTAAGCCTACAAGTCCACAAGAACTAGACTAGTGTAAATAATTTCATTTTCTATCCTTCTTTCCGACTTGGGAATTTTTCATTAAGTTTTCATTTGTCGGCAAATTGTGTTTACATACTTCTATTTGTAGTTTCTTTGTGTTTGCTGAACGCAGAACCACACACAGGCTAGTCGTATCTTAAAAGCTATTTGCCTCCAACCTGTCACTAGTATCAATTACTTTGAGAATGGACAATAATGCTTTAAGGACAATGTGATCATATATGCTTCAACATGTCCTTAATATTTTTGTCGTTTCTTTCCCTTTTTTTTTTAATGATAATTATAAATTTGTAATTTGATATTATCAAAATCTCAACAATGATGGATAGCACCAAATCTACATTGGATCTCTTAGGCCCAGCGTTGCAAGAGAGATCGCATCTCGCAGTGAGATGAGCAACAACCATGTGTCTCTTTTAACCGTATCATGTATGTACGTTCGTGAAGGAGAGTTAGGTATCCTTTTTAGGGTACACTCGAAGGGATCCAATGCGGATTGCATGGGACTTATAGTCAACTAAAAGGAAAAGCAAAAAATAAAATAAAATAATGCTATGTCTCGTGTACCTGCATAACTGACGTCAACAAATACTTCTGTGCGTGACTTCAAGTCAATACGTCCTTACGTGCCTGACTTCAAGTCAACATATCCTTGCATACCTCTAATTGGGGAGACGAGCACAACCACATTCTCAAATTCGGTGGTAACCCCTCAAGTACCGAGATTCTTTTTGGTTGGCACTTTCAACACTATGTGAGCCTTATCATGTAGTGTTTTATCCGTGCCATCCATCTGTTTTTAAGGACGTGGATTGCGTCCTACCCCCGCTCGGATGGTAATTCGTCTAGGCAAGGATTTGCGGGGCCCAATGTGATGTAAGTATTTGATCCACACCGTTCATCACTTCTCTCATATGATTTTAATGTATTACACAAAAAATGAAGCAGATGCACGGTTCCAGTGGACCACATCAAAGGAAGCTGCAGTGATAATGACACCCACCGTTGAAACCTTTCTAAGGGCCACCGTGATGTTTTTTTACTACCCAACCTATTAATAAGGTCATGTAGACTTAGATGAAGTAAAAAACACAAATTTTAGCTTGATCTGACACTTCTCCAGCTCCCAAGAAGTTTTTAATGGTGGACGTTCAATCCCCACTTTGTGGTCCATTTAAGGTCCGAAACTACCTCAAGTTTTGGTTCATACCTTAAAATAATTATATAAAAACTATTAATGGTGTGGATAAAATACTTACATCACGTTAGGCCCCATAGAGCCCTGTCCAGACGGATTACCGTCCGGGCGAGGGTAGGATGCAATCCGCGTCCGATAATTTTAGCGCATGAGCCAAAAAAATTAACAGATCCAGTTTTAAAACAGACTACACTATAAGAAAAAGTGATGATTTAAGTCCCACCATTAAAACAATATGTGGGTCACAAAAGTCTTGGTTTAAACTCATATTTCTTTTATTTTATTTTATTTTGATTTACTTCGTCAAGTTTTCATGACCTGATCAAGAGGTCGGATGGGAAATAACCATTATATTGAGCCTTAAGGAGGTTTTAATGTTAGGTGTTTAATCGTCACTCTTTCTTATGGTGTGGTCCACCTGAGATTTAGATCTGAGCTTGTGTTCTAAAATGATCTAAGACAATGGATGGAGCCCATGCATAAAATGCATTAGGGGTGCACATCGAACCGGTAAAACTGTGGAACCGGACCGGAACTGACCAAACAGTTCGGTTTGGTCTGGTTCTAGAGTGCACCGGTTTCGGTTCCGGTTCCAAAAATTAAAGAACCGTTTAGTTCAGTTCGGTTCCGATTCGGGGGTATGTAGAACTGAACCGAACCGTGATCGAAACCGTGAATCCAAACCGTGGATCCCATCCTTCAAACCGAACTTGGAACCGAACTGTGGAACCGAACCTGGAACCGTGAGTGTACAATATATTTTAGTTGTATATTTGACTCATGATTTATAGTTTACAATGCACCCTTTGCTTGTTTTCATAAATGTATTTTTTCACACCATATACAATATCTAAACCATTCATCAAGTAGATCACAACATGAATGGACACGGGCTAAATTATAAAATAGAACATGCAATTGGGCTGGATTATAAAAAGCTTAGAACCGTGGAACCGAACCGGTTTTCATAGTCCGGTTCCAGTTTGGTTCTAGGGTGCTAACGGTCCGGTTTCGGTTTCAAAAATCCTGGGACTGTAAGGAACAATTCGGTTCTGATTTCACCCTATAACCGGACCGAACCGAACCGTGTGCACCCCTACCCACCACCCACGAGTTTAAGGTGGTGATGGATCCTTCTTAAATCGTGCAAAACGTGCTAACAAAAGCCCAATAGAATCCACTTCTGGTTCTCGTCATAGCCGCACAGAGGGGAGTGAGGTAAGCCATGGGCAGAGGACTAGGCCAAGTGAACATATCGGCGATAAGATGGGGGAAGTGGCTGAAGCTATGAACAATCTGACCATTACATTGGGTCAAGGCAAAACCATGACGCGCGTTCAGCTGTTGCTGAGTATCCTGGAAGAGGTGGATGGTCTTTCTCAGGAAGACTAACTCCGCGCTATAAGGTTCATGCAGACTGATGTAGTCAGTGCTGGGTATTTTATAAAAATGGGTAATGAACGCATGAAGGAATGGATAGAGAAAGTGGTCCTTCCTCATTGTGTTGTGGATTGAGAATGTGGTGGTAATGGTTCATATCAGTTGACTTTATTTCTTTTTGTGGTCATCAACAGTTTTTTTGGATGATTTGTTGTATTATCTTCTTTTCTCGAGCCTGTCATGGCTCATCTTGGATTTGTTAACATTTTATATACATTGGATGATACATATGCTACTAGAGCAGCACTACTAATGTTGTATTGAATGTAACCGATCCAGTTTAACTGTTTGAAAAGTGTTACCGTCATTTTGTAATGATACTACTTGCATGATGAAATTATAGTTGATACTTGCAGGTTGAGACTCTAGCCTATGCACTATTTATGTTCTAATCTCCCCTTCTTATCTTGATCATTGAGGTACATTTCAATTTGGTCTTATGTCATTGGTTTTAAACCAGTGATCTGGACAGTGAATGGTATTATGTCTTACTGATTTTTTGTCACTTATCTGGTATGTCAATGTGATGATGTTTTCACCTCATCTCTGCAGTACATTGGTTTTAATCAGGTTGCTAGTCTTGAAAGTTATACTAAAAACAGCTGGGATTAAAGTTAACTGATTAACTGGTATGTCAGAGTGATGCTGTTTTCATTCATCTCTATTGTACATTGGCTTTAATCAGGTTAATGGTCTTGAGGTTGATGGTCTTAAAATTGTTACTGAAATCAGCTGGGATTAAAGTTAACTGATTAACTAGTATGTCAGAGTGATGCTGTTTTCATTCATCTCTGCTGTACATTGGTGTTAATGAGGTTGCTGGTCTTGACATGATTTCCTGATTTTGAACTGGATTAAAGTTAACTGATTTTATGTCAATTACCTGGTATGTCAGTGAGATGTTGTTTTCATTCATCTCTGTTGTACATTGGTTTTAATTAGGTTGTTGGTCTTGAGAGTTATGCTGAAATCAGCTGGGATTAAAGTTAACTGAATAATTTATTTGAGAAGGGCCTAAACATTGTTTGTTACTCTACTTCTTCTATAATTTTTAAGGTAATCGTCATTTATATTTGCTGCGATTGCAAGAGCTCGGTAGCAATTTTGTTTAACCGAACTCACTCAGGCTACCTAAACCTGCACATACTGAAGATGAATTTAGTGGGTTGTTTAGTTCTGAGCAAGAGCTTGGTAGCAGTTTCTCTTGAGGATATGTGGCTAATTGTCATTGATACTCTCTTTTCCTTACTCATATTATTTTTGAGATATACAACGCTCAGACATATCAATGAATTTGTAAAGGTGGCTGTAAGGATCATATAGAAACCTGATTCTACATCCCAATAATTTGTTGTCAATATCTTCGGAACTTTGGTAATATGAACGTTAGATAGCGCAACTTGAGGCATTAGGAAGAAGCAATTTTCTTATAATCAGTTTCAAGGTAAATTTTCTTGGTCATTTCAGATATCCTACTGGTAAAGGCATTTATTACGTCTTGCAGTGAGATGCAGCTAAAATATTATGTGGTCTTTATGGGGAGGAATCCCGGGATCTATACAACATGGGGTGCATGCAACGCTCAAGTACATGGATTTAGTGGATGCAGACATAAGTCGTTCAAGACTTTCGAAGATGCTACGAAAGCTTGGAATGAGTATCAGGTTTGTAGGTTACTGTTCGCATTATATCATCTTGGTGGGTGAAATTATTTATTGTTTGCTATATATATATATATATATATATATATATATATATATATATATATATATATATATATAAGTAGGCTTTTTTCACCGATCGAACTACGCGACATAAAACCGGAACAGCCGGTTATCGTGCATCAAATCGTCCCTCAACCAAGGACAGTGGCAACAGCGTAGCCGTTCACAGCGATCGACTCATAATCGGCTCCAGGAATTTCCATTTTAATCGCTTGGCTAAGAGGTTGCATGTTGATGAAGTCGCTGACGAATCTTTCATGGCTCCGCTTCTTCGTGTCCTACTTGGATTGTTACTTTTTTATGCTGGTTTCAGGTTATTTTGTCGGTTCTAAGTATTTGTATGGCTGACGGACATGAAAACATTATGTTATGGTTTTTGTTTTTTTTTTTTCTTTCTTTAGGATGTAAACATTTCTTTTTTTTTTGTTTTTTTAATTTTTTTTCGTTATTTTTTTGTTTTATCTTGGTTTTTTGGGTAAAACATGATGGATGGCTCTGACTGTTATCTCGTGCAACCCCTAACTGTGAAATTCACAAGGAGTTGGATAGACATTGGCACATTCACCAGGTTATTGAAGTATTTTAACAGATTTTATGTCTTTTTTGAAATTTCCAAATAGTGACATATATTCACTGTTATTTGATTTTCACCATGATAATTTTGTTTTTGTGAAAATGTGTCATTGGATACAAAATCGATGCCGTTAAAGTCGTCATACGAACAGGGTGATAACGAATGAACCGTCATGATCCTTCCAATATGTCTAACTGGGCCCAGTTTGAGATGGAAATAAGTCTGAGCATGTAGCAATATGCTTCATAGTACACAAACTATGAATATGTATACGTATATACATACATCGTGTGGCCCTTATCCGTTTGTTTCCAAACATTGATCTAACATGGTGGTGTATACATGCAGCGTGTAATACGTCCTATCCAAACATTGGTTTATGGCACGTCTCCGCTATATGTATTCTGAATAATCACCAACGTATACATAAACAGTACCGGATGCAATACAATACAACCAAAACGTGAATCCAAACACGCCCTTTAAGTTGTATTAAATGGGATTGCATTACTAAGCCCAAGGACTAAGTTTGGCCGAGCAGCCTTGCACAAAAGACCCAAGGCTGAGCAAGGAATTTTATTATTATTATTATTTTTTGGCACTACTTAGACAGCCTGAGCTACATTTGATCAAACTGCTATTTCCCGGCATGAATGTTCTAATATATCTGTCGATCAATGGCTCGTGCATGTGCAATAAGTACAAGTGCAGATATGAAACTACATGCAAGATGTTGCATGTGTTGCTTAACCAGGGATTGGAATGGCATATATTAAGGATAAACACAGATGCATATGAAGTTGGCGAGCTTGGGCTAAAATGACTTAAGCTGAGGCCTGCCCAAATGGAAGCTCAAAGCCCAGTCAAATTTTGGGCCGGGATTACCTGCCCGGCCCATTGCTACCCCCAATCATTCCTAAACCTTGAACTTCGACATAAAAATCTTGGACTTCAATATTTCACATCGTTAGGCTTGCAAAGGCAATCTTGATTCCTTGAAGCAGCTCTAATGGGGGATGTTGATTCCTTGACAAGATTGCTTGCAGGAAATGCTCATATTCTCAGTAAAGCCGCTGACTTTTCCCGGACCCCGTTGCACATAGCTGCTCTATTTGGGCATGTTGACTTTGCAAAGGCAATCTTGAGTAGAAATCCGGAACTTGCCAGCGTATTAGACTCTGAACAATCCTCACCTTTGCACTTGGCAGCAGTGAAAGGGCATTTAGAGATGGTAAAAGAGCTCTTGAAGATCGGCCCTGATATGTGCCTTGTTTGTGATAAAGATGGAAGGACTCCTTTCCATGCAGCAGCACTCAAAGGCCGGGTGGAAGTGGTGAAGGAGCTAGTTCATGCAAAGGGAATAACAACTCGGGTTTTGACAGGTCGCATGGAGCCAATTTTGCACCTGTGTGTGAATCATAACCGCTTTGAGTCCGCCAAGTCGCTGTTAGAGTATGCATGGAATTGTGGAGATGATGAGTTTGTGAAAATGAAGGATGATGATGACAACACCATCCTCCATCTCGCGGTTGCTAAGAAGCATTTCCTAGTATGGATCTTCTCCTCCTCTTCTTCTTTTCTTCTTCAACATTAACGACCATCTATTATGGATTATCTTTTCATATCTATTTACTTAATTGAGCTTTATCTTTGCTATAGAAGTAATAGGGAACTGAAAGTATCCATCTTAGGTTATACAGACTTCCAATCGATTCAAATAGTTTTAGAAGTGAGAACTTGTTTACCTTGACAATTTTTTTTTCTAGTATCCCTTGTTGCATCCTTTAAAACTTTAAAACTTTAAAACTTCACTCTTAGATTTTTCTCACCTCTCCCTTTAGCTTGCACGCGCTGAAGCTGCAGGTGTAAACTCTTGTTTGTATCCAGTCTTGTAATTTGAGCAACTTAAAGCTAGTATCCAATCGTGGGCATAGTCTATCATAACACCTATACCATTTGCATAATATAGAGTATTAACCAAATATGCATAAGACTCCAGGAGATATATCAATAAAATTAGGGTTTTGTCTTCATCGTCGATCTTCACCTCCATGTGTGTCAACTTGCAAAGCAATTTATTAAAGACGTTAATATGCTTACAGAGATCCGAACCTTCTGCATCTTTAGAGTGTAAAGTTGTCTCTTCATAAATAAATTATTAGAGAGTACCTTCGTCATGTAGATGCTCTTCATCTTTGATCATAATCCTTCGGTGGTCATCTTGTCGATAACATTATAAAGAACTTCGTCAACCAAGCACAATTGAACTGCGTTAATTTCCATCGAATTAAGTTTATCCCAATCATCTTCTTTCATAGTTTCGGAACGATGTACTTTTCAAAGGAGTGCCTGCTACAACCCGCGTTGAATTAGGAAGGTTTTCATGTTCAACCTCTATAATTCAAAATTGTTTTTAAGTGTGAACTTCTCTATCTCAAATTTCACATTCGATCCCTTCGATGTCATGTCTTAGATTCAATATTAAAAAAATTCCAACAAAAGCCTACACTCTAATACCACTTATTGTGTGCAGATGACACACGTTGGGTGTGAAAGTAACATTAAATACGAATAAAACAAGCAATAGAAAAATGAAAATCCAAACAAACACATAAATTTTTACATGAAAAACCCTTACAAAAAAAATTAAAAAAATCATGGCACAAAGCTATGATCAATCCACTATTATCAGAAAATTACAAGATATGGAACAACTTATAGTAGAAACCCTAAATTTTCCCTTTATACCCTAGAAAATTTATACTAGTCTCTAGAACATCTCTAGCATTAACCCTAGTCGCATCTACGAATATACTTATATAATGTCATACAAAGTTGGGAAATAAAACCCGAACTTACGCAAGAACATACATGCCCATTCGATCAACCCAACTTGACCTTCGGTTAACCAAAACTACCTTGGTTGAACCGAGAAAAAAATTTGCACCAAATTAAAGACACTCGATAAATACTATCCATCCCTAACTTGAACTTTTTTTTTTTTTTTTTTTTTTGTAGCAACTCTTTTTCCAAGCAATTGATGGGATGGTTATGATTTCCTGAAAAAAGTGACTCTTCATAACCAATATATGATTAGATCCAAAAATAGACTTTGAAATTGTTATTTGGATGCATTTTTCATAAATGATCTGGGCTATCCCAATTGAAGGCTAGTGATTATACAGTTAGGATTGTTGGATTAGTGAGATATTTACATGGTAGCCTAAAAATCTATTGAACTTACTTTACAGTCTAGATCAAGCGTTGGATTGTTGAAGTGTCTCAATGCAATCTCTGAGAACACTGGGGCATATCACCTCTTTTTTTTAAAAAAAATAAATAATAAAATTAGAAGAAATAACCATAAGAACTTTGCAGCTCACAAAGTTTTTGCTCACAAAAACTAAGATGAGGGAGGATGTGAATGCCTTGAACATGGACGGTCTCACAGCCTTGGATATTTTACTGGATAACCGTAGCGACTCAATGGATATGAAACTTGAAGGGATACTCCAAGGTGCTAGAGCAATAAGGAGGAATGATACATTTCACGGGAGACAATTGGGCAATTGAACGATTGCCTCCTACCAAGAATAGGTGGAAGAAGGGCGAATTAATGGTGGTTGCAACATCGATCTCTACTATCACATTCCAAGCTGGAATCAACCCTCCCGGTGGGTTTTAGCAGGATGATACGGCGGATTCGCAGGACAGTTCTATATTCCATAGTGCTGGGGGGTCGATCATGGCCCATAAATATTTAGGCCTATACATATTATTCACAATTTTCAATGTGGTAGCGTTCATTACATCATTGATAGTAATCTTATTGCTGGCAAGTGGATTCCCTGTCAAGCTACGTGCCTTGGTGATGATCACATGGTTGAGCATGTCTTCAATGATCATTGCTTAGGGGCTAGCCATTTTTACTATCACCACTGGAGAACCCTTTCCTTTTGGCTACATCATTCTTGGTTCATAACTTGGGTGGCTCTTATTGAATGGTCTACTCTTTGAGGCACATTCCTTTCACTCCATTATAAGGTTTTTGAGGAAACTTATATCCCTCATATATATGTGTATATAAAAAAACAAGCCACTTTTAATGAATGCGACCAATGTTGATGTTGGGCACGATGATGTTGAGATCGGGATTAAACACTACTAATGTACATGCGGATGCATATATGTGTATTTATATTAATGCGTATTGCTTTTCTTTGTTGTACCTTAGGGTTTCCTACATGTACCATGGAGTTTGTGATCAAGTCCTCTTTTAACATAAAGCTATGCTTCTAAAGGCTACAACATATCTTAGATGGTAAGGAAAGCCTTCAGGTTATCATATATATATATATATATATATATATATATATATATATATATATATATATATATATATATATATATATATATATATATATCATCTCTTCGTGCATGAGAATTTGACCATAGTTTCTGAATTCCTTAGATTCGCTTTCCTAGTACCAAAACACAATAGAAACAATATTTTTCTCAGAGAATGTCTCCCAAATTCCAGGGAGATAAATACCTTAAATGTACATTTGCAAATTGCAATGTCTATTTGACAATGATATTCAATCATTTAACAAATTGTAGTGTCAGAGACAAACAATTGGAAAAACATCATTTAAAATGAATTTACTCTAAAAAATAAAATGGACAGCAGGAAAGAAAAAAATTGTACAAGGCCATAGCTAAAATTTCTGCAGGTCCATAGCCGCGGTTGATATGAACTGGGTTTAAGTAGATGGATACTAAAAATCCAAAAAAGTTTGAAATTGAACTACATAAGATCCAAAGTAACATACTCATGGATCCCAAAAATGAATCATATCTAAATCTAAGGTGTACAACAAAATAAGAAAACAGTAATAATTAAATATCCATAAAATAAGATACAAATATTTCCTAAATCAAATTTGTAAGTAAAACCTGAAAATCAACAAAAATCCATTTGAATATATGACTTTCAGAACAATTGATGGATCCACATAATATAGCAAATAAAATATCAAGAGAAATGATACTTAGTTTTTAGATAGCAACGAGTTGAATTTGATGGTCTAAGTAACTAATAGAGAAAAAGAAGAACACGGGATCTGCCAAAAGCCAAATATATGGGAGTAAGATGACAGCCCAGGTTAATTTATCAGCTACAGAAAAATCATAATAAAATTTAAAAAAAAAAAAAGAAAAAAAAAAACTTGTATTGTTATGAAGGAAATTTAACTCATACATGAATTTAACTCATACATGAACTTTGATTTGTTTTTGGATTTGAATTTGAAATGAGATTATTGAAATACCATTTGTATATTAGATCATCATGTGTAGCAAGGTGAAAAAACTTGCTTATGTCAGGAAGGAAACTAAATGAACTTTTCTACTTTTTGGTTGGTTGATGATGATGACACGAGTAGAAAAAACTTTTCTACTTATGTCACGAAGGAAACTAAACTTGCTTATGTCAAGAAGGAAACTAAATAGAAATCGACATCATCAGTAACTTAAGTTTTAGTAACAAGCACTGGTGGCAAGTTTTCTGTGACGAACTTAAGTGAGCCAAGATCATTTGTGTGGGTTCCAAATATGATAAAATGAACGGTAACTTACAGTAATGCAGACAATCACATACACCAAAAACTAAACAATGAAAGAAAATCAACATTTGATGGTCCAAGTAACTGATAGAGAAAAAGAAGAACACGGGATCTGCCAAAAGCCAAATATATGGGAGTAAGATGACAGCTTAGGTTAATTTATCAGCTACAAAAAGATCAAAAAAAAAAAAGAAAAAAAAAAAAAAAAAAAAAACCTGAAAGGAACCAAAATATATTATTTATTCGCTACTATTTAATACTATGCAACGGACTGACTTTCAACTCCAGCCACAATTTTATACTGAGGCTAAAATTCCTGTTTGTGACAAACAGGGAACTTCCTCTGTTTTGCACCTTGTTGGTTCATGCAAACCCAAGTTGTCTCAAAAAAGAAAATGGGGAATAATGTTAGATTATTATGCCTCCTAGAAGTCGCTTCATTTTTCTAACCTCTTTCTTGGTGCACGTTCAGTTTTGGGTTTCACAAATACTGAATTACATCAGTCTTAAGTTGAAGAAAATTTCCTCAACGACATAGGTAAGATAACCTCATCTGATAGAAGAATGGGGTGCCTGTATGCTAATCCAGACTGTCCAAAATGAGATGTGTGATGCATGCATAACCAGAAAAAAAATAATAATAATAATAAATCCAAAATGAGCGACAGAAAAGCAGAAAAAAGTAATCCAAATAACTACAAAATAATCAAAATCCGAGCACAAATTATATCCATGTCCTGAAAATTCCAAATCAGCTACAGAAAAATCAGAATCAGCAAAAAATAAAATAAAATAAAATAAATCAGATGCAACCATAGCAAACAGTGAGCTGATCAAACACCATTTAGCCTTTGGAGATGAAAGATGGGATTTGGTCATGAAAATGCAAACGAGAGAGGTTGAGATGGGTCAAACTAGTGAGCTGATCAAACCTAGAAGGGATTGGAGAGGGATCGAAGTTGTTACCAGTGAGGTTGAGCTTCCCTGTTACTGTGGACGTTGCGGTCACTGTTACTGTCATTGAGTACCTTGGATAAAATTGATGAATTCATGATGAAATTTATGGATAAGTGTCATGGCGGCTGCCAACCTAACACAACCCTCCTTTCTCTTGGATTAAGACCTGGCAATGAGAGCACAAAATTCCCACAGGCTCTATGTAATAGTCTATTACTTTTCCCAATTAGTTGGGATAAGGCGATGTTGATGACAATGTCGACGGCGATGAAATTACGATCGCCTAGACCAAAAAAAAAAAAAAAACTCTAGAATAAAAATCCAGTTATAGCAAACCATTTGATTGGATCCAATCACAGACAATGTCTTGTGTCATACATACAAGATGAGGTCAATCTATGGATATCACTTGTTAAGTAAAATACATAAAAGAACTGTTGCCAAGTCCTAATAAATGTATCTTCCTACATCCAGTACATGGCAAAACATTTATCAAACTCGGGACCTTAAAAAGGGTATTTTTTTGGATCATTGGAAGTGGAAGCACAGTCATTCCACTAATAATTTTCAAAATAATTTTGACGATCCTCAATAGAAAACACTGTGGAAAGAAAGAAAGAAGAAAAATGTATCTTACCACTAAAAAAGCTTGATAGTCTTTACAAATCTTTACAATCTTCAAGCAAAAACAAAACCTAATTACCTGATTGCTGAAACATTAGAGCGAAAAGAAGCCAAAAAACCTCGGCTTAACAGGAAATCCCAGCCTAGCTGATGCAAACCAATTTCTGAGAAAAAAAAAAAAAAAAAAAAAAAAAAAAAAAAAAAAAAAACTAGCAGAAAAAAGGCTCCTAAAATCTGATTAAAAACATTTAAAAAGCAGCAACCAAACAACCAATAACCTGTCATAAAGTCTGAAGCACCCATAAGATCCCTTCTAAAAAAATCAGATCACATTGCCAAATAAGCAGCAATGATTCTCAAGCCAAACTCCAGAGAGAGAGAGAGTCTCTTTCTTAAAGCCACACGGGGATTACTCTCATTAATCAAGACTTATTCTAAGACTGAATCCTCAAGAAATGTCTGCATGAGGTCTTCATAAGGAGAAAAATTGCAAACTACAAATTTTGGAGATGTATAGATTTGTAACTCTGTTAGTTCGGTTGTCATTCTGTATAAAACTCATAATCTTGTACTTTTAGGGGATCATTTCACTTCCAGCAGGTAATATTTCTCTTGATGTATCCATCTATGCTGTCTGAAGACCCAATTGTTGCTCATTGTTTATTTCTACCCTGCAGAGGACTGTGTTCCAACTTTTGTTTTTTGGCAGCAGCATGCAATTTGCTTCCAACTTTAAATCCCTCCTTTTACCCAAAATAGTCTCTATCCTTCTTTTCTTTTTTATCAGATGTCTCCTACACTTTAAAACTCGGAGAGGAATTTTCTTTTATCATGCAACTTCCTTGAGTGCATGTAGATCTATGTATGGATTGGATGCAACTCTGCAAAATTTGAACATTTGTATGCAGCAGCAAATTGGGAGCGGGTTAGGTGAGACCCGGATCCACCAAAAGTGGGTGGGACCCCTGACTCTGACTCTGGGTCTCACAATGATGTATCTTAAATCCACTCCGTCTAACCATTTTGAAAGCTCATTTTACGGAATGGTCCAAATAAATGAAGATGACTCAAATTTTAGGTGGACCACACCATAGGAAACAGTCGTGATTGAATCCCACCATTAAAAACTTTATGGTTTCCACTGGAATATTTATTTCTCATCCAACCTGTTGATAAGGTCATAAACACCTACATTAAGAGATGACGGAAATATCATCTTGATCCAAAGCTTTTGTAGCCCACAGGAAGTTTTTAATGGTCAATCACCACTGTTGCCTGTACAATGGCGCATTTGGAACTGCTTCATTTTTTGGATCATGTCCTAAAATGAGCTTTCAATACAAGGCGTGGATGTAGTCACATAAAATCTGGAGCGAATTAAGTGGCCCCCACAGTCAGGGTCCCAACCACATGGCCCAATAAAATTTGGAGCGGATCAAGTGCCAATGCAGCCTCACCCAAGAGGGTGCAGCTCTTACCGTGTGGCCCACCTTGATGTATATATTCTACATCTACTCTGTCCATCTGTTTTCCTGCTACAGGCGTGTGAGCTTGACAGTGTAAGACGAACATTGTAGAAGTAATTACCAAATGAAATACATAAGCAGAACAAGAAATAAACAAATCAAAATGGCAAAGCCATATGGAATCAATAAATAACTACAATCAGCATAAGACATTAACCCTTGACAATATGAAAACAAATGCAGCAAAAAATCAGCCCAACACAAGATAAGAAATCAACAATTGATATGTGAAATAAATGAGCTGAAAAAACAAAATCGACAATGCAAATCCCTAAAAATGGATTCGACAGCGCAAATCCCTAATTAGGGATTTGTATTCGACAAAGCATATTCCTAATCAAGTATTCTAAATTGCATAAAGCAACAACAAGAAGAGAAAATCCTTACATCATACTTAAGAATCCGAGATTCACGAGCAAGAGAAGGCCGAACTGCAGTAAAGGGCCGAGGAGAGAGAGAGAGAGAGAGAGAGAGAGAGAGAGAGAGAGAGAGAGAGAGAGAGAGAATAGGGTTTTGAGAGAGATATAGATAGGGAGAGTGAGAGTGAGAGTGAGAGTGAGAGGAGAGCGAGCAGAGAGGGAGAGGCAGAGGGAGAGGAGAGGGAGAGGGAAAGGGAGAGCGCGCGAGAGGGGAGAGGGAGAGGGAGAGGGAGAAGGAGAGCACACAAGAGGGAGAAGGAGGGAGAGCAAGAGGGAGTGGAGAGGGAGAGGTAGAGAGAGTCAGCATAGGAAGGGAAATGAGATTAGGGGTTTTGTTTTTTGATTTTATAGGGACCCTTTGCTCGCATGTCGTTAAAAATCCGGCCGCCAAGAAAGGGTAACCCCATCCGTCGAGTAAGCCCTATTTTGTTGCAGTGTATATATATCTGTAAATTTAAGGGTTACATATAGCAGTTGAAAATTCTTAAATGGTGACTCTCTCCCTCTCTCACTTGAATGGTGACAAATTTTCTTAAAACCAAAGAAACAATACAAAAGTGTAAAAGAATTGTTGATAGTGAGTGACCCTCTTGATACTCTGTTTCAAGTGAGATTACCCGCCATATTGTTAGTGCCTTTAGAAATCAAAGAATGTTTATGACCCAATCATTCTAAGAGAGATTTGATCTGATAGAAAATTAAGCGGTCACAAAACAATATCAGATCCACCTTTATAAGGAAGCATATTGTTTACAGGCTCTGCCTTTTCTCGAGGATCATCAACCATGTATTTAGAGAAATTAACAGTTTTGCATATGCTCTATCTAACATGGGTGCAGATTTTAAAGAAGAAAATGTTGCTGCCTCCATGGTTTGATACTATAAAGGAAAAACCTGCAGTTAGGAAGATTAGATTTAGGAAAGCAAGGTTGATTTGTGTTGAGTAATCTTGTGAATTCCGTGTTGTTCTGCGGTTTTTATCTGGAGTTAATCATGTACAAGTTGCTTTTGGTATTAATAGACTCTTATGTACAAAATAAATAAATAAATAAATAAACATTGAACTGAGCTTGTTAGGACTGGAAAACACTAACTTGCTTAAGAAAACCATAGCATAGTCCAAATATTTCCAGGAAGCACCATGTAATTGAACATGAATATTATTTTCAAGGATGGGATGCTCATATCTGTATATTGTCCTTGTCTTTCAGAAACTGAGAGTCATATTTCATGTTTCTATTCTCGTAAGTATTCGAGTATAATAGCTTGAGTTCTGATGCAAAAGTGAATTGAATCTCAAACATTCAATTAAATGAAGGCAAAATGATAAATGTTAATGATTTGGTGTTACCTTTGAATTACCATTTCATTTCTTTTAAGTGCAACTTGAAAGTAAGGTAATTGCAATTTGGAGCCCACACCCCTCAATATGAATGCTAAGGAAACTAGAATATGGTTATTCCTGCTTTATTTGACTCCTAATTTCAATTCAGATAGTCCATCTAAAAGCATAAACTCCAATATCATAATAGTTTGTAAGAGTCACAATATGATGAACAAAATACACCATATTGAATCAATATTACAATACATAAATATCTCTTTCTTTCCCTGAGTCTCATAACCTGTTAAGGTATTTTCTCAATTGGTACAAATTGTAGATTAATGCATGGCCTTTGAAGGGTAAAATCGGATTGGTGAAGTTGAAGAAATGAACTATAAATCTACAATGCATTCAATGAAGAATATTATCAATAGATCTTTGATAATCACTTCTAAACTTGGTTGTACATGAGAAAAAAAGAAGCTAATTGGATCCTCTTTTATGGAATATGCATATTACCTACAATAAAACCTTAATGTAGATCAGCTCGAGTTTGGCCCATTTAAGTCATGGGGTCTAAAAGCAAATAAGGCCTTTGATTTCAAGCCCAAGCTTGCACATTAACATTATACAAGGGCCTATAATCCTCTGCTTGAGCATCAATATAACATTCACATGGATTGACTTACATTTCTCATTTATTTTTGGAAAGCATTACACGCTCCACATCTGGTGTAAATTTAGGCATATGCAATTACAAACAAAAGAGAAATGCAATTGAAAAAACCTCTAGCTACAATTCTACACAATCAGCAAAATCAGCATCAACAACCAACTCCTCTACATTCTGAGATCGTAGTCTTACAGCCACTCGAACTCTTCCAAGAACTGTCCCAAGCATCCAAATAAAAGAAAAGAAAAATCGGAATTGATCATAATTAAAATTAAAAAATCCAGACTACAAAATAGATAAAACAAAAACTATAATATTGGAATCATAGTTTAAAAACCAGAAAAATCAAACTAGAGTTATGTCAAAGAGTAGGTTAAGTTCTATTGAGTCTTAAAGACCATGAATTTTTTGAGTTATCAAACTATGATGGACCAGAATTCCCAATATTCAGATGCTAATGAGACACACCCTTTTTCCAGGCAGGTCAACCAATTAGCCTTCTAAGGAACATAGAGAAAAGATACTCACAACAATCTTTTCTTTTCTTTTTTTCCTTCTTTATATCGAGAATCCTGACAATATGATGAGATATAACAAGAGATTTTTATTAAGAGATAATCAAGGAGGAAATAATTCCAAAACAGAGCCTCATGGATACCACCTTCTTTAATAGTAACATCTACAGCAGATCCATTTCAGCTTATGGATTTTAATGGTGTAAACAATATACAAATTTTATGGCATGGGCTAAAAGATGAACCATATACAAATTTCAGGTGGGCCACAACATACAAAACAATGGTGGAAGACCATTATAAACTTTTTTTTTTTTCTTTCGTGGGTCACAAAAGTTTTGGATCTAATCTTATCAAAACAAGTTGGATACTAGCAGATGGCAAGTCAAAAATGATAGTGTTGGAAATATGTAAATAAATACCCATGAAAAAGCTGGACAAAAGGAAAGTGTAACATGCCCATAAAGATATTTGCACAAAGAAAGCTTCAAATTGATTAATTTAAAAATAGAAAAAGATATTTGCATACTGTTTACTACTCCAAACAAACAATATCAACTCACCTAAGGCCTTGTTTGGTAGACACCTAAAAAATGAGTTGATCTCATTTCGGTTAACAGAAACTATGCATTCATCTTGATCTCTAATAGATAATGAGTTCATGTTAAAAGTGATTATGTAATACATATAAAAATCTCTAATACATAATTATTGTTAACTAAAATGAGATAAACACATTTTTGCATCTACCAAACAGGTACTAAATGTGTCAAATAAAATTGCAGATTCAACTAAACAGAAAATTTGAAGTAGAATTGCTTAGTCTATTTGTTCCTAATATGAAGAAGCATGAGAATTAACCTCTTTTAAGACTGAG